>CAJZBX010000036.1:545000-547500 GCA_914767735.1 Anoplius nigerrimus | reverse complement strand
CCCTTCTATGATATGTACGATGGTGTTAGGGGGTGATGTACCCTTCTCTCGTGCTTGTTTGTGAAGGCGGTTGTTCGAGTCACGTACCCTTCTCTCGTACGCGGTATGGTGTAAGGATGTGAAACTCTATAAATGCCTAAGAGAAACTGATATATAGAGAGTGGAGAGAGTCTAGGTATTTGTTCTTTACCCTTCTCTCACGTTACGGCATGGTGCAAGGCGGTTCGCTCGATTTGTACCCTTCTACGATATGTACGACGGTGTTAGGGGGTGTTGTACCCTTCTCTCGTGCACGTCTGTGAAGGTGGTTTTTCGAGTTTCGTACCCTTCTCTCGTACGTGGTAATGGTGTAAGGGGAGTTTGAACAGATTCTATTCTTTTTTTTTCTTTTCAATCAGCTCTCAGTGTGGCAATGTGTCATACGGCCATCCGTATAGAACGAGTGAACCGAATTGCTTCAATTTTGTTCACCGGAGAGTTAAACTCTTCTTCGAGTAGGCTATGCAGACCGCTGCACGGCGAGTAACATTCGAACGATTATTACTGTTGCTTAACGTGTGTATGTGTGATGTCTGTATGCAGCAAGGACGTAGAGTTGCACCTACGGTTTCTCTTTGCCCTTTTCTCATCCGGCAGTGTCGGGCGAGTATCGAACGTATGGCGCTTAGAGAAACTCTTGAATTGACCATTGCGTCTTTCTCAAAGGCTCTTTTTCTCATCTGGCCGAGTCGGGTGAGTATCGAACGTAAGTGTCTTTAGAGGAGACTTTGATTTACCATTACTTCTTTCTGAGACTACTTTCTCATCTGGCAGAGTCGGATGAGTATCGAACGGTGTAGTCTTTAGAGAGAATCTTGGATATATCATATTTGGTGGTATTTCTCTGAGGCTCTTTTTCTCATCTGGCCGAGTCGGGTGAGTATCGAACGTGAGTGTCCTTAGAGAGGTAGCGACTCTCATTGATTTTCCATTATGTCTTTCTGAGGCTATTTTCTCATCTGGCCGAGTCGGATGAGTATCGAACGTGTAGTCTTTAGAGAGAGAATCTTGGGATAATATCATATTAGGTATTCCTCTGAGACTCTTTTTCTCATCTGGCCGAGTCGGATGAGTATCGAACGTAAGTGTCTTTAGAGGATACTCTTTGAATTATATCACACCGTCTTTCTGAGGGGCTATTTTCTCATCTGGCCGAGTCGGATGAGTATCGAACGGTATAGTCCTTCGGAGAGGCACTTTGATTTATCATTACGTCCTTGTGAGTCTATTTGAATGAGATACGCTCGTAAGAAGGTCTCTCCTGTGCCGTTAACGAATCTGCATACGCGGATACGATAATGGCCCGCACAATCGTGGTTGTGCGGAACCCACCTCGGCTGTTCACGCACCGAGAAAACATGAGATTTCAAAGTACCTAATACAGTTTGTGCAAGGGTTCTCCTTGTACAACACAAAATATAAAAGATTACCCTGAACGGTGGATCACTTGGCTCGTGGGTCGATGAAGAACGCAGCGAATTGCGCGTCAACTTGTGAACTGCAGGACACATGAACATCGACATTTCGAACGCACATTGCGGTCCACGGATACAATTCCCGGACCACGCCTGGCTGAGGGTCGTTTATATATAAAAAACTGCTTGCGCTGACCTCTGAGGAGGGATAAGGCGTACGAGCGAATGCTGGACGTTCGTCTGTTTTTGTGAGATACTTTCGAACGAATTGAACGTACAGAGTTATTACTCGAACAGCTACTTTGCAAGAAAATTGAGAAAGAGTAGTATATGGGCATGCATGCGTGTACGTTGATTGTAAGGCGGTTCTGAGAACGTGTACCCTTCTACGATATGTACGATGGTGTTAGGGGGTGGTGTACCCTTCTCTCGTGCAAATTTGTGAAGGCGGGAAGTTTCTCGGTGTACCCTTCTCGCGTGCTCGTTTGTATGTCGACGATGGTGAAGGTGGTTTGGTATTATATTTATTGCAAGCGGCATAATGTACCCTTCTCTCGTATGTGTGGTGTGTAAGGTGGTGTGGTCGAAAGTCTAAATTCGAACGTATTATATGTACCCTTCTCTCGCGTGCGGTATGGTGCAAGGCCCATGACTCTCCGATTGACTGTGCGTTTGTACCCTTCTATGGGTGTACGGCGGTGCTAGGGGGTGGTGTACCCTTCTCCCGTACATTTCTGTGAAGGCGGAGCACAGGCGTTAGAGATAGGTCTTCTCTCGCACGCGGCATGGTGAAAGGGGGGGACTTAGACCTCTGTACCCTTCTCCCACATACGGCACGGTGTAAGGCGGTGGCCGCTGGTAAGCACTCCTGTACCCTTCTCTCGTATGCGTTGCGTGTAAGGCGGGGCTCGCTTGTGTACCCTTCTCTCGCGTGCGGCATGGTGTAAGGCCCATGACTCTCTGATTGACTGTGCGTTTGTACCCTTCTATGGGTGTACGGTGGTGCTAGGGGGTGGTGTACCCTTCTCCCGTACATTTCTGTGAAG
>CAJZBX010000036.1:530000-537500 GCA_914767735.1 Anoplius nigerrimus | reverse complement strand
GGGTGACGGAATGAAGATTTTTTTTTTTCACGTTTTCGACTCTCTAAACGTTAGGTCATCGTGTAGAATGGCACGAGACGTGCTCCTACGAATTGTCAAGTCGCTGCGTCGCTCGGTTGATTTTTAAATAATTTTTTGAGTTTCGCCCGTATTCGGCACTTTCAAAAATTCGTAAAAAAAAAACTGGCCGTACGATTTTGACGAAACCCGCAGTGCACCTTTCTATCGACGCAAACTACTTTCCCTGCGAGTTTCAAGGCTCTAGCTGCTCTGGTTCGAGTTTTCGTTCAGTCACCGCAGCTAGCGTATACCACCGTTCGGCCGAGCGTGGGACTTAGTCTTTTGGAGCGCTTGGCAGCTCGACCGGGGGTGACGGAATGAAGATTTTTTTTTTTCACGTTTTCGACTCTCTAAACGTTAGGTCATCGTGTAGAATGGCACGAGACGTGCTCCTACGAATTGTCAAGTCGCTGCGTCGCTCGGTTGATTTTTAAATAATTTTTTGAGTTTCGCCCGTATTCGGCACTTTCAAAAATTCGTAAAAAAAAAACTGGCCGTACGATTTTGACGAAACCCGCAGTGCACCTTTCTATCGACGCAAACTACCTTCCCTGCGAGTTTCAAGGCTCTAGCTGCTCTGGTTCGAGTTTTCGTTCAGTCACCGCAGCTAGCGTATACCACCGTTCGGCCGAGCGTGGGACTTAGTCTTTTGGAGCGCTTGGCAGCTCGACCAGGGGGTGACGGAATGAAGATTTTTTTTTTTCACGTTCTCGACTCTCTAAACGTTAGGTCATCGTGTAGAATGGCACGAGACGTGCTCCTACGAATTGTCAAGTCGCTGCGTCGCTCGGTTGATTTTTAAATAATTTTTTGAGTTTCGCCCGTATTCGGCACTTTCAAAAATTCGTAAAAAAAAAACTGGCCGTACGATTTTGACGAAACCCGCAGTGCACCTTTCTATCGACGCAAACTACTTTCCCTGCGAGTTTCAAGGCTCTAGCTGCTCTGGTTCGAGTTTTCGTTCAGTCACCGCAGCTAGCGTATACCACCGTTCGGCCGAGCGTGGGACTTAGTCTTTTGGAGCGCTTGGCAGCTCGACCGGGGGTGACGGAATGAAGATTTTTTTTTTTCACGTTTTCGACTCTCTAAACGTTAGGTCATCGTGTAGAATGGCACGAGACGTGCTCCTACGAATTGTCAAGTCGCTGCGTCGCTCGGTTGATTTTTAAATAATTTTTTGAGTTTCGCCCGTATTCGGCACTTTCAAAAATTCGTAAAAAAAAAACTGGCCGTACGATTTTGACGAAACCCGCAGTGCACCTTTCTATCGACGCAAACTACTTTCCCTGCGAGTTTCAAGGCTCTAGCTGCTCTGGTTCGAGTTTTCGTTCAGTCACCGCAGCTAGCGTATACCACCGTTCGGCCGAGCGTGGGACTTAGTCTTTTGGAGCGCTTGGCAGCTCGACCGGGGGTGACGGAATGAAGATTTTTTTTTTTCACGTTCTCGACTCTCTAAACGTTAGGTCATCGTGTAGAATGGCACGAGACGTGCTCCTACGAATTGTCAAGTCGCTGCGTCGCTCGGTTGATTTTTAAATAATTTTTTGAGTTTCGCCCGTATTCGGCACTTTCAAAAATTCGTAAAAAAAAAACTGGCCGTACGATTTTGACGAAACCCGCAGTGCACCTTTCTATCGACGCAAACTACTTTCCCTGCGAGTTTCAAGGCTCTAGCTGCTCTGGTTCGAGTTTTCGTTCAGTCACCGCAGCTAGCGTATACCACCGTTCGGCCGAGCGTGGGACTTAGTCTTTTGGAGCGCTTGGCAGCTCGACCGGGGGTGACGGAATGAAGATTTTTTTTTTTCACGTTTTCGACTCTCTAAACGTTAGGTCATCGTGTAGAATGGCACGAGACGTGCTCCTACGAATTGTCAAGTCGCTGCGTCGCTCGGTTGATTTTTAAATAATTTTTTGAGTTTCGCCCGTATTCGGCACTTTCAAAAATTCGTAAAAAAAAAACTGGCCGTACGATTTTGACGAAACCCGCAGTGCACCTTTCTATCGACGCAAACTACTTTCCCTGCGAGTTTCAAGGCTCTAGCTGCTCTGGTTCGAGTTTTCGTTCAGTCACCGCAGCTAGCGTATACCACCGTTCGGCCGAGCGTGGGACTTAGTCTTTTGGAGCGCTTGGCAGCTCGACCGGGGGTGACGGAATGAAGATTTTTTTTTTTCACGTTCTCGACTCTCTAAACGTTAGGTCATCGTGTAGAATGGCACGAGACGTGCTCCTACGAATTGTCAAGTCGCTGCGTCGCTCGGTTGATTTTTAAATAATTTTTTGAGTTTCGCCCGTATTCGGCACTTTCAAAAATTCGTAAAAAAAAAACTGGCCGTACGATTTTGACGAAACCCGCAGTGCACCTTTCTATCGACGCAAACTACTTTCCCTGCGAGTTTCAAGGCTCTAGCTGCTCTGGTTCGAGTTTTCGTTCAGTCACCGCAGCTAGCGTATACCACCGTTCGGCCGAGCGTGGGACTTAGTCTTTTGGAGCGCTTGGCAGCTCGACCGGGGGTGACGGAATGAAATTTTTTTTTTTCACGTTTTCGACTCTCTAAACGTTAGATCATCGTGTAGAATGGCACGAGACGTGCTCCTACGAATTGTCAAGTCGCTGCGTCGCTCGGTTGATTTTTAAATAATTTTTTGAGTTTCGCCCGTATTCGGCACTTTCAAAAATTCGTAAAAAAAAAACTGGCCGTACGATTTTGACGAAACCCGCAGTGCACCTTTCTATCGACGCAAACTACTTTCCCTGCGAGTTTCAAGGCTCTAGCTGCTCTGGTTCGAGTTTTCGTTCAGTCACCGCAGCTAGCGTATACCACCGTTCGGCCGAGCGTGGGACTTAGTCTTTTGGAGCGCTTGGCAGCTCGACCAGGGGGTGACGGAATGAAGATTTTTTTTTTTCACGTTCTCGACTCTCTAAACGTTAGGTCATCGTGTAGAATGGCACGAGACGTGCTCCTACGAATTGTCAAGTCGCTGCGTCGCTCGGTTGATTTTTAAATAATTTTTTGAGTTTCGCCCGTATTCGGCACTTTCAAAAATTCGTAAAAAAAAAACTGGCCGTACGATTTTGACGAAACCCGCAGTGCACCTTTCTATCGACGCAAACTACTTTCCCTGCGAGTTTCAAGGCTCTAGCTGCTCTGGTTCGAGTTTTCGTTCAGTCACCGCAGCTAGCGTATACCACCGTTCGGCCGAGCGTGGGACTTAGTCTTTTGGAGCGCTTGGCAGCTCGACCGGGGGTGACGGAATGAAGATTTTTTTTTTTCACGTTTTCGACTCTCTAAACGTTAGGTCATCGTGTAGAATGGCATGAGACGTGCTCCTACGAATTGTCAAGTCGCTGCGTCGCTCGGTTGATTTTTAAATAATTTTTTGAGTTTCGCCCGTATTCGGCACTTTCAAAAATTCGTAAAAAAAAAACTGGCCGTACGATTTTGACGAAACCCGCAGTGCACCTTTCTATCGACGCAAACTACCTTCCCTGCGAGTTTCAAGGCTCTAGCTGCTCTGGTTCGAGTTTTCGTTCAGTCACCGCAGCTAGCGTATACCACCGTTCGGCCGAGCGTGGGACTTAGTCTTTTGGAGCGCTTGGCAGCTCGACCGGGGGTGACGGAATGAAGATTTTTTTTTTTCACGTTTTCGACTCTCTAAACGTTAGGTCATCGTGTAGAATGGCACGAGACGTGCTCCTACGAATTGTCAAGTCGCTGCGTCGCTCGGTTGATTTTTAAATAATTTTTTGAGTTTCGCCCGTATTCGGCACTTTCAAAAATTCGTAAAAAAAAAACTGGCCGTACGATTTTGACGAAACCCGCAGTGCACCTTTCTATCGACGCAAACTACTTTCCCTGCGAGTTTCAAGGCTCTAGCTGCTCTGGTTCGAGTTTTCGTTCAGTCACCGCAGCTAGCGTATACCACCGTTCGGCCGAGCGTGGGACTTAGTCTTTTGGAGCGCTTGGCAGCTCGACCGGGGGTGACGGAATGAAGATTTTTTTTTTTCACGTTTTCGACTCTCTAAACGTTAGGTCATCGTGTAGAATGGCACGAGACGTGCTCCTACGAATTGTCAAGTCGCTGCGTCGCTCGGTTGATTTTTAAATAATTTTTTGAGTTTCGCCCGTATTCGGCACTTTCAAAAATTCGTAAAAAAAAAACTGGCCGTACGATTTTGACGAAACCCGCAGTGCACCTTTCTATCGACGCAAACTACTTTCCCTGCGAGTTTCAAGGCTCTAGCTGCTCTGGTTCGAGTTTTCGTTCAGTCACCGCAGCTAGCGTATACCACCGTTCGGCCGAGCGTGGGACTTAGTCTTTTGGAGCGCTTGGCAGCTCGACCGGGGGTGACGGAATGAAGATTTTTTTTTTTCACGTTTTCGACTCTCTAAACGTTAGGTCATAGTGTAGAATGGCATGAGACGTGCTCCTACGAATTGTCAAGTCGCTGCGTCGCTCGGTTGATTTTTAAATAATTTTTTGAGTTTCGCCCGTATTCGGCACTTTCAAAAATTCGTAAAAAAAAAACTGGCCGTACGATTTTGACGAAACCCGCAGTGCACCTTTCTATCGACGCAAACTACCTTCCCTGCGAGTTTCAAGGCTCTAGCTGCTCTGGTTCGAGTTTTCGTTCAGTCACCGCAGCTAGCGTATACCACCGTTCGGCCGAGCGTGGGACTTAGTCTTTTGGAGCGCTTGGCAGCTCGACCGGGGGTGACGGAATGAAGATTTTTTTTTTTCACGTTCTCGACTCTCTAAACGTTAGGTCATCGTGTAGAATGGCACGAGACGTGCTCCTACGAATTGTCAAGTCGCTGCGTCGCTCGGTTGATTTTTAAATAATTTTTTGAGTTTCGCCCGTATTCGGCACTTTCAAAAATTCGTAAAAAAAAACTGGCCGTACGATTTTGACGAAACCCGCAGTGCACCTTTCTATCGACGCAAACTACCTTCCCTGCGAGTTTCAAGGCTCTAGCTGCTCTGGTTCGAGTTTTCGTTCAGTCACCGCAGCTAGCGTATACCACCGTTCGGCCGAGCGTGGGACTTAGTCTTTTGGAGCGCTTGGCAGCTCGACCAGGGGGTGACGGAATGAAGATTTTTTTTTTTCACGTTCTCGACTCTCTAAACGTTAGGTCATCGTGTAGAATGGCACGAGACGTGCTCCTACGAATTGTCAAGTCGCTGCGTCGCTCGGTTGATTTTTAAATAATTTTTTGAGTTTCGCCCGTATTCGGCACTTTCAAAAATTCGTAAAAAAAAAACTGGCCGTACGATTTTGACGAAACCCGCAGTGCACCTTTCTATCGACGCAAACTACTTTCCCTGCGAGTTTCAAGGCTCTAGCTGCTCTGGTTCGAGTTTTCGTTCAGTCACCGCAGCTAGCGTATACCACCGTTCGGCCGAGCGTGGGACTTAGTCTTTTGGAGCGCTTGGCAGCTCGACCGGGGGTGACGGAATGAAGATTTTTTTTTTTCACGTTTTCGACTCTCTAAACGTTAGGTCATCGTGTAGAATGGCATGAGACGTGCTCCTACGAATTGTCAAGTCGCTGCGTCGCTCGGTTGATTTTTAAATAATTTTTTGAGTTTCGCCCGTATTCGGCACTTTCAAAAATTCGTAAAAAAAAAACTGGCCGTACGATTTTGACGAAACCCGCAGTGCACCTTTCTATCGACGCAAACTACCTTCCCTGCGAGTTTCAAGGCTCTAGCTGCTCTGGTTCGAGTTTTCGTTCAGTCACCGCAGCTAGCGTATACCACCGTTCGGCCGAGCGTGGGACTTAGTCTTTTGGAGCGCTTGGCAGCTCGACCAGGGGGTGACGGAATGAAGATTTTTTTTTTTCACGTTCTCGACTCTCTAAACGTTAGGTCATCGTGTAGAATGGCACGAGACGTGCTCCTACGAATTGTCAAGTCGCTGCGTCGCTCGGTTGATTTTTAAATAATTTTTTGAGTTTCGCCCGTATTCGGCACTTTCAAAAATTCGTAAAAAAAAAACTGGCCGTACGATTTTGACGAAACCCGCAGTGCACCTTTCTATCGACGCAAACTACTTTCCCTGCGAGTTTCAAGGCTCTAGCTGCTCTGGTTCGAGTTTTCGTTCAGTCACCGCAGCTAGCGTATACCACCGTTCGGCCGAGCGTGGGACTTAGTCTTTTGGAGCGCTTGGCAGCTCGACCGGGGGTGACGGAATGAAGATTTTTTTTTTTCACGTTTTCGACTCTCTAAACGTTAGGTCATCGTGTAGAATGGCACGAGACGTGCTCCTACGAATTGTCAAGTCGCTGCGTCGCTCGGTTGATTTTTAAATAATTTTTTGAGTTTCGCCCGTATTCGGCACTTTCAAAAATTCGTAAAAAAAAAACTGGCCGTACGATTTTGACGAAACCCGCAGTGCACCTTTCTATCGACGCAAACTACCTTCCCTGCGAGTTTCAAGGCTCTAGCTGCTCTGGTTCGAGTTTTCGTTCAGTCACCGCAGCTAGCGTATACCACCGTTCGGCCGAGCGTGGGACTTAGTCTTTTGGAGCGCTTGGCAGCTCGACCAGGGGGTGACGGAATGAAGATTTTTTTTTTCACGTTCTCGACTCTCTAAACGTTAGGTCATCGTGTAGAATGGCACGAGACGTGCTCCTACGAATTGTCAAGTCGCTGCGTCGCTCGGTTGATTTTTAAATAATTTTTTGAGTTTCGCCCGTATTCGGCACTTTCAAAAATTCGTAAAAAAAAAACTGGCCGTACGATTTTGACGAAACCCGCAGTGCACCTTTCTATCGACGCAAACTACTTTCCCTGCGAGTTTCAAGGCTCTAGCTGCTCTGGTTCGAGTTTTCGTTCAGTCACCGCAGCTAGCGTATACCACCGTTCGGCCGAGCGTGGGACTTAGTCTTTTGGAGCGCTTGGCAGCTCGACCGGGGGTGACGGAATGAAGATTTTTTTTTTCACGTTTTCGACTCTCTAAACGTTAGGTCATCGTGTAGAATGGCATGAGACGTGCTCCTACGAATTGTCAAGTCGCTGCGTCGCTCGGTTGATTTTTAAATAATTTTTTGAGTTTCGCCCGTATTCGGCACTTTCAAAAATTCGTAAAAAAAAAACTGGCCGTACGATTTTGACGAAACCCGCAGTGCACCTTTCTATCGACGCAAACTACCTTCCCTGCGAGTTTCAAGGCTCTAGCTGCTCTGGTTCGAGTTTTCGTTCAGTCACCGCAGCTAGCGTATACCACCGTTCGGCCGAGCGTGGGACTTAGTCTTTTGGAGCGCTTGGCAGCTCGACCAGGGGGTGACGGAATGAAGATTTTTTTTTTTCACGTTCTCGACTCTCTAAACGTTAGGTCATCGTGTAGAATGGCACGAGACGTGCTCCTACGAATTGTCAAGTCGCTGCGTCGCTCGGTTGATTTTTAAATAATTTTTTGAGTTTCGCCCGTATTCGGCA
>CAJZBX010000036.1:522500-525000 GCA_914767735.1 Anoplius nigerrimus | reverse complement strand
TACGGTTTCTCTTTGCCCTTTTCTCATCCGGCAGTGTCGGGCGAGTATCGAACGTATGGCGCTTAGAGAAACTCTTGAATTGACCATTGCGTCTTTCTCAAAGGCTCTTTTTCTCATCTGGCCGAGTCGGGTGAGTATCGAACGTGAGTGTCCTTAGAGGAGACTTTGATTTACCATTACTTCTTTCTGAGACTACTTTCTCATCTGGCAGAGTCGGATGAGTATCGAACGGTGTAGTCTTTAGAGAGAATCTTGGATATATCATATTTGGTGGTATTTCTCTGAGGCTCTTTTTCTCATCTGGCCGAGTCGGGTGAGTATCGAACGTGAGTGTCCTTAGAGAGGTAGCGACTCTCATTGATTTTCCATTATGTCTTTCTGAGGCTATTTTCTCATCTGGCCGAGTCGGATGAGTATCGAACGTGTAGTCTTTAGAGAGAGAATCTTGGGATAATATCATATTAGGTATTCCTCTGAGACTCTTTTTCTCATCTGGCCGAGTCGGATGAGTATCGAACGTAAGTGTCTTTAGAGGATACTCTTTGAATTATATCACACCGTCTTTCTGAGGGGCTATTTTCTCATCTGGCCGAGTCGGATGAGTATCGAACGGTATAGTCCTTCGGAGAGGCACTTTGATTTATCATTACGTCCTTGTGAGTCTATTTGAATGAGATACGCTCGTAAGAAGGTCTCTCCTGTGCCGTTAACGAATCTGCATACGCGGATACGATAATGGCCCGCACAATCGTGGTTGTGCGGAACCCACCTCGGCTGTTCACGCACCGAGAAAACATGAGATTTCAAAGTACCTAATACAGTTTGTGCAAGGGTTCTCCTTGTACAACACAAAATATAAAAGATTACCCTGAACGGTGGATCACTTGGCTCGTGGGTCGATGAAGAACGCAGCGAATTGCGCGTCAACTTGTGAACTGCAGGACACATGAACATCGACATTTCGAACGCACATTGCGGTCCACGGATACAATTCCCGGACCACGCCTGGCTGAGGGTCGTTTATATATAAAAAACTGCTTGCGCTGACCTCTGAGGAGGGATAAGGCGTACGAGCGAATGCTGGACGTTCGTCTGTTTTTGTGAGATACTTTCGAACGAATTGAACGTACAGAGTTATTACTCGAACAGCTACTTTGCAAGAAAATTGAGAAAGAGTAGTATATGGGCATGCATGCGTGTACGTTGATTGTAAGGCGGTTCTGAGAACGTGTACCCTTCTACGATATGTACGATGGTGTTAGGGGGTGGTGTACCCTTCTCTCGTGCAAATTTGTGAAGGCGGGAAGTTTCTCGGTGTACCCTTCTCGCGTGCTCGTTTGTATGTCGACGATGGTGAAGGTGGTTTGGTATTATATTTATTGCAAGCGGCATAATGTACCCTTCTCTCGTATGTGTGGTGTGTAAGGTGGTGTGGTCGAAAGTCTAAATTCGAACGTATTATATGTACCCTTCTCTCGCGTGCGGTATGGTGCAAGGCCCATGACTCTCTGATTGACTGTGCGTTTGTACCCTTCTATGGGTGTACGGTGGTGCTAGGGGGTGGTGTACCCTTCTCCCGTACATTTCTGTGAAGGCGGAGCACAGGCGTTAGAGATAGGTCTTCTCTCGCACGCGGCATGGTGAAAGGGGGGGACTTAGACCTCTGTACCCTTCTCCCACATACGGCACGGTGTAAGGCGGTGGCCGCTGGTAAGCACTCCTGTACCCTTCTCTCGTATGCGTTGCGTGTAAGGCGGGGCTCGCTTGTGTACCCTTCTCTCGCGTGCGGCATGGTGTAAGGCCCATGACTCTCCGATTGACTGTGCGTTTGTACCCTTCTATGGGTGTACGGCGGTGCTAGGGGGTGGTGTACCCTTCTCCCGTACATTTCTGTGAAGGCGGAGCACAGGCGTTAGAGATAGGCCTTCTCTCGCACGCGGTACGGTGAAGGCGGGACTAAGAGCATTTTGTACCCTTCTCGCGCATACGGCATGGTGTAAGGCGGTGGTGTGTTGCAATATACAATATTATACCATGTACTCTTCTCTCGTACATGTACTTCCAGTTTCTCGTCGAACGGTATTTTCTGCATAAAAATTTATTCTCTGTACGGATAAATAATAACATGTATCCTATCACAATAAAAAGACGTCGTTTGAAATGAATGATTTATCATCATTATCTCGAATCTTCTCTCACACGCACGATATTTGTATTGAGAATGATATATGCAATAATCGAAAGAATTGCGAGCGGGCTCGAACAGTCCACGATGTGTCTCTCCCTCATACCTACATGTTCGATGATTGCTCTTAGATCGTTAACACGATACGGAAGGGAATAATGTCGACAAAATGTGGGATCGAACGCAAAGGAGAGAGTGTTCTCTCTGAAACCTACATGGTTCGATGATTGCTCTTAGGTCGTTAACACGATACGGAAGGGAATAATGTCGACAAAATGTGGGATCGAACGCAAAGGAGAGAGTGTTCTCTCTGAA
>CAJZBX010000036.1:510000-515000 GCA_914767735.1 Anoplius nigerrimus | reverse complement strand
ACCTTCCCTGCGAGTTTCAAGGCTCTAGCTGCTCTGGTTCGAGTTTTCGTTCAGTCACCGCAGCTAGCGTATACCACCGTTCGGCCGAGCGTGGGACTTAGTCTTTTGGAGCGCTTGGCAGCTCGACCAGGGGGTGACGGAATGAAGATTTTTTTTTTTCACGTTCTCGACTCTCTAAACGTTAGGTCATCGTGTAGAATGGCACGAGACGTGCTCCTACGAATTGTCAAGTCGCTGCGTCGCTCGGTTGATTTTTAAATAATTTTTTGAGTTTCGCCCGTATTCGGCACTTTCAAAAATTCGTAAAAAAAAAACTGGCCGTACGATTTTGACGAAACCCGCAGTGCACCTTTCTATCGACGCAAACTACTTTCCCTGCGAGTTTCAAGGCTCTAGCTGCTCTGGTTCGAGTTTTCGTTCAGTCACCGCAGCTAGCGTATACCACCGTTCGGCCGAGCGTGGGACTTAGTCTTTTGGAGCGCTTGGCAGCTCGACCGGGGGTGACGGAATGAAGATTTTTTTTTTTCACGTTTTCGACTCTCTAAACGTTAGGTCATCGTGTAGAATGGCATGAGACGTGCTCCTACGAATTGTCAAGTCGCTGCGTCGCTCGGTTGATTTTTAAATAATTTTTTGAGTTTCGCCCGTATTCGGCACTTTCAAAAATTCGTAAAAAAAAAACTGGCCGTACGATTTTGACGAAACCCGCAGTGCACCTTTCTATCGACGCAAACTACCTTCCCTGCGAGTTTCAAGGCTCTAGCTGCTCTGGTTCGAGTTTTCGTTCAGTCACCGCAGCTAGCGTATACCACCGTTCGGCCGAGCGTGGGACTTAGTCTTTTGGAGCGCTTGGCAGCTCGACCGGGGGTGACGGAATGAAGATTTTTTTTTTTCACGTTTTCGACTCTCTAAACGTTAGGTCATCGTGTAGAATGGCACGAGACGTGCTCCTACGAATTGTCAAGTCGCTGCGTCGCTCGGTTGATTTTTAAATAATTTTTTGAGTTTCGCCCGTATTCGGCACTTTCAAAAATTCGTAAAAAAAAAACTGGCCGTACGATTTTGACGAAACCCGCAGTGCACCTTTCTATCGACGCAAACTACTTTCCCTGCGAGTTTCAAGGCTCTAGCTGCTCTGGTTCGAGTTTTCGTTCAGTCACCGCAGCTAGCGTATACCACCGTTCGGCCGAGCGTGGGACTTAGTCTTTTGGAGCGCTTGGCAGCTCGACCGGGGGTGACGGAATGAAGATTTTTTTTTTCACGTTTTCGACTCTCTAAACGTTAGGTCATCGTGTAGAATGGCACGAGACGTGCTCCTACGAATTGTCAAGTCGCTGCGTCGCTCGGTTGATTTTTAAATAATTTTTTGAGTTTCGCCCGTATTCGGCACTTTCAAAAATTCGTAAAAAAAAAACTGGCCGTACGATTTTGACGAAACCCGCAGTGCACCTTTCTATCGACGCAAACTACTTTCCCTGCGAGTTTCAAGGCTCTAGCTGCTCTGGTTCGAGTTTTCGTTCAGTCACCGCAGCTAGCGTATACCACCGTTCGGCCGAGCGTGGGACTTAGTCTTTTGGAGCGCTTGGCAGCTCGACCGGGGGTGACGGAATGAAGATTTTTTTTTGTCACGTTTTCGACTCTCTAAACGTTAGGTCATCGTGTAGAATGGCATGAGACGTGCTCCTACGAATTGTCAAGTCGCTGCGTCGCTCGGTTGATTTTTAAATAATTTTTTGAGTTTCGCCCGTATTCGGCACTTTCAAAAATTCGTAAAAAAAAAACTGGCCGTACGATTTTGACGAAACCCGCAGTGCACCTTTCTATCGACGCAAACTACCTTCCCTGCGAGTTTCAAGGCTCTAGCTGCTCTGGTTCGAGTTTTCGTTCAGTCACCGCAGCTAGCGTATACCACCGTTCGGCCGAGCGTGGGACTTAGTCTTTTGGAGCGCTTGGCAGCTCGACCGGGGGTGACGGAATGAAGATTTTTTTTTTTCACGTTTTCGACTCTCTAAACGTTAGGTCATCGTGTAGAATGGCATGAGACGTGCTCCTACGAATTGTCAAGTCGCTGCGTCGCTCGGTTGATTTTTAAATAATTTTTTGAGTTTCGCCCGTATTCGGCACTTTCAAAAATTCGTAAAAAAAAAACTGGCCGTACGATTTTGACGAAACCCGCAGTGCACCTTTCTATCGACGCAAACTACCTTCCCTGCGAGTTTCAAGGCTCTAGCTGCTCTGGTTCGAGTTTTCGTTCAGTCACCGCAGCTAGCGTATACCACCGTTCGGCCGAGCGTGGGACTTAGTCTTTTGGAGCGCTTGGCAGCTCGACCGGGGGTGACGGAATGAAGATTTTTTTTTTTCACGTTTTCGACTCTCTAAACGTTAGGTCATCGTGTAGAATGGCACGAGACGTGCTCCTACGAATTGTCAAGTCGCTGCGTCGCTCGGTTGATTTTTAAATAATTTTTTGAGTTTCGCCCGTATTCGGCACTTTCAAAAATTCGTAAAAAAAAAACTGGCCGTACGATTTTGACGAAACCCGCAGTGCACCTTTCTATCGACGCAAACTACTTTCCCTGCGAGTTTCAAGGCTCTAGCTGCTCTGGTTCGAGTTTTCGTTCAGTCACCGCAGCTAGCGTATACCACCGTTCGGCCGAGCGTGGGACTTAGTCTTTTGGAGCGCTTGGCAGCTCGACCGGGGGTGACGGAATGAAGATTTTTTTTTTTCACGTTTTCGACTCTCTAAACGTTAGGTCATCGTGTAGAATGGCACGAGACGTGCTCCTACGAATTGTCAAGTCGCTGCGTCGCTCGGTTGATTTTTAAATAATTTTTTGAGTTTCGCCCGTATTCGGCACTTTCAAAAATTCGTAAAAAAAAAACTGGCCGTACGATTTTGACGAAACCCGCAGTGCACCTTTCTATCGACGCAAACTACTTTCCCTGCGAGTTTCAAGGTTCTAGCTGCTCTGGTTCGAGTTTTCGTTCAGTCACCGCAGCTAGCGTATACCACCGTTCGGCCGAGCGTGGGACTTAGTCTTTTGGAGCGCTTGGCAGCTCGACCGGGGGTGACGGAATGAAGATTTTTTTTTTTCACGTTTTCGACTCTCTAAACGTTAGGTCATCGTGTAGAATGGCATGAGACGTGCTCCTACGAATTGTCAAGTCGCTGCGTCGCTCGGTTGATTTTTAAATAATTTTTTGAGTTTCGCCCGTATTCGGCACTTTCAAAAATTCGTAAAAAAAAAACTGGCCGTACGATTTTGACGAAACCCGCAGTGCACCTTTCTATCGACGCAAACTACCTTCCCTGCGAGTTTCAAGGCTCTAGCTGCTCTGGTTCGAGTTTTCGTTCAGTCACCGCAGCTAGCGTATACCACCGTTCGGCCGAGCGTGGGACTTAGTCTTTTGGAGCGCTTGGCAGCTCGACCAGGGGGTGACGGAATGAAGATTTTTTTTTTCACGTTCTCGACTCTCTAAACGTTAGGTCATCGTGTAGAATGGCACGAGACGTGCTCCTACGAATTGTCAAGTCGCTGCGTCGCTCGGTTGATTTTTAAATAATTTTTTGAGTTTCGCCCGTATTCGGCACTTTCAAAAATTCGTAAAAAAAAAACTGGCCGTACGATTTTGATGAAATTCGAGTATGTTATTCTGCGCATTGGTCTAATGTTTTGACAATTTTTGCAGTTCAATCCAATGGCTAGTTTGCGAATTATTAATTTTTTAATGATTTCCCGAAACTTCAACTCGCCGTATTTTCTATAAAAAATTTTTTTTTTTGTTTAAACTTCTTGGGTATATTTGCACTGTTGTTTCTGACGTGTCCACAAAGTTTTACAAAAATTCATCGACCCGTTCATGTTTTACCGAAAATCGGTCCCACGCACTAAGTTCCCATCGCCCGGCCGCCGGCCGGGTGTGCTGCGGCAGGTAAGCGCCGTATGCTAAGCCGGGCCGGACCGTCGCGCGCCGACCACCCGCCAGAATGTTCGGTATCTGTAAGAAAGTACGGGTTCGCCCGGCGTATGACCAAGCATTCTTTGCACATCAGCGCTACGAGTCGCTCAATGACTCTTGAGTAGCATAAGCGTCTCTGACGATGGTTGTACTTTCGTACACTACTGAGCATCATCTCGACCTAAAATAAGGGTCAAACATTCCGTACAACGGTTTGTCCATACCAATTTCCGAGCGAAAATATACATATGAAATAATTCAAAGTTTCGGTGACTCGTTACCTTAACTCGAACAACAGAAGAGTACAATTATATAAATCAGCGAGTAGTTGAAAAGTTTTCGGCTACAAAATATCGCAATACAAATTTTACATCCGAGCGAGTCCTCGTCAATCGAGTGTCGCTTCGGAATATATATGTCAGTCTTTTGAGTGAGATTGGAGTAAGGGGGCAGGCTCTACACTCTTAAGAGAATTTATACACTTAGAAGCAGAATGTTCCCGAAGTATTGATCATTTTTATGGGAAAAATTGAAAGGAAGGAAGAGGAGAGTATATTATTTCCGCGGTGTGCGCAGAAGGGTTTGTCAACCTGGAGCCATCGTCGGTAAATAATTTGTTTCCGCGATGTGCGCAGAAGGGATTGGCATATTCAATAATAGTCAACCTGGAGCCATCGTCGGTAAACTAAATAAGTTTAGAGTATCGTGAGTCCTGTTTTACGAAGCAGCGACCGACGGTACGCGAGTGTCTGGCAAACACTCTTGTGGAAGAAGGAGGAGGAGGAGAAAGATAGATTTGAGTCGATCGGTGCGCCGATGACCAAACTATAAAGTTGTGTTTGAAGGGAACGAAAAGAGCTTAAGAAGCTCCCTGGTTGATCCTGCCAGTAGTCATATGCTTGTCTCAAAGATTAAGCCATGCATGTCTCAGTCCATGCCGAATTAAGGTGAAACCGCGAATGGCTCATTAAATCAGTTATGGTTCCTTAGATCCTACAAAAATTTACTTGGATAACTGTGGTAATTCTAGAGCTAATACA
>CAJZBX010000036.1:505000-507500 GCA_914767735.1 Anoplius nigerrimus | reverse complement strand
CTTCTCTCGTACGCGGTATGGTGTAAGGTGGCAATTTTTGACTCTGTTCATCGTTACTTGGAGTTTGTACCCTTTTCTCGCGCACGGTACGGTGTAAGGTGGGCTATACTCGAACTTTGTACCCTTCTATGATATGTACGATGGTGTTAGGGGGTGATGTACCCTTCTCTCGTGCTTGTTTGTGAAGGCGGTTGTTCGAGTCACGTACCCTTCTCTCGTACGCGGTATGGTGTAAGGATGTGAAACTCTATAAATGCCTAAGAGAAACTGATATATAGAGAGTGGAGAGAGTCTAGGTATTTGTTCTTTACCCTTCTCTCACGTTACGGCATGGTGCAAGGCGGTTCGCTCGATTTGTACCCTTCTACGATATGTACGACGGTGTTAGGGGGTGTTGTACCCTTCTCTCGTGCACGTCTGTGAAGGTGGTTTTTCGAGTTTCGTACCCTTCTCTCGTACGTGGTAATGGTGTAAGGGGAGTTTGAACAGATTCTATTCTTTTTTTTTCTTTTCAATCAGCTCTCAGTGTGGCAATGTGTCATACGGCCATCCGTATAGAACGAGTGAACCGAATTGCTTCAATTTTGTTCACCGGAGAGTTAAACTCTTCTTCGAGTAGGCTATGCAGACCGCTGCACGGCGAGTAACATTCGAACGATTATTACTGTTGCTTAACGTGTGTATGTGTGATGTCTGTATGCAGCAAGGACGTAGAGTTGCACCTACGGTTTCTCTTTGCCCTTTTCTCATCCGGCAGTGTCGGGCGAGTATCGAACGTATGGCGCTTAGAGAAACTCTTGAATTGACCATTGCGTCTTTCTCAAAGGCTCTTTTTCTCATCTGGCCGAGTCGGGTGAGTATCGAACGTAAGTGTCTTTAGAGGAGACTTTGATTTACCATTACTTCTTTCTGAGACTACTTTCTCATCTGGCAGAGTCGGATGAGTATCGAACGGTGTAGTCTTTAGAGAGAATCTTGGATATATCATATTTGGTGGTATTTCTCTGAGGCTCTTTTTCTCATCTGGCCGAGTCGGGTGAGTATCGAACGTGAGTGTCCTTAGAGAGGTAGCGACTCTCATTGATTTTCCATTATGTCTTTCTGAGGCTATTTTCTCATCTGGCCGAGTCGGATGAGTATCGAACGTGTAGTCTTTAGAGAGAGAATCTTGGGATAATATCATATTAGGTATTCCTCTGAGACTCTTTTTCTCATCTGGCCGAGTCGGATGAGTATCGAACGTAAGTGTCTTTAGAGGATACTCTTTGAATTATATCACACCGTCTTTCTGAGGGGCTATTTTCTCATCTGGCCGAGTCGGATGAGTATCGAACGGTATAGTCCTTCGGAGAGGCACTTTGATTTATCATTACGTCCTTGTGAGTCTATTTGAATGAGATACGCTCGTAAGAAGGTCTCTCCTGTGCCGTTAACGAATCTGCATACGCGGATACGATAATGGCCCGCACAATCGTGGTTGTGCGGAACCCACCTCGGCTGTTCACGCACCGAGAAAACATGAGATTTCAAAGTACCTAATACAGTTTGTGCAAGGGTTCTCCTTGTACAACACAAAATATAAAAGATTACCCTGAACGGTGGATCACTTGGCTCGTGGGTCGATGAAGAACGCAGCGAATTGCGCGTCAACTTGTGAACTGCAGGACACATGAACATCGACATTTCGAACGCACATTGCGGTCCACGGATACAATTCCCGGACCACGCCTGGCTGAGGGTCGTTTATATATAAAAAACTGCTTGCGCTGACCTCTGAGGAGGGATAAGGCGTACGAGCGAATGCTGGACGTTCGTCTGTTTTTGTGAGATACTTTCGAACGAATTGAACGTACAGAGTTATTACTCGAACAGCTACTTTGCAAGAAAATTGAGAAAGAGTAGTATATGGGCATGCATGCGTGTACGTTGATTGTAAGGCGGTTCTGAGAACGTGTACCCTTCTACGATATGTACGATGGTGTTAGGGGGTGGTGTACCCTTCTCTCGTGCAAATTTGTGAAGGCGGGAAGTTTCTCGGTGTACCCTTCTCGCGTGCTCGTTTGTATGTCGAC
Organism: Anoplius nigerrimus; assembly: GCA_914767735.1. Taxonomy (NCBI): domain Eukaryota; kingdom Metazoa; phylum Arthropoda; class Insecta; order Hymenoptera; family Pompilidae; genus Anoplius; species Anoplius nigerrimus. Next base: position 505,428 of record CAJZBX010000036.1, on the reverse strand, counting down.
GATGGTGAAGGTGGTTTGGTATTATATTTATTGCAAGCGGCATAATGTACCCTTCTCTCGTATGTGTGGTGTGTAAGGTGGTGTGGTCGAAAGTCTAAATTCGAACGTATTATATGTACCCTTCTCTCGCGTGCGGTATGGTGCAAGGCCCATGACTCTCCGATTGACTGTGCGTTTGTACCCTTCTATGGGTGTACGGTGGTGCTAGGGGGTGGTGTACCCTTCTCCCGTACATTTCTGTGAAGGCGGAGCACAGGCGTTAGAGATAGGTCTTCTCTCGCACGCGGCATGGTGAAAGGGGGGGACTTAGACCTCTGTACCCTTCTCCCACATACGGCACGGTGTAAGGCGGTGGCCGCTGGTAAGCACTCCTGTACCCTTCTCTCGTATGCGTTGCGTGTAAGGCGGGGCTCGCTTGTGTACCCTTC
>CAJZBX010000036.1:480000-495000 GCA_914767735.1 Anoplius nigerrimus | reverse complement strand
AAAACTGGCCGTACGATTTTGACGAAACCCGCAGTGCACCTTTCTATCGACGCAAACTACCTTCCCTGCGAGTTTCAAGGCTCTAGCTGCTCTGGTTCGAGTTTTCGTTCAGTCACCGCAGCTAGCGTATACCACCGTTCGGCCGAGCGTGGGACTTAGTCTTTTGGAGCGCTTGGCAGCTCGACCGGGGGTGACGGAATGAAGATTTTTTTTTTTCACGTTTTCGACTCTCTAAACGTTAGGTCATCGTGTAGAATGGCATGAGACGTGCTCCTACGAATTGTCAAGTCGCTGCGTCGCTCGGTTGATTTTTAAATAATTTTTTGAGTTTCGCCCGTATTCGGCACTTTCAAAAATTCGTAAAAAAAAAACTGGCCGTACGATTTTGACGAAACCCGCAGTGCACCTTTCTATCGACGCAAACTACCTTCCCTGCGAGTTTCAAGGCTCTAGCTGCTCTGGTTCGAGTTTTCGTTCAGTCACCGCAGCTAGCGTATACCACCGTTCGGCCGAGCGTGGGACTTAGTCTTTTGGAGCGCTTGGCAGCTCGACCGGGGGTGACGGAATGAAGATTTTTTTTTTTCACGTTTTCGACTCTCTAAACGTTAGGTCATCGTGTAGAATGGCACGAGACGTGCTCCTACGAATTGTCAAGTCGCTGCGTCGCTCGGTTGATTTTTAAATAATTTTTTGAGTTTCGCCCGTATTCGGCACTTTCAAAAATTCGTAAAAAAAAAACTGGCCGTACGATTTTGACGAAACCCGCAGTGCACCTTTCTATCGACGCAAACTACTTTCCCTGCGAGTTTCAAGGCTCTAGCTGCTCTGGTTCGAGTTTTCGTTCAGTCACCGCAGCTAGCGTATACCACCGTTCGGCCGAGCGTGGGACTTAGTCTTTTGGAGCGCTTGGCAGCTCGACCGGGGGTGACGGAATGAAGATTTTTTTTTTTCACGTTTTCGACTCTCTAAACGTTAGGTCATCGTGTAGAATGGCACGAGACGTGCTCCTACGAATTGTCAAGTCGCTGCGTCGCTCGGTTGATTTTTAAATAATTTTTTGAGTTTCGCCCGTATTCGGCACTTTCAAAAATTCGTAAAAAAAAAACTGGCCGTACGATTTTGACGAAACCCGCAGTGCACCTTTCTATCGACGCAAACTACTTTCCCTGCGAGTTTCAAGGTTCTAGCTGCTCTGGTTCGAGTTTTCGTTCAGTCACCGCAGCTAGCGTATACCACCGTTCGGCCGAGCGTGGGACTTAGTCTTTTGGAGCGCTTGGCAGCTCGACCGGGGGTGACGGAATGAAGATTTTTTTTTTTCACGTTTTCGACTCTCTAAACGTTAGGTCATCGTGTAGAATGGCATGAGACGTGCTCCTACGAATTGTCAAGTCGCTGCGTCGCTAGGTTGATTTTTAAATAATTTTTTGAGTTTCGCCCGTATTCGGCACTTTCAAAAATTCGTAAAAAAAAAACTGGCCGTACGATTTTGACGAAACCCGCAGTGCACCTTTCTATCGACGCAAACTACCTTCCCTGCGAGTTTCAAGGCTCTAGCTGCTCTGGTTCGAGTTTTCGTTCAGTCACCGCAGCTAGCGTATACCACCGTTCGGCCGAGCGTGGGACTTAGTCTTTTGGAGCGCTTGGCAGCTCGACCAGGGGGTGACGGAATGAAGATTTTTTTTTTCACGTTCTCGACTCTCTAAACGTTAGGTCATCGTGTAGAATGGCACGAGACGTGCTCCTACGAATTGTCAAGTCGCTGCGTCGCTCGGTTGATTTTTAAATAATTTTTTGAGTTTCGCCCGTATTCGGCACTTTCAAAAATTCGTAAAAAAAAAACTGGCCGTACGATTTTGACGAAACCCGCAGTGCACCTTTCTATCGACGCAAACTACCTTCCCTGCGAGTTTCAAGGCTCTAGCTGCTCTGGTTCGAGTTTTCGTTCAGTCACCGCAGCTAGCGTATACCACCGTTCGGCCGAGCGTGGGACTTAGTCTTTTGGAGCGCTTGGCAGCTCGACCGGGGGTGACGGAATGAAGATTTTTTTTTTCACGTTTTCGACTCTCTAAACGTTAGGTCATCGTGTAGAATGGCACGAGACGTGCTCCTACGAATTGTCAAGTCGCTGCGTCGCTCGGTTGATTTTTAAATAATTTTTTGAGTTTCGCCCGTATTCGGCACTTTCAAAAATTCGTAAAAAAAAAACTGGCCGTACGATTTTGACGAAACCCGCAGTGCACCTTTCTATCGACGCAAACTACTTTCCCTGCGAGTTTCAAGGCTCTAGCTGCTCTGGTTCGAGTTTTCGTTCAGTCACCGCAGCTAGCGTATACCACCGTTCGGCCGAGCGTGGGACTTAGTCTTTTGGAGCGCTTGGCAGCTCGACCGGGGGTGACGGAATGAAGATTTTTTTTTTTCACGTTTTCGACTCTCTAAACGTTAGGTCATCGTGTAGAATGGCATGAGACGTGCTCCTACGAATTGTCAAGTCGCTGCGTCGCTCGGTTGATTTTTAAATAATTTTTTGAGTTTCGCCCGTATTCGGCACTTTCAAAAATTCGTAAAAAAAAAACTGGCCGTACGATTTTGACGAAACCCGCAGTGCACCTTTCTATCGACGCAAACTACCTTCCCTGCGAGTTTCAAGGCTCTAGCTGCTCTGGTTCGAGTTTTCGTTCAGTCACCGCAGCTAGCGTATACCACCGTTCGGCCGAGCGTGGGACTTAGTCTTTTGGAGCGCTTGGCAGCTCGACCGGGGGTGACGGAATGAAGATTTTTTTTTTTCACGTTTTCGACTCTCTAAACGTTAGGTCATCGTGTAGAATGGCACGAGACGTGCTCCTACGAATTGTCAAGTCGCTGCGTCGCTCGGTTGATTTTTAAATAATTTTTTGAGTTTCGCCCGTATTCGGCACTTTCAAAAATTCGTAAAAAAAAAACTGGCCGTACGATTTTGACGAAACCCGCAGTGCACCTTTCTATCGACGCAAACTACTTTCCCTGCGAGTTTCAAGGCTCTAGCTGCTCTGGTTCGAGTTTTCGTTCAGTCACCGCAGCTAGCGTATACCACCGTTCGGCCGAGCGTGGGACTTAGTCTTTTGGAGCGCTTGGCAGCTCGACCGGGGGTGACGGAATGAAGATTTTTTTTTTCACGTTTTCGACTCTCTAAACGTTAGGTCATCGTGTAGAATGGCACGAGACGTGCTCCTACGAATTGTCAAGTCGCTGCGTCGCTCGGTTGATTTTTAAATAATTTTTTGAGTTTCGCCCGTATTCGGCACTTTCAAAAATTCGTAAAAAAAAAACTGGCCGTACGATTTTGACGAAACCCGCAGTGCACCTTTCTATCGACGCAAACTACTTTCCCTGCGAGTTTCAAGGCTCTAGCTGCTCTGGTTCGAGTTTTCGTTCAGTCACCGCAGCTAGCGTATACCACCGTTCGGCCGAGCGTGGGACTTAGTCTTTTGGAGCGCTTGGCAGCTCGACCGGGGGTGACGGAATGAAGATTTTTTTTTTTTCACGTTTTCGACTCTCTAAACGTTAGGTCATCGTGTAGAATGGCATGAGACGTGCTCCTACGAATTGTCAAGTCGCTGCGTCGCTCGGTTGATTTTTAAATAATTTTTTGAGTTTCGCCCGTATTCGGCACTTTCAAAAATTCGTAAAAAAAAACTGGCCGTACGATTTTGACGAAACCCGCAGTGCACCTTTCTATCGACGCAAACTACCTTCCCTGCGAGTTTCAAGGCTCTAGCTGCTCTGGTTCGAGTTTTCGTTCAGTCACCGCAGCTAGCGTATACCACCGTTCGGCCGAGCGTGGGACTTAGTCTTTTGGAGCGCTTGGCAGCTCGACCGGGGGTGACGGAATGAAGATTTTTTTTTTTCACGTTCTCGACTCTCTAAACGTTAGGTCATCGTGTAGCCGCCACGGGCCAGAAAGGTACGTCCTGCTGGTATGGGCCTGACGACCCTAGCGTACCCGAGTTGGAAGACGATATTAGCGCATCGTCCTCACACAAACCGTAGCTTAATCAGCTCTGGCAGTGACCGGTGTGTGCGCCATATCGGTAGCTGGAGTTGTGTAGGCGGTGATCCGGAGGAAGCGACGGATCGCGAGGTCGCTTCGCCTCTATAAAAAGGACAGTTGTGCGGAAGACTATAAACCGCCGCCACGGTGCCAGAAAGGTACGCCCTGCTGGTATGGGAACTGACGATCCCGGCGTACCGGAGTTGGAAGTCGATATCAGCGCATCGACTTCACTAAAACCGAAGCCTGACCAGCTGTGACGATGAACGATATGTGCGCCATTTCGCGAGTCGCAGCTGCAATGAGCGGTGGTCTGATGGATGCATCGACCGCGAGGCTGCTGCCTCTATAAACTGAAAAGTTTTGCGGAGACTATAAGCCGCCTCGCAAAGTAATGCCGCGTAGTGTCCGCGTGCACTGCCGGCATTGCGGAGGGAGAGCTTGGGAATCCGATCGGATTGCAAGATGATGCTTCGCATTATCGCGCAAGACGTGAGGACGGGCCCAGCCGTCGAAGAAGTCGGAGGCTGTGTGCGGGTTTCTAAAAGACGTCCCATCCTCCTTAACCACAGACCTGTCTCAAGGAGGAGACGGTGCCTGCGGACCACGGCTGGCTGTGCGGTGGCGACTCTAGCCTGACCGCCTTGTGCGGGAAGGTTACTCGGATTCCGTATCGGCTGGGTGGCGAGCTTGTATCCGTTGGCGCTCCACACTATCGTCGGGAGGGGTATAATCGGGGGAGGGGTGACGCGATGAGGCCTTCTTCGGCCACTTGCTCGCGACTTCTTCGACCAGTCTATCTTCCAAAGGTAACTCCGTGCCTCTCTAACGGAATCTTTCTCTCTTCTACTCTGGCAGGTCGGCCTGGAAACGTCCATGATCTCTCTCCGGAGAGCATGTTCGAGAGAAGGGATCTGCAGACCAAAACCGGAGGACTTATAGGTGTCCTTCCCATCCATTGGCAATAGAGTCACTCCTAATTCCTTCGGCAGTAGATTACTCTCTCTTTGGCGAAGATGTACCGGCATCGACGCAACGGGGGGAGGGTTAGCTTTGAACATGGGCAAAACTCACTCGGGAGGGGGGCAAGATCCGGATGTAGCCGGCTCTAGGACGGGGAGTAGTATCGTTAGGGGGTTGAACTAGGGCACACAGCTGATGATGACCAACCGACGGTCCAGGTTAAAGGGCGGGGGTGAGGGGGGTAGCGGGCTGGTACCGCAGCCCCGGAGGGAGTGCCGCTACGTCAAAAACTCCAATTTAGCTGTGGGCAAGGCGGGCCCTAAAAGGGCTAGGTAGGGAACCAAACGGCACATTCCCATCGTCCGGGGCAAACCCTCTAGTAAGTGTAAGCGCGACGATGCCCGGGCTTTTGAGTCGATAGCGCACCGAACGAGCGGTCATACATGCATTAGGCAACCTCCCGTCACACCGCAGCCCCGAAGGGAAGTATCTCCTCCTGCCTTAGCGGTGCTAGTTCCGCGAGTAGGAGGAGGTAGTGGTGGCGAAGCAGAAGGGATGATATGGTCCGAGTTGCCGACGAGGGGCCGTCGCTGCCGTGGCGAAGGGGCATAGGCCGTCAGCCCTGGGAGGAATACCCGATCAAGCCTATCGGGGTTTATACTACTACTACTACTACTAGGTCATCGTGTAGAATGGCACGAGACGTGCTCCTACGAATTGTCAAGTCGCTGCGTCGCTCGGTTGATTTTTAAATAATTTTTTGAGTTTCGCCCGTATTCGGCACTTTCAAAAATTCGTAAAAAAAAAACTGGCCGTACGATTTTGACGAAACCCGCAGTGCACCTTTCTATCGACGCAAACTACCTTCCCTGCGAGTTTCAAGGCTCTAGCTGCTCTGGTTCGAGTTTTCGTTCAGTCACCGCAGCTAGCGTATACCACCGTTCGGCCGAGCGTGGGACTTAGTCTTTTGGAGCGCTTGGCAGCTCGACCGGGGGTGACGGAATGAAGATTTTTTTTTTTCACGTTTTCGACTCTCTAAACGTTAGGTCATCGTGTAGAATGGCACGAGACGTGCTCCTACGAATTGTCAAGTCGCTGCGTCGCTCGGTTGATTTTTAAATAATTTTTTGAGTTTCGCCCGTATTCGGCACTTTCAAAAATTCGTAAAAAAAAAACTGGCCGTACGATTTTGACGAAACCCGCAGTGCACCTTTCTATCGACGCAAACTACCTTCCCTGCGAGTTTCAAGGCTCTAGCTGCTCTGGTTCGAGTTTTCGTTCAGTCACCGCAGCTAGCGTATACCACCGTTCGGCCGAGCGTGGGACTTAGTCTTTTGGAGCGCTTGGCAGCTCGACCAGGGGGTGACGGAATGAAGATTTTTTTTTTTCACGTTCTCGACTCTCTAAACGTTAGGTCATCGTGTAGAATGGCACGAGACGTGCTCCTACGAATTGTCAAGTCGCTGCGTCGCTCGGTTGATTTTTAAATAATTTTTTGAGTTTCGCCCGTATTCGGCACTTTCAAAAATTCGTAAAAAAAAAACTGGCCGTACGATTTTGACGAAACCCGCAGTGCACCTTTCTATCGACGCAAACTACTTTCCCTGCGAGTTTCAAGGCTCTAGCTGCTCTGGTTCGAGTTTTCGTTCAGTCACCGCAGCTAGCGTATACCACCGTTCGGCCGAGCGTGGGACTTAGTCTTTTGGAGCGCTTGGCAGCTCGACCGGGGGTGACGGAATGAAGATTTTTTTTTTTCACGTTTTCGACTCTCTAAACGTTAGGTCATCGTGTAGAATGGCATGAGACGTGCTCCTACGAATTGTCAAGTCGCTGCGTCGCTCGGTTGATTTTTAAATAATTTTTTGAGTTTCGCCCGTATTCGGCACTTTCAAAAATTCGTAAAAAAAAAACTGGCCGTACGATTTTGACGAAACCCGCAGTGCACCTTTCTATCGACGCAAACTACCTTCCCTGCGAGTTTCAAGGCTCTAGCTGCTCTGGTTCGAGTTTTCGTTCAGTCACCGCAGCTAGCGTATACCACCGTTCGGCCGAGCGTGGGACTTAGTCTTTTGGAGCGCTTGGCAGCTCGACCAGGGGGTGACGGAATGAAGATTTTTTTTTTTCACGTTCTCGACTCTCTAAACGTTAGGTCATCGTGTAGAATGGCACGAGACGTTCTCCTACGAATTGTCAAGTCGCTGCGTCGCTCGGTTGATTTTTAAATAATTTTTTGAGTTTCGCCCGTATTCGGCACTTTCAAAAATTCGTAAAAAAAAAACTGGCCGTACGATTTTGACGAAACCCGCAGTGCACCTTTCTATCGACGCAAACTACTTTCCCTGCGAGTTTCAAGGCTCTAGCTGCTCTGGTTCGAGTTTTCGTTCAGTCACCGCAGCTAGCGTATACCACCGTTCGGCCGAGCGTGGGACTTAGTCTTTTGGAGCGCTTGGCAGCTCGACCGGGGGTGACGGAATGAAGATTTTTTTTTTTCACGTTTTCGACTCTCTAAACGTTAGGTCATCGTGTAGAATGGCACGAGACGTGCTCCTACGAATTGTCAAGTCGCTGCGTCGCTCGGTTGATTTTTAAATAATTTTTTGAGTTTCGCCCGTATTCGGCACTTTCAAAAATTCGTAAAAAAAAAACTGGCCGTACGATTTTGACGAAACCCGCAGTGCACCTTTCTATCGACGCAAACTACTTTCCCTGCGAGTTTCAAGGCTCTAGCTGCTCTGGTTCGAGTTTTCGTTCAGTCACCGCAGCTAGCGTATACCACCGTTCGGCCGAGCGTGGGACTTAGTCTTTTGGAGCGCTTGGCAGCTCGACCGGGGGTGACGGAATGAAGATTTTTTTTTTTCACGTTTTCGACTCTCTAAACGTTAGGTCATCGTGTAGAATGGCATGAGACGTGCTCCTACGAATTGTCAAGTCGCTGCGTCGCTCGGTTGATTTTTAAATAATTTTTTGAGTTTCGCCCGTATTCGGCACTTTCAAAAATTCGTAAAAAAAAAACTGGCCGTACGATTTTGACGAAACCCGCAGTGCACCTTTCTATCGACGCAAACTACCTTCCCTGCGAGTTTCAAGGCTCTAGCTGCTCTGGTTCGAGTTTTCGTTCAGTCACCGCAGCTAGCGTATACCACCGTTCGGCCGAGCGTGGGACTTAGTCTTTTGGAGCGCTTGGCAGCTCGACCGGGGGTGACGGAATGAAGATTTTTTTTTTTCACGTTTTCGACTCTCTAAACGTTAGGTCATCGTGTAGAATGGCATGAGACGTGCTCCTACGAATTGTCAAGTCGCTGCGTCGCTCGGTTGATTTTTAAATAATTTTTTGAGTTTCGCCCGTATTCGGCACTTTCAAAAATTCGTAAAAAAAAAACTGGCCGTACGATTTTGACGAAACCCGCAGTGCACCTTTCTATCGACGCAAACTACCTTCCCTGCGAGTTTCAAGGCTCTAGCTGCTCTGGTTCGAGTTTTCGTTCAGTCACCGCAGCTAGCGTATACCACCGTTCGGCCGAGCGTGGGACTTAGTCTTTTGGAGCGCTTGGCAGCTCGACCAGGGGGTGACGGAATGAAGATTTTTTTTTTTCACGTTCTCGACTCTCTAAACGTTAGGTCATCGTGTAGAATGGCACGAGACGTGCTCCTACGAATTGTCAAGTCGCTGCGTCGCTCGGTTGATTTTTAAATAATTTTTTGAGTTTCGCCCGTATTCGGCACTTTCAAAAATTCGTAAAAAAAAAACTGGCCGTACGATTTTGACGAAACCCGCAGTGCACCTTTCTATCGACGCAAACTACCTTCCCTGCGAGTTTCAAGGCTCTAGCTGCTCTGGTTCGAGTTTTCGTTCAGTCACCGCAGCTAGCGTATACCACCGTTCGGCCGAGCGTGGGACTTAGTCTTTTGGAGCGCTTGGCAGCTCGACCGGGGGTGACGGAATGAAGATTTTTTTTTTTCACGTTCTCGACTCTCTAAACGTTAGGTCATCGTGTAGAATGGCACGAGACGTGCTCCTACGAATTGTCAAGTCGCTGCGTCGCTCGGTTGATTTTTAAATAATTTTTTGAGTTTCGCCCGTATTCGGCACTTTCAAAAATTCGTAAAAAAAAAACTGGCCGTACGATTTTGACGAAACCCGCAGTGCACCTTTCTATCGACGCAAACTACTTTCCCTGCGAGTTTCAAGGCTCTAGCTGCTCTGGTTCGAGTTTTCGTTCAGTCACCGCAGCTAGCGTATACCACCGTTCGGCCGAGCGTGGGACTTAGTCTTTTGGAGCGCTTGGCAGCTCGACCGGGGGTGACGGAATGAAGATTTTTTTTTTTCACGTTTTCGACTCTCTAAACGTTAGGTCATCGTGTAGAATGGCATGAGACGTGCTCCTACGAATTGTCAAGTCGCTGCGTCGCTCGGTTGATTTTTAAATAATTTTTTGAGTTTCGCCCGTATTCGGCACTTTCAAAAATTCGTAAAAAAAAAACTGGCCGTACGATTTTGACGAAACCCGCAGTGCACCTTTCTATCGACGCAAACTACCTTCCCTGCGAGTTTCAAGGCTCTAGCTGCTCTGGTTCGAGTTTTCGTTCAGTCACCGCAGCTAGCGTATACCACCGTTCGGCCGAGCGTGGGACTTAGTCTTTTGGAGCGCTTGGCAGCTCGACCGGGGGTGACGGAATGAAGATTTTTTTTTTTCACGTTTTCGACTCTCTAAACGTTAGGTCATCGTGTAGAATGGCACGAGACGTGCTCCTACGAATTGTCAAGTCGCTGCGTCGCTCGGTTGATTTTTAAATAATTTTTTGAGTTTCGCCCGTATTCGGCACTTTCAAAAATTCGTAAAAAAAAAACTGGCCGTACGATTTTGACGAAACCTGCAGTGCACCTTTCTATCGACGCAAACTACTTTCCCTGCGAGTTTCAAGGCTCTAGCTGCTCTGGTTCGAGTTTTCGTTCAGTCACCGCAGCTAGCGTATACCACCGTTCGGCCGAGCGTGGGACTTAGTCTTTTGGAGCGCTTGGCAGCTCGACCGGGGGTGACGGAATGAAGATTTTTTTTTTTCACGTTTTCGACTCTCTAAACGTTAGGTCATCGTGTAGAATGGCACGAGACGTGCTCCTACGAATTGTCAAGTCGCTGCGTCGCTCGGTTGATTTTTAAATAATTTTTTGAGTTTCGCCCGTATTCGGCACTTTCAAAAATTCGTAAAAAAAAAACTGGCCGTACGATTTTGACGAAACCCGCAGTGCACCTTTCTATCGACGCAAACTACCTTCCCTGCGAGTTTCAAGGCTCTAGCTGCTCTGGTTCGAGTTTTCGTTCAGTCACCGCAGCTAGCGTATACCACCGTTCGGCCGAGCGTGGGACTTAGTCTTTTGGAGCGCTTGGCAGCTCGACCGGGGGTGACGGAATGAAGATTTTTTTTTTTCACGTTCTCGACTCTCTAAACGTTAGGTCATCGTGTAGAATGGCACGAGACGTGCTCCTACGAATTGTCAAGTCGCTGCGTCGCTCGGTTGATTTTTAAATAATTTTTTGAGTTTCGCCCGTATTCGGCACTTTCAAAAATTCGTAAAAAAAAAACTGGCCGTACGATTTTGACGAAACCCGCAGTGCACCTTTCTATCGACGCAAACTACTTTCCCTGCGAGTTTCAAGGCTCTAGCTGCTCTGGTTCGAGTTTTCGTTCAGTCACCGCAGCTAGCGTATACCACCGTTCGGCCGAGCGTGGGACTTAGTCTTTTGGAGCGCTTGGCAGCTCGACCGGGGGTGACGGAATGAAGATTTTTTTTTTTCACGTTTTCGACTCTCTAAACGTTAGGTCATCGTGTAGAATGGCATGAGACGTGCTCCTACGAATTGTCAAGTCGCTGCGTCGCTCGGTTGATTTTTAAATAATTTTTTGAGTTTCGCCCGTATTCGGCACTTTCAAAAATTCGTAAAAAAAAAACTGGCCGTACGATTTTGACGAAACCCGCAGTGCACCTTTCTATCGACGCAAACTACCTTCCCTGCGAGTTTCAAGGCTCTAGCTGCTCTGGTTCGAGTTTTCGTTCAGTCACCGCAGCTAGCGTATACCACCGTTCGGCCGAGCGTGGGACTTAGTCTTTTGGAGCGCTTGGCAGCTCGACCGGGGGTGACGGAATGAAGATTTTTTTTTTTCACGTTTTCGACTCTCTAAACGTTAGGTCATCGTGTAGAATGGCATGAGACGTGCTCCTACGAATTGTCAAGTCGCTGCGTCGCTCGGTTGATTTTTAAATAATTTTTTGAGTTTCGCCCGTATTCGGCACTTTCAAAAATTCGTAAAAAAAAAACTGGCCGTACGATTTTGACGAAACCCGCAGTGCACCTTTCTATCGACGCAAACTACCTTCCCTGCGAGTTTCAAGGCTCTAGCTGCTCTGGTTCGAGTTTTCGTTCAGTCACCGCAGCTAGCGTATACCACCGTTCGGCCGAGCGTGGGACTTAGTCTTTTGGAGCGCTTGGCAGCTCGACCGGGGGTGACGGAATGAAGATTTTTTTTTTTCACGTTTTCGACTCTCTAAACGTTAGGTCATCGTGTAGAATGGCACGAGACGTGCTCCTACGAATTGTCAAGTCGCTGCGTCGCTCGGTTGATTTTTAAATAATTTTTTGAGTTTCGCCCGTATTCGGCACTTTCAAAAATTCGTAAAAAAAAAACTGGCCGTACGATTTTGACGAAACCCGCAGTGCACCTTTCTATCGACGCAAACTACTTTCCCTGCGAGTTTCAAGGCTCTAGCAGCTCTGGTTCGAGTTTTCGTTCAGTCACCGCAGCTAGCGTATACCACCGTTCGGCCGAGCGTGGGACTTAGTCTTTTGGAGCGCTTGGCAGCTCGACCGGGGGTGACGGAATGAAGATTTTTTTTTTTCACGTTTTCGACTCTCTAAACGTTAGGTCATCGTGTAGAATGGCACGAGACGTGCTCCTACGAATTGTCAAGTCGCTGCGTCGCTCGGTTGATTTTTAAATAATTTTTTGAGTTTCGCCCGTATTCGGCACTTTCAAAAATTCGTAAAAAAAAAACTGGCCGTACGATTTTGACGAAACCCGCAGTGCACCTTTCTATCGACGCAAACTACTTTCCCTGCGAGTTTCAAGGCTCTAGCTGCTCTGGTTCGAGTTTTCGTTCAGTCACCGCAGCTAGCGTATACCACCGTTCGGCCGAGCGTGGGACTTAGTCTTTTGGAGCGCTTGGCAGCTCGACCGGGGGTGACGGAATGAAGATTTTTTTTTTTCACGTTTTCGACTCTCTAAACGTTAGGTCATCGTGTAGAATGGCATGAGACGTGCTCCTACGAATTGTCAAGTCGCTGCGTCGCTCGGTTGATTTTTAAATAATTTTTTGAGTTTCGCCCGTATTCGGCACTTTCAAAAATTCGTAAAAAAAAAACTGGCCGTACGATTTTGACGAAACCCGCAGTGCACCTTTCTATCGACGCAAACTACCTTCCCTGCGAGTTTCAAGGCTCTAGCTGCTCTGGTTCGAGTTTTCGTTCAGTCACCGCAGCTAGCGTATACCACCGTTCGGCCGAGCGTGGGACTTAGTCTTTTGGAGCGCTTGGCAGCTCGACCGGGGGTGACGGAATGAAGATTTTTTTTTTTCACGTTTTCGACTCTATAAACGTTAGGTCATCGTGTAGAATGGCATGAGACGTGCTCCTACGAATTGTCAAGTCGCTGCGTCGCTCGGTTGATTTTTAAATAATTTTTTGAGTTTCGCCCGTATTCGGCACTTTCAAAAATTCGTAAAAAAAAAACTGGCCGTACGATTTTGACGAAACCCGCAGTGCACCTTTCTATCGACGCAAACTACCTTCCCTGCGAGTTTCAAGGCTCTAGCTGCTCTGGTTCGAGTTTTCGTTCAGTCACCGCAGCTAGCGTATACCACCGTTCGGCCGAGCGTGGGACTTAGTCTTTTGGAGCGCTTGGCAGCTCGACCGGGGGTGACGGAATGAAGATTTTTTTTTTTCACGTTTTCGACTCTCTAAACGTTAGGTCATCGTGTAGAATGGCACGAGACGTGCTCCTACGAATTGTCAAGTCGCTGCGTCGCTCGGTTGATTTTTAAATAATTTTTTGAATTTCGCCCGTATTCGGCACTTTCAAAAATTCGTAAAAAAAAAACTGGCCGTACGATTTTGACGAAACCCGCAGTGCACCTTTCTATCGACGCAAACTACTTTCCCTGCGAGTTTCAAGGCTCTAGCTGCTCTGGTTCGAGTTTTCGTTCAGTCACCGCAGCTAGCGTATACCACCGTTCGGCCGAGCGTGGGACTTAGTCTTTTGGAGCGCTTGGCAGCTCGACCGGGGGTGACGGAATGAAGATTTTTTTTTTTCACGTTTTCGACTCTCTAAACGTTAGGTCATCGTGTAGAATGGCACGAGACGTGCTCCTACGAATTGTCAAGTCGCTGCGTCGCTCGGTTGATTTTTAAATAATTTTTTGAGTTTCGCCCGTATTCGGCACTTTCAAAAATTCGTAAAAAAAAAACTGGCCGTACGATTTTGACGAAACCCGCAGTGCACCTTTCTATCGACGCAAACTACTTTCCCTGCGAGTTTCAAGGCTCTAGCTGCTCTGGTTCGAGTTTTCGTTCAGTCACCGCAGCTAGCGTATACCACCGTTCGGCCGAGCGTGGGACTTAGTCTTTTGGAGCGCTTGGCAGCTCGACCGGGGGTGACGGAATGAAGATTTTTTTTTTTCACGTTTTCGACTCTCTAAACGTTAGGTCATCGTGTAGAATGGCATGAGACGTGCTCCTACGTATTGTCAAGTCGCTGCGTCGCTCGGTTGATTTTTAAATAATTTTTTGAGTTTCGCCCGTATTCGGCACTTTCAAAAATTCGTAAAAAAAAAACTGGCCGTACGATTTTGACGAAACCCGCAGTGCACCTTTCTATCGACGCAAACTACCTTCCCTGCGAGTTTCAAGGCTCTAGCTGCTCTGGTTCGAGTTTTCGTTCAGTCACCGCAGCTAGCGTATACCACCGTTCGGCCGAGCGTGGGACTTAGTCTTTTGGAGCGCTTGGCAGCTCGACCGGGGGTGACGGAATGAAGATTTTTTTTTTTCACGTTCTCGACTCTCTAAACGTTAGGTCATCGTGTAGAATGGCACGAGACGTGCTCCTACGAATTGTCAAGTCGCTGCGTCGCTCGGTTGATTTTTAAATAATTTTTTGAGTTTCGCCCGTATTCGGCACTTTCAAAAATTCGTAAAAAAAAAACTGGCCGTACGATTTTGACGAAACCCGCAGTGCACCTTTCTATCGACGCAAACTACCTTCCCTGCGAGTTTCAAGGCTCTAGCTGCTCTGGTTCGAGTTTTCGTTCAGTCACCGCAGCTAGCGTATACCACCGTTCGGCCGAGCGTGGGACTTAGTCTTTTGGAGCGCTTGGCAGCTCGACCAGGGGGTGACGGAATGAAGATTTTTTTTTTTCACGTTCTCGACTCTCTAAACGTTAGGTCATCGTGTAGAATGGCACGAGACGTGCTCCTACGAATTGTCAAGTCGCTGCGTCGCTCGGTTGATTTTTAAATAATTTTTTGAGTTTCGCCCGTATTCGGCACTTTCAAAAATTCGTAAAAAAAAAACTGGCCGTACGATTTTGACGAAACCCGCAGTGCACCTTTCTATCGACGCAAACTACCTTCCCTGCGAGTTTCAAGGCTCTAGCTGCTCTGGTTCGAGTTTTCGTTCAGTCACCGCAGCTAGCGTATACCACCGTTCGGCCGAGCGTGGGACTTAGTCTTTTGGAGCGCTTGGCAGCTCGACCGGGGGTGACGGAATGAAGATTTTTTTTTTCACGTTCTCGACTCTCTAAACGTTAGGTCATCGTGTAGAATGGCACGAGACGTGCTCCTACGAATTGTCAAGTCGCTGCGTCGCTCGGTTGATTTTTAAATAATTTTTTGAGTTTCGCCCGTATTCGGCACTTTCAAAAATTCGTAAAAAAAAAACTGGCCGTACGATTTTGACGAAAC
>CAJZBX010000036.1:472500-475000 GCA_914767735.1 Anoplius nigerrimus | reverse complement strand
CTCGTGCACGTCTGTGAAGGTGGTTTTTCGAGTTTCGTACCCTTCTCTCGTACGTGGTAATGGTGTAAGGGGAGTTTGAACAGATTCTATTCTTTTTTTTTCTTTTCAATCAGCTCTCAGTGTGGCAATGTGTCATACGGCCATCCGTATAGAACGAGTGAACCGAATTGCTTCAATTTTGTTCACCGGAGAGTTAAACTCTTCTTCGAGTAGGCTATGCAGACCGCTGCACGGCGAGTAACATTCGAACGATTATTACTGTTGCTTAACGTGTGTATGTGTGATGTCTGTATGCAGCAAGGACGTAGAGTTGCACCTACGGTTTCTCTTTGCCCTTTTCTCATCCGGCAGTGTCGGGCGAGTATCGAACGTATGGCGCTTAGAGAAACTCTTGAATTGACCATTGCGTCTTTCTCAAAGGCTCTTTTTCTCATCTGGCCGAGTCGGGTGAGTATCGAACGTAAGTGTCTTTAGAGGAGACTTTGATTTACCATTACTTCTTTCTGAGACTACTTTCTCATCTGGCAGAGTCGGATGAGTATCGAACGGTGTAGTCTTTAGAGAGAATCTTGGATATATCATATTTGGTGGTATTTCTCTGAGGCTCTTTTTCTCATCTGGCCGAGTCGGGTGAGTATCGAACGTGAGTGTCCTTAGAGAGGTAGCGACTCTCATTGATTTTCCATTATGTCTTTCTGAGGCTATTTTCTCATCTGGCCGAGTCGGATGAGTATCGAACGTGTAGTCTTTAGAGAGAGAATCTTGGGATAATATCATATTAGGTATTCCTCTGAGACTCTTTTTCTCATCTGGCCGAGTCGGATGAGTATCGAACGTAAGTGTCTTTAGAGGATACTCTTTGAATTATATCACACCGTCTTTCTGAGGGGCTATTTTCTCATCTGGCCGAGTCGGATGAGTATCGAACGGTATAGTCCTTCGGAGAGGCACTTTGATTTATCATTACGTCCTTGTGAGTCTATTTGAATGAGATACGCTCGTAAGAAGGTCTCTCCTGTGCCGTTAACGAATCTGCATACGCGGATACGATAATGGCCCGCACAATCGTGGTTGTGCGGAACCCACCTCGGCTGTTCACGCACCGAGAAAACATGAGATTTCAAAGTACCTAATACAGTTTGTGCAAGGGTTCTCCTTGTACAACACAAAATATAAAAGATTACCCTGAACGGTGGATCACTTGGCTCGTGGGTCGATGAAGAACGCAGCGAATTGCGCGTCAACTTGTGAACTGCAGGACACATGAACATCGACATTTCGAACGCACATTGCGGTCCACGGATACAATTCCCGGACCACGCCTGGCTGAGGGTCGTTTATATATAAAAAACTGCTTGCGCTGACCTCTGAGGAGGGATAAGGCGTACGAGCGAATGCTGGACGTTCGTCTGTTTTTGTGAGATACTTTCGAACGAATTGAACGTACAGAGTTATTACTCGAACAGCTACTTTGCAAGAAAATTGAGAAAGAGTAGTATATGGGCATGCATGCGTGTACGTTGATTGTAAGGCGGTTCTGAGAACGTGTACCCTTCTACGATATGTACGATGGTGTTAGGGGGTGGTGTACCCTTCTCTCGTGCAAATTTGTGAAGGCGGGAAGTTTCTCGGTGTACCCTTCTCGCGTGCTCGTTTGTATGTCGACGATGGTGAAGGTGGTTTGGTATTATATTTATTGCAAGCGGCATAATGTACCCTTCTCTCGTATGTGTGGTGTGTAAGGTGGTGTGGTCGAAAGTCTAAATTCGAACGTATTATATGTACCCTTCTCTCGCGTGCGGTATGGTGCAAGGCCCATGACTCTCCGATTGACTGTGCGTTTGTACCCTTCTATGGGTGTACGGCGGTGCTAGGGGGTGGTGTACCCTTCTCCCGTACATTTCTGTGAAGGCGGAGCACAGGCGTTAGAGATAGGTCTTCTCTCGCACGCGGCATGGTGAAGGGGGGGGACTTAGACCTCTGTACCCTTCTCCCACATACGGCACGGTGTAAGGCGGTGGCCGCTGGTAAGCACTCCTGTACCCTTCTCTCGTATGCGTTGCGTGTAAGGCGGGGCTCGCTTGTGTACCCTTCTCTCGCGTGCGGCATGGTGTAAGGCCCATGACTCTCTGATTGACTGTGCGTTTGTACCCTTCTATGGGTGTACGGTGGTGCTAGGGGGTGGTGTACCCTTCTCCCGTACATTTCTGTGAAGGCGGAGCACAGGCGTTAGAGATAGGCCTTCTCTCGCACGCGGTACGGTGAAGGCGGGACTAAGAGCATTTTGTACCCTTCTCGCGCATACGGCATGGTGTAAGGCGGTGGTGTGTTGCAATATACAATATTATACCTTGTACTCTTCTCTCGTACATGTACTTCCAGTTTCTCGTCGAACGGTATTTTCTGCATAAAAATTTATTCTCTGTACGGATAAATAATAACATGTATCCTATCACAATAAAAAGACGTCGTTTGAAATGAATGATTTATCATCATTATC
>CAJZBX010000036.1:445000-470000 GCA_914767735.1 Anoplius nigerrimus | reverse complement strand
CGGTTCCTATTCCGGAACCCGGCAGCGGAACCGTATCCAATTCGGGCCCTCGTAAGAGAGTTCGTCGGGGTAACCCAAAATGACCTGGAGACGCCGTCGGGAGATCCGGGAAGAGTTTTCTTTTCTGTATAAGCGTTCGAGTTCCCTGGAAACCTCTAGCAGGGAGATAGGGTTTGGAACGCGAAGAGCACCGCAGTTGCGGCGGTGTCCGGATCTTCCCCTCGGACCTTGAAAATCCAGGAGAGGGCCACGTGGAGGTGTCGCGCCGGTTCGTACCCATATCCGCAGCAGGTCTCCAAGGTGAAGAGCCTCTAGTCGATAGATTAATGTAGGTAAGGGAAGTCGGCAAATTGGATCCGTAACTTCGGAATAAGGATTGGCTCTGAGGAGCGGGGCGTGTCGGGCTTGGTCGGGAAGTGGGATTGGCTGACGTGCCGGGCCTGGGCGAGGTGAACTGCCGGTTTATTCGGTTTGGGATCCGAGCTCGGTCCCGTGCCTTGGCTTCTCACGGATCTTCCTTGCTGCGAGGCTTCCGTTGGCGGTCCGCCGTCATGGTCGTCCTCTTCGGCCGCCATTCAACGCTCAACTCAGAACTGGCACGGACTAGGGGAATCCGACTGTCTAATTAAAACAAAGCATTGCGATGGCCCTCACGGGTGTTGACGCAATGTGATTTCTGCCCAGTGCTCTGAATGTCAACGTGAAGAAATTCAATTAAGCGCGGGTAAACGGCGGGAGTAACTATGACTCTCTTAAGGTAGCCAAATGCCTCGTCATCTAATTAGTGACGCGCATGAATGGATTAACGAGATTCCCTCTGTCCCTATCTACTGAGTATATGAATGTGTTGAGAGAATGCGCCAATACAGAGTGCCTGGAATTAATGAATGAGGAATCGGTGGACGTGGTCACCGGAAAAGTAATGACATGGATCTCGATTGCAAATGAACGGTGTTTGAAGGCAATCAAATCAGCCAGGCGGAGAAAGGTTGTGTGGTGGACCGAAGGATTGAGCAAACTGAAAAAGGAACTGAGGAGGTATAGGAAATTGTGGCAGAGAGCGAGGAGGGTAGCGAGCCCGGATGAGGAGTGCTTAAGATTGGAGTATAGACAGAGATTGAAAGAGTATAAGAAAGAGGTGTGTGCAGTCAAGGAAGAGAATTGGAAGGAATTTGTGAGTACGGAGGGCAATCGAGATCCATGGGGAGAAGTCTACCGAGTGTGTAGAGGTAAGAATGTGAGGGAGAGAATGTGCAGTATAAAAGATGGTGATAGAATGACGAGTACGTGGAAAGAGAGTGTGAGGGTCCTGATGGACAAGTTCTTCCCGTCGGCACAACTGAGGACGAGTTGTGACATGAATGCAGATGTAGGCACAAATGAGAGACAATTTGAATGGGATGAAGTGAATGAAGCGGTGGACAAGATTAAATTGCGAAAGGCACCGGGTATGGATGGTGTAAATGGTGAGATAATGAGGTATGTGTGGCGTGCAATTCCTGAGTGGATGAAGAGAGTGTATGATATGTGTCTGAGTCGGGGGACATTTCCCAAAGTATGGAAGGAAGCCAGAGTGATTGTGCTGCTGAAGTCCCCGGAGAGAGTGCGAACCGACCCTTCGTCGTACAGACCCATAAGCTTGCTGTCAGTGTGTGCGAAAGTGCTCGAGAGAATGATGGTTAGAAGGCTTGAGCGAATGTTGAGTGGAAGTTTGAGTGATGCGCAGCATGGGTTTGTGGAGGGTCGGTCGACAGAGAGTGCATGGTGGCAAATGAGGGAGTATGTTGAGCAGAGTGAGTGTAAGTATGTCTTGGGTGTATTTGTGGATTTTAAAGGCGCGTTTGATAACTTGGAGTGGAAGAGTGTGATCGAGAGACTGAGAGAGACTGAGTGTGAGGAAGTTAACTTGTGGGCAAGTTATTTTAGTGAGCGGAAAGTGTGCATGGTCGGTGCGAATGATACAGTGTGGAAGGATGTAGAGCGTGGCTGCCCGCAGGGCTCGGTCTGCGGCCCGTTCATCTGGAATTTCATGATGGACGGGCTGCTGAAGCAGCTCTCCGGCAGTGGTTGCAAATGTGTGGCGTATGCGGATGATTTGGTGTTGATTGTTGAGGGGCGGAGCAGGACCGAGTTGGAGTGGAAGGCAACGCAATGGATGGCGATGGCAGAAGAATGGGGAGACAGAGTGGGCGTGAAAGTGTCCGAATCGAAGAGCGTATTAATGCTGCTGAAGGGAACGCTTGCTGGCGCGAGGCCACCCTGTGTCAGGGTGTATGGAAAGCCCTTGCCGTATGAGAAAAAAGTAAAGTACTTGGGCGTTTGGATGGGCGAAAGAGTAAACTTTGGCGTTCATGTCAGAAGCTTAAGACCGAAAATTGTGAGCGTCGTGGGTGCGCTAAGGAGAGTAATGAGGCATGAGTGGGGCCTGAGGAAGCGAGCGATAAGGACGCTGTATAAAGGGCTGCTTGTTGCGTGCGCAATGTACGCATCAAGTGTGTGGTATGGCGTACTGCGTTTCGAGTACGCAAGAAGGGAGATTAATTCCTGTCAGAGGGTCGTCCTCTACGCATGCTTGAACGTCTGCAGGACCGTTTCAACGGCGAGTATGCAGGTACTGATGGGTGTACCGCCATGGGACCTGGAGTGCGCTAGGAGAGCCATCTCCTATAAAGTCAAAAATGGCATCGAGTTGGCGAACGTTGAAATTGTGCGCAAAGAGGAACTACTCGGCAAGTCCACTAAGGAGTGTCTCAAAGTAATAAAGAACAAGACCTATGAGTGCTGGCAAAAGAGATGGGATGAGGGTGCGAATGGACGAGTGACTTTTGAATATATAAGGGATGTTAGAATGGCTGAGAGGAGTGAGTGGTTTGAACCAAATGTATATGCGTGTTTCCTGATGACTGGGCATGGAAGTTTGAATGCGTTTTTGTATGGTCGAGGATTGAGCGAATCAGAGATGTGCGTATGTGGAGAAAAGTCCGAGGACTGGAAGCATGTGCTGAGCGAATGCAGAATGTACGATGATTTGAGAGACTTGAATGCATGTGGAGTTGTGATTGAAGCGAATGGGCGAGTAAATGTGAGTAAAGTTTTAGAATGCAAGGGATCGTATGAATGCTTTTGTAAGTATGCGATGAACTTGTTTAAAAGGAGGAAATGTTTGAATGCCTGAGTTGTATGAATGGTGTCCTGAGGTTGCAGGGAGGAGGTTGCAGGTTGAAAGGTCTTTGACCGATTCCTGTATACCTCCCTGGGGAGTGGCGTCCCCACAAGCCCGAAGCGCCAGCAAACCAATGCTACGGCGCAGGAGCCGTAATTGGCAGTAGCCTGGGCTACGAAAGATCCAACCAGTGATCAAGACTGGTACCGCGGGGATCGGGAGAGCCACAGGGGGACGCCCCTGGCCCGATCAAGGGTAGGCCCACGTAAGGTGGTGCAATCGCGGGGGTAGTGGTTCAATAGCCATATGCTGGTTAGGGGACGTAGTGAGCCCCGGCGGGAGTGCAGCGCAGTAATACCCTGCACGGGCACCAGCCTGCTTAGCTGGTAGAGTATGGAAAGTATCTCGCCTCGACCAGTAGGGTTGCCAGATCCTGCGATCTGCAACAGCACTGGTAGTTCTGGTGTACAGAACGCGCTGATTGGGCGTATCCCAATCCCTGGCTCAAGGGAGCCGTGTGGGTTAAGCTTTACCGCAGGTACCGCACGTAAAATCTCGAATTTCTATGTCCCTATCTACTGGGTGCTCAGATGACTTTTCCGGGTTAAGCAGCAGTGGTCACGTCCTGTGCTTGGATGGGTGACCGCCTCAGAATGGTTTTTCTGAGCTTAACGCGGCAAGGGGTCTGTCTCCTGGCCATATACGGCTCTGTGGCTGGTACTCTGCATAAATTAGAGTTCCAGTCTGCAGTCGTCGGTAAAGAGTAAACTTCCTCTGGTGCCAGAACCATTCAAGCGTGGTTCGACTTCCCAGCTGATGTGACCCAATGTCCCGTTCATTGAAGGGTACTTGCAGTGGTAGATAGTAGTTGTTGGTTATAAGCGTATACGCCAGAAGGGCGCTCACATCGCATTGACAATAAATGTCCCTATCTACTCCCCCCAGGGGGCTGGGTGACCCAATAGGGTCCCCAGTCACGGGTTTGGCGAACCCGGGGTACCCGAGCCAACTCCTCAAGGGGCCGGAGAGGCCCTGCTGGGGCCCCCGGCTACGGGTGTGGCAATCCCGAGGTACTTAGCTGGGCACACATGAACGCCATGTGTGTCCTAATACCGTAAGCCCCTCGGCGGCTTCAGCGACCGTCACAGGGCGTAGTGGCGGTAAGTTGCCGTGCGAGGAGCCCGGGGGTCTTGGCTTAACCGCCTGGGCCGCGAGGAAGAAAACCTCTCTAAAAAATTCCCCTAATCCCAAGGTATGACGCGCGCCGAAGGGATGGATGGCCGGTGGGTAAACTGGTTCCTAGCGGTCACCTCAGGATACCTGGCGACCTCCTGAAAAGAAGCCTTCTTCCCGGGAAGGGCGTCACCCGGGAAGTGACCGTTATTTCGTCCCGACTCGTGGGAATTAATATGGACCTATCAGACAAATTTATAACTGGGGAAAGGGGGGGTGCTGTAGTAGACGAGGAGATGGAGGAGAGTCCTCTGTCGCTGCCTGTCGGATCCAGACGTGGGTCCGTCAGTAGCGTACGGAGTGACGTAAGTGCGGCTAGCTTGGTGCTGCAGACGAAAAGAAAGAGGAAGGCGAAGGAGACGTTGTGCCAAATTGAGGCTGAAAACGAGAACGAGGAGGACATAATCGGCCAGATGAAGGCGATAGGTGGGCGACTCCGCAAGCATTTGTTCACAGAGACAAACAGAGTGTCCAAGAGCGTTAGCGAAGCAGTGCTTAATTGCCTAGGGGAATATGAAGAGATGTTAATGAGGGTGTTGAGTAGAAATGAAAGACTAAAGGGCAGAATCGAGGAATGCGAAAAACGCATGAATGTGCCGTACGATAATGTGAGCGGGCAGCCGGTGAAGTCCTACGCAAGAGCTGCCCTGGGCGAGGGAGCGCCAACCTTGGACGGAAAAGTGGCAGTCCGACCAGCGAGTATGAGAACGTACGCCGTCGTGGTCAAGGCCAAGGACGATAAGGCAAAAATGACGAGCGACGAGGTGAAGCAACGTGTGCTCAAAGATGTAAGCAAGCATGTAAATGTGCGAGTAAAAGCGGTGAGAAAAACCAGGAGCGGCGGAGTGGCCATCGAGACAGTGAGCGAACTCGAACTGAAGAAGTTGCGCGAGTGCGCAAAGTTTGATGAAATAGGCTTGAAGGTGGACTTGCCGAGGAAGGTGGGTCCCAAGGCGATAATTTATGATGTGCCCAATGAGCTCACGAATGAGACGTTTATGAGTGAGCTCTATGAGAAGAACCTGAAAGATTGCGTTAGCGAGAAGCAATTTAAAGATAGAGTAAGGATCGTCAGCAGGACGAGTAAAAAGGGCATGAGTGAGGGCAACATCATCGTCGAGATGAGTGGGGCAATGAAAAGAAAGCTCATACAAGACGGGCGAGTGTTCGTAAATTGGCGTTCCTTCAAAATGAAAGACTTCGTTAACGTCCTGAGATGCCACAAGTGCTACGCATTTGGGCATATGATGAGGGAGTGCAGCGTTAAGGAACGCCTGTGCCAGCAATGCGGCGAAGGTGGGCACCTGAGGCAGGGGTGCAAAAGTGCCGGCAGCCAGTGCAGGAACTGCAAGTTGCGTGGCGGTCCTTGCGACCACTCGGTCCTCTCCGACAAATGCCCGGAGTACATGAAGATGGTTGAAAGGGAGAAAATGAGGGTGTATGACGAATAACTGTAGAATGAATGTCATCCAGTATAACTGCCAACGAGCGTATGCGGTGATGAGTGATCTGGGCAACGTTATGAATGAGAACAGGGTGAGTGTGGCCCTGCTACAGGAGCCGTATGTATCTGACGGATGCGTGAGAGGACTACCGTCGGGGATGAACGTGTTTGTGAATGAGGGTGAGAGTGTGAAAGCGGCGGTAGTAGTAAATGATGGGTGCCTGGAGGCTATGTGCGTGAGTGAATGCACGAGTGAATATGGTGTATGTGTATGGCTGAGAGGGGACTTTGGCGAAGTGTATGTGGTGTCAGTGTACTGCAGATGTGGGCGAGACATCGCACCATATTTGGAATACATGCACAGAGTGAGCGAACGTGTCAATGGGAAGTGTCTCCTGATTGGTATGGATGCGAACGCCGTGTCGCCCCTGTGGTTTAGCAAGGGTGACCGGCGGGGAGGAAGAGAGAGTGAGAGACGTGGGCGAATGCTGGAAGAATGGATCATTACGAATGGAATGAACGTTTTGAATGAGCCGAGCGAATATTTTACATTCGCCGGGATGAATGGTGAAAGTGACATCGATGTGACCGTTGCGAATGATGCATGCATGGTGTTCGATTTTGAATGGTCAGTTAAGTGCGACTGGGGTGTGAGTGACCACAACGTTATATTGGTAAGAATGGAGAAGAGTGTTTCTGGGAATGAATGTGGTCAAAATAGAATACGGAGATGGTCCTGCGGGGGTGCCGACTGGGGGGAGTATATGAATGTGTTGAGAGAATGCGCCAATACAGAGTGCCTGGAATTAATGAATGAGGAATCGGTGGACGTGGTCACCGGAAAAGTAATGACATGGATCTCGATTGCAAATGAACGGTGTTTGAAGGCAATCAAATCAGCCAGGCGGAGAAAGGTTGTGTGGTGGACCGAAGGATTGAGCAAACTGAAAAAGGAACTGAGGAGGTATAGGAAATTGTGGCAGAGAGCGAGGAGGGTAGCGAGCCCGGATGAGGAGTGCTTAAGATTGGAGTATAGACAGAGATTGAAAGAGTATAAGAAAGAGGTGTGTGCAGTCAAGGAAGAGAATTGGAAGGAATTTGTGAGTACGGAGGGCAATCGAGATCCATGGGGAGAAGTCTACCGAGTGTGTAGAGGTAAGAATGTGAGGGAGAGAATGTGCAGTATAAAAGATGGTGATAGAATGACGAGTACGTGGAAAGAGAGTGTGAGGGTCCTGATGGACAAGTTCTTCCCGTCGGCACAACTGAGGACGAGTTGTGACATGAATGCAGATGTAGGCACAAATGAGAGACAATTTGAATGGGATGAAGTGAATGAAGCGGTGGACAAGATTAAATTGCGAAAGGCACCGGGTATGGATGGTGTAAATGGTGAGATAATGAGGTATGTGTGGCGTGCAATTCCTGAGTGGATGAAGAGAGTGTATGATATGTGTCTGAGTCGGGGGACATTTCCCAAAGTATGGAAGGAAGCCAGAGTGATTGTGCTGCTGAAGTCCCCGGAGAGAGTGCGAACCGACCCTTCGTCGTACAGACCCATAAGCTTGCTGTCAGTGTGTGCGAAAGTGCTCGAGAGAATGATGGTTAGAAGGCTTGAGCGAATGTTGAGTGGAAGTTTGAGTGATGCGCAGCATGGGTTTGTGGAGGGTCGGTCGACAGAGAGTGCATGGTGGCAAATGAGGGAGTATGTTGAGCAGAGTGAGTGTAAGTATGTCTTGGGTGTATTTGTGGATTTTAAAGGCGCGTTTGATAACTTGGAGTGGAAGAGTGTGATCGAGAGACTGAGAGAGACTGAGTGTGAGGAAGTTAACTTGTGGGCAAGTTATTTTAGTGAGCGGAAAGTGTGCATGGTCGGTGCGAATGATACAGTGTGGAAGGATGTAGAGCGTGGCTGCCCGCAGGGCTCGGTCTGCGGCCCGTTCATCTGGAATTTCATGATGGACGGGCTGCTGAAGCAGCTCTCCGGCAGTGGTTGCAAATGTGTGGCGTATGCGGATGATTTGGTGTTGATTGTTGAGGGGCGGAGCAGGACCGAGTTGGGGTGGAAGGCAACGCAATGGATGGCGATGGCAGAAGAATGGGGAGACAGAGTTGGCGTGAAAGTGTCCGAATCGAAGAGCGTATTAATGCTGCTGAAGGGAACGCTTGCTGGCGCGAGGCCACCCTGTGTCAGGGTGTATGGAAAGCCCTTGCCGTATGAGAAAAAAAGTAAAGTACTTGGGCGTTTGGATGGGCGAAAGAGTAAACTTTGGCGTTCATGTCAGAAGCTTAAGACCGAAAATTGTGAGCGTCGTGGGTGCGCTAAGGAGAGTAATGAGGCATGAGTGGGGCCTGAGGAAGCGAGCGATAAGGACGCTGTATAAAGGGCTGCTTGTTGCGTGCGCAATGTACGCATCAAGTGTGTGGTATGGCGTACTGCGTTTCGAGTACGCAAGAAGGGAGATTAATTCCTGTCAGAGGGTCGTCCTCTACGCATGCTTGAACGTCTGCAGGACCGTTTCAACGGCGAGTATGCAGGTACTGATGGGTGTACCGCCATGGGACCTGGAGTGCGCTAGGAGAGCCATCTCCTATAAAGTCAAAAATGGCATCGAGTTGGCGAACGTTGAAATTGTGCGCAAAGAGGAACTACTCGGCAAGTCCACTAAGGAGTGTCTCAAAGTAATAAAGAACAAGACCTATGAGTGCTGGCAAAAGAGATGGGATGAGGGTGCGAATGGACGAGTGACTTTTGAATATATAAGGGATGTTAGAATGGCTGAGAGGAGTGAGTGGTTTGAACCAAATGTATATGCGTGTTTCCTGATGACTGGGCATGGAAGTTTGAATGCGTTTTTGTATGGTCGAGGATTGAGCGAATCAGAGATGTGCGTATGTGGAGAAAAGTCCGAGGACTGGAAGCATGTGCTGAGCGAATGCAGAATGTACGATGATTTGAGAGACTTGAATGCATGTGGAGTTGTGATTGAAGCGAATGGGCGAGTAAATGTGAGTAAAGTTTTAGAATGCAAGGGATCGTATGAATGCTTTTGTAAGTATGCGATGAACTTGTTTAAAAGGAGGAAATGTTTGAATGCCTGAGTTGTATGAATGGTGTCCTGAGGTTGCAGGGAGGAGGTTGCAGGTTGAAAGGTCTTTGACCGATTCCTGTATACCTCCCTGGGGAGTGGCGTCCCCACAAGCCCGAAGCGCCAGCAAACCAATGCTACGGCGCAGGAGCCGTAATTGGCAGTAGCCTGGGCTACGAAAGATCCAACCAGTGATCAAGACTGGTACCGCGGGGATCGGGAGAGCCACAGGGGGACGCCCCTGGCCCGATCAAGGGTAGGCCCACGTAAGGTGGTGCAATCGCGGGGGTAGTGGTTCAATAGCCATATGCTGGTTAGGGGACGTAGTGAGCCCCGGCGGGAGTGCAGCGCAGTAATACCCTGCACGGGCACCAGCCTGCTTAGCTGGTAGAGTATGGAAAGTATCTCGCCTCGACCAGTAGGGTTGCCAGATCCTGCGATCTGCAACAGCACTGGTAGTTCTGGTGTACAGAACGCGCTGATTGGGCGTATCCCAATCCCTGGCTCAAGGGAGCCGTGTGGGTTAAGCTTTACCGCAGGTACCGCACGTAAAATCTCGAATTTCTATGTCCCTATCTACTGCTCTGCACAACAACGCTACGAGTCGCACAATGACTCTTAAGTAGCATAAGCGTCCCTGACGTTGGTTGTACTTTAGTACACTACTGAGCATCATCTCGACCAAAAATAAGGGTCAAACATTCCGTATAACGGTCTGTCCATACCGATTTCCGAGCAAAACATCATATCAAAGTTTCGGTAACTTGTTACCTTAACTCCAACAACAGAAGAGTACAATTACAAATAAGATCCTGTCCCATCCATCAGGGAGAATATGCATGTAAGGGCATGCTAGGTCTCAAGCCTGGGGTTGAGGGCAGAGAATCGAAAACCATAAACAAAATGCCGCCATATATAAAAACCTAAATAAGGATAATGAATTACGAAATGATCCGAATTACAGGACCGGAGCAAGTTTAACTTGCTTCTCTCCGCACAATTGCGAAACCCGAAAAGGTGGAATGAGGAATAACTTGTACCCTTCTAAACACGGACGCGTACGTGTCAGTGAAGGCGGCTCCGAAACCTCCATTCGGGAAGTAGTGAGAATGCGGAGATGGAAAGTCCCCAACTTAGACAAGAATAAGATCCTGTCTCATCCATCAGGGAGAATATGCATGTAAGGGCATGCTAGGTCTCAAGCCTGTGGTTGGGGGCAGAGAATCGAAAACCATAAACAAAATGCCGCCATATATAAAATAGCGAGGATACTGAATTATCTTCGAATTCGAATAAAAGGACCGGAGCAAACTCGAACTTGCTTCTCTCCGCACAATTGCGAAACCCGAAACGGTGGAATGAGGAATAACCTGTACCCTTCTAAACACGGACGCGTACGTGTCAGTGAAGGCGGCTCCGAAACCACCATTCGGGAAGTAGTGAGAATGCGGAGATGGAAAGTCCCCAACTTAGACAGAATAAGATCCTGTTCCATCCATTAGGGAGAATATGCATGTAAGGGCATGCTAGGTCTCAAGCCTGTG
The DNA here is from genome assembly GCA_914767735.1 of Anoplius nigerrimus. Lineage (NCBI taxonomy): Eukaryota > Metazoa > Arthropoda > Insecta > Hymenoptera > Pompilidae > Anoplius > Anoplius nigerrimus. The sequence continues at coordinate 459,527 of CAJZBX010000036.1, read as the reverse complement.
GTTGGGGGCAGAGAATCGAAAACCATAAACAAAATGCCGCCATATATAAAATAGCGAGGATACTGAATTATCTTCGAATTCGAATAAAAGGACCGGAGCAAACTCGAACTTGCTTCTCTCCGCACAATTGCGAAACCCGGAACGGTGGAATAAGGAATAACTGTACCCTTCTAAACACGGACGCGTACGTGTCAGTGAAGGCGGCTCCGAAACCACCATCGGGAAGTAGTGAGAATGCGGAGATGGAAAGTCCCCAACTCAGGCAGGCCTCGCCGGTGCTTCGGCACTGGTGTAGGAACGGGCCATCCCACCATTTTCGAAATTAAACTGAAACTAAGGAACATCTCCTTCTGTTCCAGGTACAAAACAAACACCAAAATAATAAAAAAGATGGCAGATTCTCTCAGGGTAAAAGATTCCGGACGTAAACTAGCTCTCCGATCGGATGTCCGGGTGGGGGCTACCTTGGGGGAGTGTGCTGTCGAAGGGACCCCGGAGACGCACAGCAGAAATGGCAGCAAGGCAGCAAAGATCGACGTGGGTTTGGCTCACCCCGTCGCGCGGCCACGATCTGCCATCCTCCCCCCTAAGGCTGTCGCAAACCGAGACCGCGACGGGGTCCCGCAGCCTCCAGGTTCCGGCCTTCATGCCGTCCATCGTTATTACACTCGCTCTAGGGCGTCTGCTGGCCTCCCGGATGTGGCCGCAGACAATATTAACTGCGTAAGGGTAGGAAGGGAAAAATCACCGCGCCGGGAATTAGGTCGTGCTCGCGTTGCGAAACCCCCACAAACCGCGTCGCGAAAGGGAAACCGCTCCGTCAGCGTTGCGTCCACGGGTATTAGGGTGCTGCAACTTAACATGCAGCGTGCGGCCACAGTTTCAGGAGAGGTGCGTTCGCTTGTCGCCGAGAAGCGTCTGGACGTCCTGCTCTTGCAGGAACCATACGTCCGTCGCCAGGGAAAAGCCACACCTTCTACGGACTTGGAACGTCGATGAAAATCGCCGCCGTCCGCTCCCAGCGTCCCTGGGCGGCAGTCGCGATATGCAACCCCGACCTACAAATGGTCCTCGTCTCGCAGCTTAGTACAACCCACTGCGTCTGTGCGGAAGTACAAGCACCCAGCTTCTCATTCTACGCCGTGTCGTACTACTTCCAGTACAGCGACGATATTGAGAAGCACCTCAGTCACCTCGATATGGTGCTTCGCTCGCTGAGGGGGAAGAGAGTCCTGATAGGCACTGATTCGAACGCAAGATCCTCATTGTGGGGCCCACAGAGGACAAACGAAAGAGGAGCAAAATTCGAACGGCTTATTAACTCTTTCGATTTGAATATCTTGAACGATCCCTCCCAGCCTCCGACTTACTGGACAGCAAGAGGCTCGTCATACATCGACGTGACCCTCTGCTCGCCCAACATGACCCGATTCATCGGGGAATGGAAAGTCAGAGAGGACTGGACATCCAGTGACCACAACTCTGTGGAAATGGTGTTGAGTGTGCCAAAAGCCGAAGCGAGTCATCAGCGTCCTGCCGGTCGGTTCAACCTCCTCAGAGCCGATTGGGAAAAGTTCACTGAGGTTCTCGAAAGCCTTTCAAAGCAACGACTCGAGGCGATCAACATCGACTCCGCAGAATCCGCAGAATACTTGGCAAAGACATTCGCTGGCGTCCTCACGGAAGCCTGCACCCAGTCAATGCCTCGTAAACGCTATTTTAGAAAGTCCAACCCGTGGTGGACAAAAGAACTTACAAATAAGAAAAAAGCCGTATACCGCCACAAGCGTGCGTACAAGAAAGAGCGTCCCGGTCCGATTCGCCAGGAAAAGCTACTCGAATACCGTTCTTCTTTACGGGAATATAGCAAACTGGTAAAAAAGACCAAGCGCGAAAGCTGGAAGAACTTTGTCTCGTCGAACGGAAACTCAAACCCCTGGGGACCGGTCTACAGGATTTACTCGAACAAATATAGAGTCGAGAGTGTCCTTAGCACTCTCCGGCGTGGCGAATGTTCTACAATGGACATTAAAGAAACCGCCAGCTTACTTTTGAATACGCACGTCCCCGACGATCGGGTTGACTCTGACACATCTTCCCAAAGGGAAATTCGAACGAGGGCACATATCGCCCCTGATACTACCGACGCCGAGCCTTTCAATAGTGCCGAAGTCTTCTCGGCACTTCGAACGATAAAGAATGGCAAGGCCCCAGGAACCGATCTTATCGAGGTTGGAGTCCTAAAACAAACCTTCAGAGTCATCCCTAACCAATTGGTACGGCTTTACAATGGGTGCCTCGAGTGGGGTGTCTTTCCCTCTACCTGGAAAGAGGGCTCTCTCAGAGTCCTCCTGAAGGGAGAGGATAAAGACGCGCAGGACCCAAAATCGTACAGACCAATATGTCTCCTCTCCGTAATAGGAAAACTCTTCGAAAAGTTGCTTAAAATGCGACTCACCGACACCGTCATGGCACCCGGAAAGATCTCGGAAAGACAATTCGGTTTCACGATCGGGCGATCGGCGGAAAGCGCCATAGTTGAAATGAGAAGACTAGTGGAAGCCTCGGATAAGAGGCACGCGGCGGCCCTTCTATTCGATATTTCTGGTGCCTTCGACAATGTCTGGTGGCCCTTAGTTCTGCGTAGTTTGCGCGAAAGAGACTGCCCTAAGAACGTTTTCGAAGTAATGCGAAGTTACTTCGACGGTCGAAGGGTCAAGATCTCCGTCGGAACAACCGAAGTTTCCAAGCAAGCGACGCGCGGGTGCCCACAAGGTTCTGTCCTTGGGCCAACTTGCTGGAACATAATGTTTGATGAACTATTGAGGACGCTCGAGGACTCAATCGGGAACGAATTCGTGGCGTACGCTGATGACTTAGTAGTCATTATCCGCGGAGACTCGCGCGCGGAAATTGAACGGGAAGGACAACGGGTTGTCCCAATTATCGAAAACTGGTGTAGGGAGGCTAAACTCGAACTTTCCAGTAGCAAAACCGAAGCAATTTTGCTCCGCAGCGACTGGGTTCGAGGCAAGCCAATCGGTAGACGCGGAGGAGACCGGCCGGATCGAAAACGGAAAACGGCTACAAAGCCTAAACTAGAATCGAAACCGCCGACTATTCGTTTAGGGGGAAATAGAATCGCGTTTAAAGACTCCGTAAAATATCTTGGCGTCTACTTCAGTAAAGGTATGGGTGTGAGTAAGCACTGCGAATACCTAGGCGACAAAGTCGGGTCGCTATTCACAAATCTTAGGAAGGTTGCAAATGCAGCCTGGGGACTCCGATTCGGAACTCTGCGGACCGTGTACAGGGCCGTGTTTGTCCCGACGATCGCGTATGCGGCCGCTGGATGGTCGGACTTGTGCACGACCAAAGACCTGAAGGTCCTCCTGTCAGCTCAGCGAAAAGCTCTTCTCTCAGTTTTATCCGCGTATCGAACCGCGTCTCTCGACTCGCTCCAAGTTCTCGCTGGAGCTTTCCCGATCGACCTAGTCCTTGAAGAGAGAAGAGCAGTCTACGATCTAAAACTAGGCAAAGACGCCAAGATGGGTAACACGGTATTCCATAGCCGAGAACCCTACGCGATAATCCGCGCGGAAGCTAAAACCTTGGATTTGTGGCAAGAACGTTGGTTGAACTCAACCAACGGCCGCACCACTTACAAATTTCTGCCAAACGTCGAAGATCGTCTGAGATTCGACTGGATCCGTCCAAATCATTATAGCACACAAATCCTCACGAATCATGGCAACTTCAAAGCGAGCCTCGCTGCTCGCAGGCTTGTCGACGACGAGAAGTGCAGATGCGGACAAAAGGACACCGTCGAGCACTTCCTGCTCGAATGTCCAATCTTCGCCCCACAGAGAGAAGCTCTCTTAGAATATACGGAGGGAAGAATATGGCCAGAAGCGGCGCACTTATTAGTGTCGTCAGCCGAAGCCTATTCAACACTCAGCGCGTACGCCGAAGAATGCCTCTGGATTAAGGCTCGCGAGGACGCGATACTAGAATAAGACCGCGACGCGATAGAAATAAGACGTGCGCATAATTCGTGAGAGCCAACCAGAGTTATGTCGGAAGCTCTGGCGATGGGCAGGCGACCCTGTAACCTTCTCAGGGCAACGGCTGCTCGGCACTCACACGCGACTAGGTAGACAAAAATTCAACACTTCCAACATCCACATCCCACATCCTTCATTTTCTGGGCTTGTGTCCGGGCGGGACACAGGAAGCGGGCCTTCCCGAGGTTCCCCGTGAGTGCGACGTGGGATTGGAGATAGCCGAGTTGAAGCGGTTCGCCTCTTCTTCGCGGAGCTCCAAACCACGGCGTAGCCAAACCGCTTTCTCCGCTAAGTACGCCAGCGGAAGTCAAAGGATTTTTCTGTGCCCGTACTTTCTGGCCGGTTCTCTCTTCGGAGTAGATGGGAAATCGTAGCGCGTGCCTTGGCGGGCGAAGACCGCATGTGACTGGCACTAGCCAGCACTTACAATAATTGTCCCTATCTACTTTCTAGCGAAACCACTGCCAAGGGAACGGGCTTGGAAAAATTAGCGGGGAAAGAAGACCCTGTTGAGCTTGACTCTAGTCTGGCACTGTAAGGAGACATGAGAGGTGTAGCATAAGTGGGAGATGGTAACGTCGCCGGTGAAATACCACTACTTTCATTGTTTCTTTACTTACTCGATTAAGCGGAGCGCGTGCGTCGGGGATTCCCTCGACTGTCACGGCTTCTTGAACCAAACGTGTAGAGTGACTTGAAGCTTCGGCTGATTGTCAATTATACTCCCGCGTGATCCGATTCGAGGACACTGCCAGGCGGGGAGTTTGACTGGGGCGGTACATCTGTCAAAGAATAACGCAGGTGTCCTAAGGCCAGCTCAGCGAGGACAGAAACCTCGCGTAGAGCAAAAGGGCAAAAGCTGGCTTGATCTCGATGTTCAGTATGCATAGAGACTGCGAAAGCACGGCCTATCGATCCTTTTGGCTTGAAGAGTTTTCAGCAAGAGGTGTCAGAAAAGTTACTACAGGGATAACCCTAGATTTTGATCCTTCGATGTCGGCTCTTCCTATCATTGCGAAGCAGAATTCGCCAAGCGTCGGATTGTTCACCCGCCAACAGGGAACGTGAGCTGGGTTTAGACCGTCGTGAGACAGGTTAGTTTTACCCTACTGATAACTAGTCGTTGCGATAGTAATCCTGCTCAGTACGAGAGGAACCGCAGGTTCGGACATTTGGTTCACGCACTCGGTCGAGCGGCCGGTGGTGCGAAGCTACCATCCGTGGGATTATGCCTGAACGCCTCTAAGGCCGTATCCTTTCTAGTCAAAGGCGGCAACGATATTTCTAGGAGACTCGAGAGTCGATAGGCTCAATACAATGTGAAACTACTAGGTGACCTGTCTTGAGGGGCAGGACATCGCACGAGCCCAATTTGCCGTATGGGGCCTTTGAACATCGTCGGGATCTTCCCGTACGTTGTCGTGGCCTCTAACGGTCGACCATGGGTTTCAAGATCGATGTCGAGACTCGGAATCGTCTGTAGACGACTTAGGTACCTGGCGGGGTGTTGTACTCGGTAGAGCAGTTACCACGCTGCGATCTGTTGAGACTCAGCCCTTGGCTTGGGGATTCGTCATGATGGCTTGACGCGACCCCAAACGAATTGTTATTCGTAAAAATGTTGCATGTTCACGCACGCGTGGATTGTGCAGCAATTGAAAAGCATATATAATCTATCTGTGTACACGGACGTATCTCGAAGAGAAAAGTGCATTTCAGATAATCATATTCAAAAGCGAATATAGAGAATTCAATATTTAAAAAAATTTTTATAATTTTTAAATTTTAAAAAAAAAAAAAAAAAAATTTAAAAAAAAAATTTTTAAAAAAAAAATTTTTTTTTCGCTTTGCTTCGCTCAGACACTTAGAAAATTTTTGCCTCGGCGAAAGGGATACGCCGCTGGCACTTTGAAAAATTTTGCCTCGGCCAAAGGGATACGCCGCTGGCACTTTGAAAAATTTTGCCTCGGCCAAAGGGATACGCCGCTGGCACTTAGAAAAATTTTGCCTCGGCCAAAGGGATACGCCGCTGGCACTTTGAAAAATTTTGCCTCGGCCAAAGGGATACGCCGCTGGCACTTAGAAAAATTTTGCCTCGGCCAAAGGGATACGCCGCTGGCACTTTGAAAAATTTTGCCTCGGCCAAAGGGATACGCCGCTGGCACTTAGAAAAATTTTGCCTCGGCCAAAGGGATACGCCGCTGGCACTTAGAAAAATTTTGCCTCGGCCAAAGGGATACGCCGCTGGCACTTAGAAAAATTTTGCCTCGGCCAAAGGGATACGCCGCTGGCACTTTGAAAAATTTTGCCTCGGCCAAAGGGATACGCCGCTGGCACTTTGAAAAATTTTGCCTCGGCCAAAGGGATACGCCGCTGGCACTTAGAAAAATTTTGCCTCGGCCAAAGGGATACGCCGCTGGCACTTAGAAAAATTTTGCCTCGGCCAAAGGGATACGCCGCTGGCACTTTGAAAAATTTTGCCTCGGCCAAAGGGATACGCCGCTGGCACTTAGAAAAATTTTGCCTCGGCCAAAGGGATACGCCGCTGGCACTTAGAAAAATTTTGCCTCGGCCAAAGGGATACGCCGCTGGCACTTTAAAAAATCTCGCCGCTCAACCGGGAGTGACGGAATGAAAATTTTTTTTTTCACGTTTTCGACTTTCTAAACGTTAGATCATCGTGTAGAATGGCATGAGACGTGCTCCAACGAATTTTCAAGTCGCTGCGTCGCTCGGTTGATTTTTAAATAATTTTTTAATTTTCGCCCGTATTCGGCACTTTCAAAAATTCGTAAAAAAAAAACTGGCCGTACGATTTTGACGAAACCCGCAGTGCACCTTTCTATCGACGCAAACTACCTTCCCTGCGAGTTTCAAGGCTCTAGCTGCTCTGGTTCGAGTTTTCGTTCAGTCACCGCAGCTAGCGTATACCACCGTTCGGCCGAGCGTGGGACTTAGTCTTTTGGAGCGCTTGGCAGCTCGACCAGGGGGTGACGGAATGAAGATTTTTTTTTTTCACGTTCTCGACTCTCTAAACGTTAGGTCATCGTGTAGAATGGCACGAGACGTGCTCCTACGAATTGTCAAGTCGCTGCGTCGCTCGGTTGATTTTTAAATAATTTTTTGAGTTTCGCCCGTATTCGGCACTTTCAAAAATTCGTAAAAAAAAAACTGGCCGTACGATTTTGACGAAACCCGCAGTGCACCTTTCTATCGACGCAAACTACTTTCCCTGCGAGTTTCAAGGCTCTAGCTGCTCTGGTTCGAGTTTTCGTTCAGTCACCGCAGCTAGCGTATACCACCGTTCGGCCGAGCGTGGGACTTAGTCTTTTGGAGCGCTTGGCAGCTCGACCGGGGGTGACGGAATGAAGATTTTTTTTCTTCACGTTTTCGACTCTCTAAACGTTAGGTCATCGTGTAGAATGGCACGAGACGTGCTCCTACGAATTGTCAAGTCGCTGCGTCGCTCGGTTGATTTTTAAATAATTTTTTGAGTTTCGCCCGTATTCGGCACTTTCAAAAATTCGTAAAAAAAAAACTGGCCGTACGATTTTGACGAAACCCGCAGTGCACCTTTCTATCGACGCAAACTACCTTCCCTGCGAGTTTCAAGGCTCTAGCTGCTCTGGTTCGAGTTTTCGTTCAGTCACCGCAGCTAGCGTATACCACCGTTCGGCCGAGCGTGGGACTTAGTCTTTTGGAGCGCTTGGCAGCTCGACCGGGGGTGACGGAATGAAGATTTTTTTTTTTCACGTTTTCGACTCTCTAAACGTTAGGTCATCGTGTAGAATGGCACGAGACGTGCTCCTACGAATTGTCAAGTCGCTGCGTCGCTCGGTTGATTTTTAAATAATTTTTTGAGTTTCGCCCGTATTCGGCACTTTCAAAAATTCGTAAAAAAAAAACTGGCCGTACGATTTTGACGAAACCCGCAGTGCACCTTTCTATCGACGCAAACTACTTTCCCTGCGAGTTTCAAGGCTCTAGCTGCTCTGGTTCGAGTTTTCGTTCAGTCACCGCAGCTAGCGTATACCACCGTTCGGCCGAGCGTGGGACTTAGTCTTTTGGAGCGCTTGGCAGCTCGACCGGGGGTGACGGAATGAAGATTTTTTTTTTCACGTTTTCGACTCTCTAAACGTTAGGTCATCGTGTAGAATGGCACGAGACGTGCTCCTACGAATTGTCAAGTCGCTGCGTCGCTCGGTTGATTTTTAAATAATTTTTTGAGTTTCGCCCGTATTCGGCACTTTCAAAAATTCGTAAAAAAAAAACTGGCCGTACGATTTTGACGAAACCCGCAGTGCACCTTTCTATCGACGCAAACTACTTTCCCTGCGAGTTTCAAGGCTCTAGCTGCTCTGGTTCGAGTTTTCGTTCAGTCACCGCAGCTAGCGTATACCACCGTTCGGCCGAGCGTGGGACTTAGTCTTTTGGAGCGCTTGGCAGCTCGACCGGGGGTGACGGAATGAAGATTTTTTTTTTTCACGTTTTCGACTCTCTAAACGTTAGGTCATCGTGTAGAATGGCATGAGACGTGCTCCTACGAATTGTCAAGTCGCTGCGTCGCTCGGTTGATTTTTAAATAATTTTTTGAGTTTCGCCCGTATTCGGCACTTTCAAAAATTCGTAAAAAAAAAACTGGCCGTACGATTTTGACGAAACCCGCAGTGCACCTTTCTATCGACGCAAACTACCTTCCCTGCGAGTTTCAAGGCTCTAGCTGCTCTGGTTCGAGTTTTCGTTCAGTCACCGCAGCTAGCGTATACCACCGTTCGGCCGAGCGTGGGACTTAGTCTTTTGGAGCGCTTGGCAGCTCGACCGGGGGTGACGGAATGAAGATTTTTTTTTTTCACTTTCTCGACTCTCTAAACGTTAGGTCATCGTGTAGAATGGCATGAGACGTGCTCCTACGAATTGTCAAGTCGCTGCGTCGCTCGGTTGATTTTTAAATAATTTTTTGAGTTTCGCCCGTATTCGGCACTTTCAAAAATTCGTAAAAAAAAAACTGGCCGTACGATTTTGACGAAACCCGCAGTGCACCTTTCTATCGACGCAAACTACCTTCCCTGCGAGTTTCAAGGCTCTAGCTGCTCTGGTTCGAGTTTTCGTTCAGTCACCGCAGCTAGCGTATACCACCGTTCGGCCGAGCGTGGGACTTAGTCTTTTGGAGCGCTTGGCAGCTCGACCAGGGGGTGACGGAATGAAGATTTTTTTTTTTCACGTTCTCGACTCTCTAAACGTTAGGTCATCGTGTAGAATGGCACGAGACGTGCTCCTACGAATTGTCAAGTCGCTGCGTCGCTCGGTTGATTTTTAAATAATTTTTTGAGTTTCGCCCGTATTCGGCACTTTCAAAAATTCGTAAAAAAAAAACTGGCCGTACGATTTTGACGAAACCCGCAGTGCACCTTTCTATCGACGCAAACCAGCTTCCCTGCGAGTTTCAAGGCTCTAGCTGCTCTGGTTCGAGTTTTCGTTCAGTCACCGCAGCTAGCGTATACCACCGTTCGGCCGAGCGTGGGACTTAGTCTTTTGGAGCGCTTGGCAGCTCGACCGGGGGTGACGGAATGAAGATTTTTTTTTTCACGTTTTCGACTCTCTAAACGTTAGGTCATCGTGTAGAATGGCATGAGACGTGCTCCTACGAATTGTCAAGTCGCTGCGTCGCTCGGTTGATTTTTAAATAATTTTTTGAGTTTCGCCCGTATTCGGCACTTTCAAAAATTCGTAAAAAAAAAACTGGCCGTACGATTTTGACGAAACCCGCAGTGCACCTTTCTATCGACGCAAACTACCTTCCCTGCGAGTTTCAAGGCTCTAGCTGCTCTGGTTCGAGTTTTCGTTCAGTCACCGCAGCTAGCGTATACCACCGTTCGGCCGAGCGTGGGACTTAGTCTTTTGGAGCGCTTGGCAGCTCGACCGGGGGTGACGGAATGAAGATTTTTTTTTTTCACGTTTTCGACTCTCTAAACGTTAGGTCATCGTGTAGAATGGCACGAGACGTGCTCCTACGAATTGTCAAGTCGCTGCGTCGCTCGGTTGATTTTTAAATAATTTTTTGAGTTTCGCCCGTATTCGGCACTTTCAAAAATTCGTAAAAAAAAAACTGGCCGTACGATTTTGACGAAACCCGCAGTGCACCTTTCTATCGACGCAAACTACTTTCCCTGCGAGTTTCAAGGCTCTAGCTGCTCTGGTTCGAGTTTTCGTTCAGTCACCGCAGCTAGCGTATACCACCGTTCGGCCGAGCGTGGGACTTAGTCTTTTGGAGCGCTTGGCAGCTCGACCGGGGGTGACGGAATGAAGATTTTTTTTTTTCACGTTTTCGACTCTCTAAACGTTAGGTCATCGTGTAGAATGGCACGAGACGTGCTCCTACGAATTGTCAAGTCGCTGCGTCGCTCGGTTGATTTTTAAATAATTTTTTGAGTTTCGCCCGTATTCGGCACTTTCAAAAATTCGTAAAAAAAAAACTGGCCGTACGATTTTGACGAAACCCGCAGTGCACCTTTCTATCGACGCAAACTACTTTCCCTGCGAGTTTCAAGGCTCTAGCTGCTCTGGTTCGAGTTTTCGTTCAGTCACCGCAGCTAGCGTATACCACCGTTCGGCCGAGCGTGGGACTTAGTCTTTTGGAGCGCTTGGCAGCTCGACCGGGGGTGACGGAATGAAGATTTTTTTTTTTCACGTTTTCGACTCTCTAAACGTTAGGTCATCGTGTAGAATGGCATGAGACGTGCTCCTACGAATTGTCAAGTCGCTGCGTCGCTCGGTTGATTTTTAAATAATTTTTTGAGTTTCGCCCGTATTCGGCACTTTCAAAAATTCGTAAAAAAAAAACTGGCCGTACGATTTTGACGAAACCCGCAGTGCACCTTTCTATCGACGCAAACTACCTTCCCTGCGAGTTTCAAGGCTCTAGCTGCTCTGGTTCGAGTTTTCGTTCAGTCACCGCAGCTAGCGTATACCACCGTTCGGCCGAGCGTGGGACTTAGTCTTTTGGAGCGCTTGGCAGCTCGACCGGGGGTGACGGAATGAAGATTTTTTTTTTTCACGTTCTCGACTCTCTAAACGTTAGGTCATCGTGTAGAATGGCACGAGACGTGCTCCTACGAATTGTCAAGTCGCTGCGTCGCTCGGTTGATTTTTAAATAATTTTTTGAGTTTCGCCCGTATTCGGCACTTTCAAAAATTCGTAAAAAAAAAACTGGCCGTACGATTTTGACGAAACCCGCAGTGCACCTTTCTATCGACGCAAACTACCTTCCCTGCGAGTTTCAAGGCTCTAGCTGCTCTGGTTCGAGTTTTCGTTCAGTCACCGCAGCTAGCGTATACCACCGTTCGGCCGAGCGTGGGACTTAGTCTTTTGGAGCGCTTGGCAGCTCGACCAGGGGGTGACGGAATGAAGATTTTTTTTTTTCACGTTCTCGACTCTCTAAACGTTAGGTCATCGTGTAGAATGGCACGAGACGTGCTCCTACGAATTGTCAAGTCGCTGCGTCGCTCGGTTGATTTTTAAATAATTTTTTGAGTTTCGCCCGTATTCGGCACTTTCAAAAATTCGTAAAAAAAAAACTGGCCGTACGATTTTGACGAAACCCGCAGTGCACCTTTCTATCGACGCAAACTACTTTCCCTGCGAGTTTCAAGGCTCTAGCTGCTCTGGTTCGAGTTTTCGTTCAGTCACCGCAGCTAGCGTATACCACCGTTCGGCCGAGCGTGGGACTTAGTCTTTTGGAGCGCTTGGCAGCTCGACCGGGGGTGACGGAATGAAGATTTTTTTTTTTCACGTTTTCGACTCTCTAAACGTTAGGTCATCGTGTAGAATGGCATGAGACGTGCTCCTACGAATTGTCAAGTCGCTGCGTCGCTCGGTTGATTTTTAAATAATTTTTTGAGTTTCGCCCGTATTCGGCACTTTCAAAAATTCGTAAAAAAAAAACTGGCCGTACGATTTTGACGAAACCCGCAGTGCACCTTTCTATCGACGCAAACTACCTTCCCTGCGAGTTTCAAGGCTCTAGCTGCTCTGGTTCGAGTTTTCGTTCAGTCACCGCAGCTAGCGTATACCACCGTTCGGCCGAGCGTGGGACTTAGTCTTTTGGAGCGCTTGGCAGCTCGACCAGGGGGTGACGGAATGAAGATTTTTTTTTTTCACGTTCTCGACTCTCTAAACGTTAGGTCATCGTGTAGAATGGCACGAGACGTGCTCCTACGAATTGTCAAGTCGCTGCGTCGCTCGGTTGATTTTTAAATAATTTTTTGAGTTTCGCCCGTATTCGGCACTTTCAAAAATTCGTAAAAAAAAAACTGGCCGTACGATTTTGACGAAACCCGCAGTGCACCTTTCTATCGACGCAAACTACCTTCCCTGCGAGTTTCAAGGCTCTAACTGCTCTGGTTCGAGTTTTCGTTCAGTCACCGCAGCTAGCGTATACCACCGTTCGGCCGAGCGTGGGACTTAGTCTTTTGGAGCGCTTGGCAGCTCGACCGGGGGTGACGGAATGAAGATTTTTTTTTTTCACGTTCTCGACTCTCTAAACGTTAGGTCATCGTGTAGAATGGCACGAGACGTGCTCCTACGAATTGTCAAGTCGCTGCGTCGCTCGGTTGATTTTTAAATAATTTTTTGAGTTTCGCCCGTATTCGGCACTTTCAAAAATTCGTAAAAAAAAAACTGGCCGTACGATTTTGACGAAACCCGCAGTGCACCTTTCTATCGACGCAAACTACCTTCCCTGCGAGTTTCAAGGCTCTAGCTGCTCTGGTTCGAGTTTTCGTTCAGTCACCGCAGCTAGCGTATACCACCGTTCGGCCGAGCGTGGGACTTAGTCTTTTGGAGCGCTTGGCAGCTCGACCAGGGGGTGACGGAATGAAGATTTTTTTTTTTCACGTTCTCGACTCTCTAAACGTTAGGTCATCGTGTAGAATGGCATGAGACGTGCTCCTACGAATTGTCAAGTCGCTGCGTCGCTCGGTTGATTTTTAAATAATTTTTTGAGTTTCGCCCGTATTCGGCACTTTCAAAAATTCGTAAAAAAAAAACTGGCCGTACGATTTTGACGAAACCCGCAGTGCACCTTTCTATCGACGCAAACTACCTTCCCTGCGAGTTTCAAGGCTCTAGCTGCTCTGGTTCGAGTTTTCGTTCAGTCACCGCAGCTAGCGTATACCACCGTTCGGCCGAGCGTGGGACTTAGTCTTTTGGAGCGCTTGGCAGCTCGACCGGGGGTGACGGAATGAAGATTTTTTTTTTTCACGTTCTCGACTCTCTAAACGTTAGGTCATCGTGTAGAATGGCACGAGACGTGCTCCTACGAATTGTCAAGTCGCTGCGTCGCTCGGTTGATTTTTAAATAATTTTTTGAGTTTCGCCCGTATTCGGCACTTTCAAAAATTCGTAAAAAAAAAACTGGCCGTACGATTTTGACGAAACCCGCAGTGCACCTTTCTATCGACGCAAACTACCTTCCCTGCGAGTTTCAAGGCTCTAGCTGCTCTGGTTCGAGTTTTCGTTCAGTCACCGCAGCTAGCGTATACCACCGTTCGGCCGAGCGTGGGACTTAGTCTTTTGGAGCGCTTGGCAGCTCGACCAGGGGGTGACGGAATGAAGATTTTTTTTTTTCACGTTCTCGACTCTCTAAACGTTAGGTCATCGTGTAGAATGGCACGAGACGTGCTCCTACGAATTGTCAAGTCGCTGCGTCGCTCGGTTGATTTTTAAATAATTTTTTGAGTTTCGCCCGTATTCGGCACTTTCAAAAATTCGTAAAAAAAAAACTGGCCGTACGATTTTGACGAAACCCGCAGTGCACCTTTCTATCGACGCAAACTACCTTCCCTGCGAGTTTCAAGGCTCTAGCTGCTCTGGTTCGAGTTTTCGTTCAGTCACCGCAGCTAGCGTATACCACCGTTCGGCCGAGCGTGGGACTTAGTCTTTTGGAGCGCTTGGCAGCTCGACCGGGGGTGACGGAATGAAGATTTTTTTTTTCACGTTCTCGACTCTCTAAACGTTAGGTCATCGTGTAGAATGGCACGAGACGTGCTCCTACGAATTGTCAAGTCGCTGCGTCGCTCGGTTGATTTTTAAATAATTTTTTGAGTTTCGCCCGTATTCGGCACTTTCAAAAATTCGTAAAAAAAAAACTGGCCGTACGATTTTGACGAAACCCGCAGTGCACCTTTCTATCGACGCAAACTACCTTCCCTGCGAGTTTCAAGGCTCTAGCTGCTCTGGTTCGAGTTTTCGTTCAGTCACCGCAGCTAGCGTATACCACCGTTCGGCCGAGCGTGGGACTTAGTCTTTTGGAGCGCTTGGCAGCTCGACCAGGGGGTGACGGAATGAAGATTTTTTTTTTTCACGTTCTCGACTCTCTAAACGTTAGGTCATCGTGTAGAATGGCACGAGACGTGCTCCTACGAAGTTTCAAGTCGCTGCGTCGCTCGGTTGATTTTTAAATAAT
>CAJZBX010000036.1:422500-430000 GCA_914767735.1 Anoplius nigerrimus | reverse complement strand
TTTTTAAATAATTTTTTAATTTTCGCCCGTATTCGGCACTTTCAAAAATTCGTAAAAAAAAAACTGGCCGTACGATTTTGACGAAACCCGCAGTGCACCTTTCTATCGACGCAAACTACCTTCCCTGCGAGTTTCAAGGCTCTAGCTGCTCTGGTTCGAGTTTTCGTTCAGTCACCGCAGCTAGCGTATACCACCGTTCGGCCGAGCGTGGGACTTAGTCTTTTGGAGCGCTTGGCAGCTCGACCAGGGGGTGACGGAATGAAGATTTTTTTTTTTCACGTTCTCGACTCTCTAAACGTTAGGTCATCGTGTAGAATGGCACGAGACGTGCTCCTACGAATTGTCAAGTCGCTGCGTCGCTCGGTTGATTTTTAAATAATTTTTTGAGTTTCGCCCGTATTCGGCACTTTCAAAAATTCGTAAAAAAAAAACTGGCCGTACGATTTTGACGAAACCCGCAGTGCACCTTTCTATCGACGCAAACTACTTTCCCTGCGAGTTTCAAGGCTCTAGCTGCTCTGGTTCGAGTTTTCGTTCAGTCACCGCAGCTAGCGTATACCACCGTTCGGCCGAGCGTGGGACTTAGTCTTTTGGAGCGCTTGGCAGCTCGACCGGGGGTGACGGAATGAAGATTTTTTTTCTTCACGTTTTCGACTCTCTAAACGTTAGGTCATCGTGTAGAATGGCATGAGACGTGCTCCTACGAATTGTCAAGTCGCTGCGTCGCTCGGTTGATTTTTAAATAATTTTTTGAGTTTCGCCCGTATTCGGCACTTTCAAAAATTCGTAAAAAAAAAACTGGCCGTACGATTTTGACGAAACCCGCAGTGCACCTTTCTATCGACGCAAACTACCTTCCCTGCGAGTTTCAAGGCTCTAGCTGCTCTGGTTCGAGTTTTCGTTCAGTCACCGCAGCTAGCGTATACCACCGTTCGGCCGAGCGTGGGACTTAGTCTTTTGGAGCGCTTGGCAGCTCGACCGGGGGTGACGGAATGAAGATTTTTTTTTTTCACGTTTTCGACTCTCTAAACGTTAGGTCATCGTGTAGAATGGCACGAGACGTGCTCCTACGAATTGTCAAGTCGCTGCGTCGCTCGGTTGATTTTTAAATAATTTTTTGAGTTTCGCCCGTATTCGGCACTTTCAAAAATTCGTAAAAAAAAAACTGGCCGTACGATTTTGACGAAACCCGCAGTGCACCTTTCTATCGACGCAAACTACTTTCCCTGCGAGTTTCAAGGCTCTAGCTGCTCTGGTTCGAGTTTTCGTTCAGTCACCGCAGCTAGCGTATACCACCGTTCGGCCGAGCGTGGGACTTAGTCTTTTGGAGCGCTTGGCAGCTCGACCGGGGGTGACGGAATGAAGATTTTTTTTTTCACGTTTTCGACTCTCTAAACGTTAGGTCATCGTGTAGAATGGCACGAGACGTGCTCCTACGAATTGTCAAGTCGCTGCGTCGCTCGGTTGATTTTTAAATAATTTTTTGAGTTTCGCCCGTATTCGGCACTTTCAAAAATTCGTAAAAAAAAAACTGGCCGTACGATTTTGACGAAACCCGCAGTGCACCTTTCTATCGACGCAAACTACTTTCCCTGCGAGTTTCAAGGCTCTAGCTGCTCTGGTTCGAGTTTTCGTTCAGTCACCGCAGCTAGCGTATACCACCGTTCGGCCGAGCGTGGGACTTAGTCTTTTGGAGCGCTTGGCAGCTCGACCGGGGGTGACGGAATGAAGATTTTTTTTTTTCACGTTTTCGACTCTCTAAACGTTAGGTCATCGTGTAGAATGGCATGAGACGTGCTCCTACGAATTGTCAAGTCGCTGCGTCGCTCGGTTGATTTTTAAATAATTTTTTGAGTTTCGCCCGTATTCGGCACTTTCAAAAATTCGTAAAAAAAAAACTGGCCGTACGATTTTGACGAAACCCGCAGTGCACCTTTCTATCGACGCAAACTACCTTCCCTGCGAGTTTCAAGGCTCTAGCTGCTCTGGTTCGAGTTTTCGTTCAGTCACCGCAGCTAGCGTATACCACCGTTCGGCCGAGCGTGGGACTTAGTCTTTTGGAGCGCTTGGCAGCTCGACCGGGGGTGACGGAATGAAGATTTTTTTTTTTCACGTTTTCGACTCTCTAAACGTTAGGTCATCGTGTAGAATGGCATGAGACGTGCTCCTACGAATTGTCAAGTCGCTGCGTCGCTCGGTTGATTTTTAAATAATTTTTTGAGTTTCGCCCGTATTCGGCACTTTCAAAAATTCGTAAAAAAAAAACTGGCCGTACGATTTTGACGAAACCCGCAGTGCACCTTTCTATCGACGCAAACTACCTTCCCTGCGAGTTTCAAGGCTCTAGCTGCTCTGGTTCGAGTTTTCGTTCAGTCACCGCAGCTAGCGTATACCACCGTTCGGCCGAGCGTGGGACTTAGTCTTTTGGAGCGCTTGGCAGCTCGACCAGGGGGTGACGGAATGAAGATTTTTTTTTTTCACGTTCTCGACTCTCTAAACGTTAGGTCATCGTGTAGAATGGCACGAGACGTGCTCCTACGAATTGTCAAGTCGCTGCGTCGCTCGGTTGATTTTTAAATAATTTTTTGAGTTTCGCCCGTATTCGGCACTTTCAAAAATTCGTAAAAAAAAAACTGGCCGTACGATTTTGACGAAACCCGCAGTGCACCTTTCTATCGACGCAAACTACCTTCCCTGCGAGTTTCAAGGCTCTAGCTGCTCTGGTTCGAGTTTTCGTTCAGTCACCGCAGCTAGCGTATACCACCGTTCGGCCGAGCGTGGGACTTAGTCTTTTGGAGCGCTTGGCAGCTCGACCGGGGGTGACGGAATGAAGATTTTTTTTTCACGTTTTCGACTCTCTAAACGTTAGGTCATCGTGTAGAATGGCACGAGACGTGCTCCTACGAATTGTCAAGTCGCTGCGTCGCTCGGTTGATTTTTAAATAATTTTTTGAGTTTCGCCCGTATTCGGCACTTTCAAAAATTCGTAAAAAAAAAACTGGCCGTACGATTTTGACGAAACCCGCAGTGCACCTTTCTATCGACGCAAACTACCTTCCCTGCGAGTTTCAAGGCTCTAGCTGCTCTGGTTCGAGTTTTCGTTCAGTCACCGCAGCTAGCGTATACCACCGTTCGGCCGAGCGTGGGACTTAGTCTTTTGGAGCGCTTGGCAGCTCGACCGGGGGTGACGGAATGAAGATTTTTTTTTTTCACGTTTTCGACTCTCTAAACGTTAGGTCATCGTGTAGAATGGCACGAGACGTGCTCCTACGAATTGTCAAGTCGCTGCGTCGCTCGGTTGATTTTTAAATAATTTTTTGAGTTTCGCCCGTATTCGGCACTTTCAAAAATTCGTAAAAAAAAAACTGGCCGTACGATTTTGACGAAACCCGCAGTGCACCTTTCTATCGACGCAAACTACTTTCCCTGCGAGTTTCAAGGCTCTAGCTGCTCTGGTTCGAGTTTTCGTTCAGTCACCGCAGCTAGCGTATACCACCGTTCGGCCGAGCGTGGGACTTAGTCTTTTGGAGCGCTTGGCAGCTCGACCGGGGGTGACGGAATGAAGATTTTTTTTTTTCACGTTTTCGACTCTCTAAACGTTAGGTCATCGTGTAGAATGGCACGAGACGTGCTCCTACGAATTGTCAAGTCGCTGCGTCGCTCGGTTGATTTTTAAATAATTTTTTGAGTTTCGCCCGTATTCGGCACTTTCAAAAATTCGTAAAAAAAAAACTGGCCGTACGATTTTGACGAAACCCGCAGTGCACCTTTCTATCGACGCAAACTACTTTCCCTGCGAGTTTCAAGGCTCTAGCTGCTCTGGTTCGAGTTTTCGTTCAGTCACCGCAGCTAGCGTATACCACCGTTCGGCCGAGCGTGGGACTTAGTCTTTTGGAGCGCTTGGCAGCTCGACCGGGGGTGACGGAATGAAGATTTTTTTTTTTCACGTTTTCGACTCTCTAAACGTTAGGTCATCGTGTAGAATGGCATGAGACGTGCTCCTACGAATTGTCAAGTCGCTGCGTCGCTCGGTTGATTTTTAAATAATTTTTTGAGTTTCGCCCGTATTCGGCACTTTCAAAAATTCGTAAAAAAAAAACTGGCCGTACGATTTTGACGAAACCCGCAGTGCACCTTTCTATCGACGCAAACTACCTTCCCTGCGAGTTTCAAGGCTCTAGCTGCTCTGGTTCGAGTTTTCGTTCAGTCACCGCAGCTAGCGTATACCACCGTTCGGCCGAGCGTGGGACTTAGTCTTTTGGAGCGCTTGGCAGCTCGACCGGGGGTGACGGAATGAAGATTTTTTTTTTTCACGTTCTCGACTCTCTAAACGTTAGGTCATCGTGTAGAATGGCACGAGACGTGCTCCTACGAATTGTCAAGTCGCTGCGTCGCTCGGTTGATTTTTAAATAATTTTTTGAGTTTCGCCCGTATTCGGCACTTTCAAAAATTCGTAAAAAAAAAACTGGCCGTACGATTTTGACGAAACCCGCAGTGCACCTTTCTATCGACGCAAACTACCTTCCCTGCGAGTTTCAAGGCTCTAGCTGCTCTGGTTCGAGTTTTCGTTCAGTCACCGCAGCTAGCGTATACCACCGTTCGGCCGAGCGTGGGACTTAGTCTTTTGGAGCGCTTGGCAGCTCGACCAGGGGGTGACGGAATGAAGATTTTTTTTTTTCACGTTCTCGACTCTCTAAACGTTAGGTCATCGTGTAGAATGGCACGAGACGTGCTCCTACGAATTGTCAAGTCGCTGCGTCGCTCGGTTGATTTTTAAATAATTTTTTGAGTTTCGCCCGTATTCGGCACTTTCAAAAATTCGTAAAAAAAAAACTGGCCGTACGATTTTGACGAAACCCGCAGTGCACCTTTCTATCGACGCAAACTACTTTCCCTGCGAGTTTCAAGGCTCTAGCTGCTCTGGTTCGAGTTTTCGTTCAGTCACCGCAGCTAGCGTATACCACCGTTCGGCCGAGCGTGGGACTTAGTCTTTTGGAGCGCTTGGCAGCTCGACCGGGGGTGACGGAATGAAGATTTTTTTTTTTCACGTTTTCGACTCTCTAAACGTTAGGTCATCGTGTAGAATGGCATGAGACGTGCTCCTACGAATTGTCAAGTCGCTGCGTCGCTCGGTTGATTTTTAAATAATTTTTTGAGTTTCGCCCGTATTCGGCACTTTCAAAAATTCGTAAAAAAAAAACTGGCCGTACGATTTTGACGAAACCCGCAGTGCACCTTTCTATCGACGCAAACTACCTTCCCTGCGAGTTTCAAGGCTCTAGCTGCTCTGGTTCGAGTTTTCGTTCAGTCACCGCAGCTAGCGTATACCACCGTTCGGCCGAGCGTGGGACTTAGTCTTTTGGAGCGCTTGGCAGCTCGACCAGGGGGTGACGGAATGAAGATTTTTTTTTTTCACGTTCTCGACTCTCTAAACGTTAGGTCATCGTGTAGAATGGCACGAGACGTGCTCCTACGAATTGTCAAGTCGCTGCGTCGCTCGGTTGATTTTTAAATAATTTTTTGAGTTTCGCCCGTATTCGGCACTTTCAAAAATTCGTAAAAAAAAAACTGGCCGTACGATTTTGACGAAACCCGCAGTGCACCTTTCTATCGACGCAAACTACCTTCCCTGCGAGTTTCAAGGCTCTAACTGCTCTGGTTCGAGTTTTCGTTCAGTCACCGCAGCTAGCGTATACCACCGTTCGGCCGAGCGTGGGACTTAGTCTTTTGGAGCGCTTGGCAGCTCGACCGGGGGTGACGGAATGAAGATTTTTTTTTTTCACGTTCTCGACTCTCTAAACGTTAGGTCATCGTGTAGAATGGCACGAGACGTGCTCCTACGAATTGTCAAGTCGCTGCGTCGCTCGGTTGATTTTTAAATAATTTTTTGAGTTTCGCCCGTATTCGGCACTTTCAAAAATTCGTAAAAAAAAAACTGGCCGTACGATTTTGACGAAACCCGCAGTGCACCTTTCTATCGACGCAAACTACCTTCCCTGCGAGTTTCAAGGCTCTAGCTGCTCTGCTTCGAGTTTTCGTTCAGTCACCGCAGCTAGCGTATACCACCGTTCGGCCGAGCGTGGGACTTAGTCTTTTGGAGCGCTTGGCAGCTCGACCAGGGGGTGACGGAATGAAGATTTTTTTTTTTCACGTTCTCGACTCTCTAAACGTTAGGTCATCGTGTAGAATGGCATGAGACGTGCTCCTACGAATTGTCAAGTCGCTGCGTCGCTCGGTTGATTTTTAAATAATTTTTTGAGTTTCGCCCGTATTCGGCACTTTCAAAAATTCGTAAAAAAAAAACTGGCCGTACGATTTTGACGAAACCCGCAGTGCACCTTTCTATCGACGCAAACTACCTTCCCTGCGAGTTTCAAGGCTCTAGCTGCTCTGGTTCGAGTTTTCGTTCAGTCACCGCAGCTAGCGTATACCACCGTTCGGCCGAGCGTGGGACTTAGTCTTTTGGAGCGCTTGGCAGCTCGACCGGGGGTGACGGAATGAAGATTTTTTTTTTTCACGTTCTCGACTCTCTAAACGTTAGGTCATCGTGTAGAATGGCACGAGACGTGCTCCTACGAATTGTCAAGTCGCTGCGTCGCTCGGTTGATTTTTAAATAATTTTTTGAGTTTCGCCCGTATTCGGCACTTTCAAAAATTCGTAAAAAAAAAACTGGCCGTACGATTTTGACGAAACCCGCAGTGCACCTTTCTATCGACGCAAACTACCTTCCCTGCGAGTTTCAAGGCTCTAGCTGCTCTGGTTCGAGTTTTCGTTCAGTCACCGCAGCTAGCGTATACCACCGTTCGGCCGAGCGTGGGACTTAGTCTTTTGGAGCGCTTGGCAGCTCGACCAGGGGGTGACGGAATGAAGATTTTTTTTTTTCACGTTCTCGACTCTCTAAACGTTAGGTCATCGTGTAGAATGGCACGAGACGTGCTCCTACGAATTGTCAAGTCGCTGCGTCGCTCGGTTGATTTTTAAATAATTTTTTGAGTTTCGCCCGTATTCGGCACTTTCAAAAATTCGTAAAAAAAAAACTGGCCGTACGATTTTGACGAAACCCGCAGTGCACCTTTCTATCGACGCAAACTACCTTCCCTGCGAGTTTCAAGGCTCTAGCTGCTCTGGTTCGAGTTTTCGTTCAGTCACCGCAGCTAGCGTATACCACCGTTCGGCCGAGCGTGGGACTTAGTCTTTTGGAGCGCTTGGCAGCTCGACCGGGGGTGACGGAATGAAGATTTTTTTTTTCACGTTCTCGACTCTCTAAACGTTAGGTCATCGTGTAGAATGGCACGAGACGTGCTCCTACGAATTGTCAAGTCGCTGCGTCGCTCGGTTGATTTTTAAATAATTTTTTGAGTTTCGCCCGTATTCGGCACTTTCAAAAATTCGTAAAAAAAAAACTGGCCGTACGATTTTGACGAAACCCGCAGTGCACCTTTCTATCGACGCAAACTACCTTCCCTGCGAGTTTCAAGGCTCTAGCTGCTCTGGTTCG
>CAJZBX010000036.1:410000-412500 GCA_914767735.1 Anoplius nigerrimus | reverse complement strand
TAGCCTTTTCGAGGAGAAGCTAAGAGCTACCGCTGCGCCTAAAAGGGGTCGGACGGGTTGCCAGCCCTCGACCCCACCGAACTGGCCCGAATATCAGAAATAAAGCCTCGGATGGATATAGTAACCCCGGGCCCACTGGCTCTAGGGGTCCAGCTCCTCGAAGCCGAGGTATGTATTCGGCGGTCCCAGGTTCCCCTTTAAACGAGGCCTTCCCCTGTGAATTCCCAGGTTGTGAAAGGTCCTTTTCCACCAAGACGGGGAGAGGGGTACACCACCGGAGAGCTCATCCGGACTGGTCAGACTCGAGAGCGAATACGGCGTCCATAAAGACCAGGTGGACGGAGGAGGAGGTACAATTGCTAGCTCGAAAAGAAGTCGATCTGATCCGACAGGGGATGAGACTCCTCAACCAGGCACTACTTAACGCCTTTCCTAATAGAACTTTGGAAGGAATTAAAGGGAAAAGAAGGCAGGAAAGTTACAAAGCTATAGTAAGGGAGCTCTTGGAGAGCCCTGAGGTTCCTGATGACCAACCTACTGAACCAAACATAGAGAATGACTATAGCAATGCCTTCGCCGAATTTCTGTCGGCGTTGCCCAAACCGGTTTGCCAAACCCACCAGATTGGGAGGCTGGTTAAAATAGGTAGAAGCCTGAGTAGTGGCAGGCAAAAGGTTTTCGAAGACCTGAGCCTTTACCTGCGGGAGGTGTTCCCCCTTATCAAAAAGACACCGCAGAGGGCCCATATGCGTCCTGCTGCCCCGACTCTATCGAAGAGGCAGGAAAGGCGGGCAAATTACGCTCGCACACAAGATTTATGGCGGAAAAATAGAAGCAAGTGTATCCAGCTATTACTTAATGACACATCAGATGTCAAGTATCCGCCTATGGATGTAATGGTGCCATTCCGGGAAACCACTATGAAAAATAATTGCGACCGTTCGCCGGGAATGGAGCCAGTCAGAACTCTAATTCCCCAAATCTGGGCGCCTATCACGTTTCAGGAAATTAAGAAATCGTTGCCAAATAATCACACGGCCGCCGGGCCGGATGGGCTCACAGCAAGACTATGGAAAAGCGCACCACCTGACGTGCTTGTTAGGGTGCTCAACCTCTTAATGTGGTGTGGCAAATTACCCACGCACCTGTTGGAATCTAAAACCACCTTGATTCCAAAGAAAAACAAGCCTAAGGAACCGTCAGATTTTAGGCCCATTACGGTGTCCTCAGTGATTATAAGATCTATGCATAAAGTATTGGCAACAAGAATGTCGCAACTGATTAAACTCGACGATAGGCAAAGAGCATTCCGGAAGACCGATGGGTGCTCGGACAATATATTCCTACTAGATCTGGTGCTCAGATATCACCATCAAAAGCATAAGCCACTGTTTGTTGCGTCGCTTGACATTGCTAAAGCATTTGACACGGTCTCGCACAATACCATATATGAGACGCTAACCATTATGGGTCTGCCACCACCGATGGTTGAATATATTCGTGGTGTATATAACAATAGCACTACGCGACTGTCGTGCGCAGGTTGGTCGTCTGAACCAATTCAACCAACCTGTGGTGTCAAACAGGGGGACCCCATGTCTCCAATGATATTTAATATGGTGATCGAACGTTTGCTAAAGAGGATCCCGCAGGAGATAGGGGCTAGGGTAGAAGGCAATACGATCAATGCTGCCGCCTTTGCTGATGATCTCGTTTTAATATCATCTACACCAACCGGGTTACAGAGAATGCTCAATATAACAGCCGAGTACCTGACCGGTTGCGGACTTAATATTAGTGCGTCCAAATGCATGACTGTTACGCTTAGGACGGTACCGAGAGAGAAGAAAACTGTTGTTGACAAGGACACAGTTTTCACTTGTCAGGGGAGGATCATACCCTCTCTGAAAAGAACTGATGAATGGACATATCTCGGCGTGCCCTTCACGCCCGAAGGGCGCACAAAGTCTGATGTATTGCAGAGGTATACCACGGCCCTCAATATCATCACGAGAGCCCCGCTAAAGCCTCAACAGCGGCTATTTGCCTTAAGAACAAATGTTATACCCAGCATTTGTCATCAATTAGAGCTGGGGAGAGTGTCGTTGAGTCTTCTCAAGAAAATCGACAAGCAGTCACGGCAAAACATAAGAAAATGGCTAAACCTACCCACCGATACGCCAGTCGCATATTTTCACGCCGATGTTAAAGACGGCGGTCTAGGCGTACAGTCTTTACGATGGAATTCTCCACTAAGAAGGTGGAATAGGCTGAACAACTTGCCTGCGGCAGTAACCCCGGGATCCTCGGACCCGGGATCCTTTCTGCAAAAGGAAATCCACACATGTATGAAAAGACTGATAGATAATGGCAGCCAAATTGATAGCATCCAGGACATCAGGAAAAGGTGGTCCAGCCAACTTTACGCCAAAGTAGACGGTGTCGGCCTCAAGGACTCGAACAAAACCGCAGTTCAGCACCTGTGGGTAAGGGAGGGAAC
>CAJZBX010000036.1:385000-405000 GCA_914767735.1 Anoplius nigerrimus | reverse complement strand
TTGACGAAACCCGCAGTGCACCTTTCTATCGACGCAAACTACCTTCCCTGCGAGTTTCAAGGCTCTAGCTGCTCTGGTTCGAGTTTTCGTTCAGTCACCGCAGCTAGCGTATACCACCGTTCGGCCGAGCGTGGGACTTAGTCTTTTGGAGCGCTTGGCAGCTCGACCGGGGGTGACGGAATGAAGATTTTTTTTTTTCACGTTTTCGACTCTCTAAACGTTAGGTCATCGTGTAGAATGGCACGAGACGTGCTCCTACGAATTGTCAAGTCGCTGCGTCGCTCGGTTGATTTTTAAATAATTTTTTGAGTTTCGCCCGTATTCGGCACTTTCAAAAATTCGTAAAAAAAAAACTGGCCGTACGATTTTGACGAAACCCGCAGTGCACCTTTCTATCGACGCAAACTACTTTCCCTGCGAGTTTCAAGGCTCTAGCTGCTCTGGTTCGAGTTTTCGTTCAGTCACCGCAGCTAGCGTATACCACCGTTCGGCCGAGCGTGGGACTTAGTCTTTTGGAGCGCTTGGCAGCTCGACCGGGGGTGACGGAATGAAGATTTTTTTTTTTCACGTTTTCGACTCTCTAAACGTTAGGTCATCGTGTAGAATGGCACGAGACGTGCTCCTACGAATTGTCAAGTCGCTGCGTCGCTCGGTTGATTTTTAAATAATTTTTTGAGTTTCGCCCGTATTCGGCACTTTCAAAAATTCGTAAAAAAAAAACTGGCCGTACGATTTTGACGAAACCCGCAGTGCACCTTTCTATCGACGCAAACTACTTTCCCTGCGAGTTTCAAGGCTCTAGCTGCTCTGGTTCGAGTTTTCGTTCAGTCACCGCAGCTAGCGTATACCACCGTTCGGCCGAGCGTGGGACTTAGTCTTTTGGAGCGCTTGGCAGCTCGACCGGGGGTGACGGAATGAAGATTTTTTTTTTTCACGTTTTCGACTCTCTAAACGTTAGGTCATCGTGTAGAATGGCATGAGACGTGCTCCTACGAATTGTCAAGTCGCTGCGTCGCTCGGTTGATTTTTAAATAATTTTTTGAGTTTCGCCCGTATTCGGCACTTTCAAAAATTCGTAAAAAAAAAACTGGCCGTACGATTTTGACGAAACCCGCAGTGCACCTTTCTATCGACGCAAACTACCTTCCCTGCGAGTTTCAAGGCTCTAGCTGCTCTGGTTCGAGTTTTCGTTCAGTCACCGCAGCTAGCGTATACCACCGTTCGGCCGAGCGTTGGACTTAGTCTTTTGGAGCGCTTGGCAGCTCGACCGGGGGTGACGGAATGAAGATTTTTTTTTTTCACGTTTTCGACTCTCTAAACGTTAGGTCATCGTGTAGAATGGCACGAGACGTGCTCCTACGAATTGTCAAGTCGCTGCGTCGCTCGGTTGATTTTTAAATAATTTTTTGAGTTTCGCCCGTATTCGGCACTTTCAAAAATTCGTAAAAAAAAAACTGGCCGTACGATTTTGACGAAACCCGCAGTGCACCTTTCTATCGACGCAAACTACCTTCCCTGCGAGTTTCAAGGCTCTAGCTGCTCTGGTTCGAGTTTTCGTTCAGTCACCGCAGCTAGCGTATACCACCGTTCGGCCGAGCGTGGGACTTAGTCTTTTGGAGCGCTTGGCAGCTCGACCGGGGGTGACGGAATGAAGATTTTTTTTTTTCACGTTTTCGACTCTCTAAACGTTAGGTCATCGTGTAGAATGGCACGAGACGTGCTCCTACGAATTGTCAAGTCGCTGCGTCGCTCGGTTGATTTTTAAATAATTTTTTGAGTTTCGCCCGTATTCGGCACTTTCAAAAATTCGTAAAAAAAAAACTGGCCGTACGATTTTGACGAAACCCGCAGTGCACCTTTCTATCGACGCAAACTACTTTCCCTGCGAGTTTCAAGGCTCTAGCTGCTCTGGTTCGAGTTTTCGTTCAGTCACCGCAGCTAGCGTATACCACCGTTCGGCCGAGCGTGGGACTTAGTCTTTTGGAGCGCTTGGCAGCTCGACCGGGGGTGACGGAATGAAGATTTTTTTTTTTCACGTTTTCGACTCTCTAAACGTTAGGTCATCGTGTAGAATGGCACGAGACGTGCTCCTACGAATTGTCAAGTCGCTGCGTCGCTCGGTTGATTTTTAAATAATTTTTTGAGTTTCGCCCGTATTCGGCACTTTCAAAAATTCGTAAAAAAAAAACTGGCCGTACGATTTTGACGAAACCCGCAGTGCACCTTTCTATCGACGCAAACTACTTTCCCTGCGAGTTTCAAGGCTCTAGCTGCTCTGGTTCGAGTTTTCGTTCAGTCACCGCAGCTAGCGTATACCACCGTTCGGCCGAGCGTGGGACTTAGTCTTTTGGAGCGCTTGGCAGCTCGACCGGGGGTGACGGAATGAAGATTTTTTTTTTTCACGTTTTCGACTCTCTAAACGTTAGGTCATCGTGTAGAATGGCACGAGACGTGCTCCTACGAATTGTCAAGTCGCTGCGTCGCTCGGTTGATTTTTAAATAATTTTTTGAGTTTCGCCCGTATTCGGCACTTTCAAAAATTCGTAAAAAAAAAACTGGCCGTACGATTTTGACGAAACCCGCAGTGCACCTTTCTATCGACGCAAACTACTTTCCCTGCGAGTTTCAAGGCTCTAGCTGCTCTGGTTCGAGTTTTCGTTCAGTCACCGCAGCTAGCGTATACCACCGTTCGGCCGAGCGTGGGACTTAGTCTTTTGGAGCGCTTGGTAGCTCGACCGGGGGTGACGGAATGAAGATTTTTTTTTTTCACGTTTTCGACTCTCTAAACGTTAGGTCATCGTGTAGAATGGCATGAGACGTGCTCCTACGAATTGTCAAGTCGCTGCGTCGCTCGGTTGATTTTTAAATAATTTTTTGAGTTTCGCCCGTATTCGGCACTTTCAAAAATTCGTAAAAAAAAAACTGGCCGTACGATTTTGACGAAACCCGCAGTGCACCTTTCTATCGACGCAAACTACCTTCCCTGCGAGTTTCAAGGCTCTAGCTGCTCTGGTTCGAGTTTTCGTTCAGTCACCGCAGCTAGCGTATACCACCGTTCGGCCGAGCGTGGGACTTAGTCTTTTGGAGCGCTTGGCAGCTCGACCGGGGGTGACGGAATGAAGATTTTTTTTTTTCACGTTTTCGACTCTCTAAACGTTAGGTCATCGTGTAGAATGGCACGAGACGTGCTCCTACGAATTGTCAAGTCGCTGCGTCGCT
Organism: Anoplius nigerrimus; assembly: GCA_914767735.1. NCBI lineage: Eukaryota > Metazoa > Arthropoda > Insecta > Hymenoptera > Pompilidae > Anoplius > Anoplius nigerrimus. The sequence continues at coordinate 401,781 of CAJZBX010000036.1, read as the reverse complement.
CGGTTGATTTTTAAATAATTTTTTGAGTTTCGCCCGTATTCGGCACTTTCAAAAATTCGTAAAAAAAAAACTGGCCGTACGATTTTGACGAAACCCGCAGTGCACCTTTCTATCGACGCAAACTACTTTCCCTGCGAGTTTCAAGGCTCTAGCTGCTCTGGTTCGAGTTTTCGTTCAGTCACCGCAGCTAGCGTATACCACCGTTCGGCCGAGCGTGGGACTTAGTCTTTTGGAGCGCTTGGCAGCTCGACCGGGGGTGACGGAATGAAGATTTTTTTTTTTCACGTTTTCGACTCTCTAAACGTTAGGTCATCGTGTAGAATGGCACGAGACGTGCTCCTACGAATTGTCAAGTCGCTGCGTCGCTCGGTTGATTTTTAAATAATTTTTTGAGTTTCGCCCGTATTCGGCACTTTCAAAAATTCGTAAAAAAAAAACTGGCCGTACGATTTTGACGAAACCCGCAGTGCACCTTTCTATCGACGCAAACTACTTTCCCTGCGAGTTTCAAGGCTCTAGCTGCTCTGGTTCGAGTTTTCGTTCAGTCACCGCAGCTAGCGTATACCACCGTTCGGCCGAGCGTGGGACTTAGTCTTTTGGAGCGCTTGGCAGCTCGACCGGGGGTGACGGAATGAAGATTTTTTTTTTTCACGTTTTCGACTCTCTAAACGTTAGGTCATCGTGTAGAATGGCATGAGACGTGCTCCTACGAATTGTCAAGTCGCTGCGTCGCTCGGTTGATTTTTAAATAATTTTTTGAGTTTCGCCCGTATTCGGCACTTTCAAAAATTCGTAAAAAAAAAACTGGCCGTACGATTTTGACGAAACCCGCAGTGCACCTTTCTATCGACGCAAACTACCTTCCCTGCGAGTTTCAAGGCTCTAGCTGCTCTGGTTCGAGTTTTCGTTCAGTCACCGCAGCTAGCGTATACCACCGTTCGGCCGAGCGTTGGACTTAGTCTTTTGGAGCGCTTGGCAGCTCGACCGGGGGTGACGGAATGAAGATTTTTTTTTTTCACGTTTTCGACTCTCTAAACGTTAGGTCATCGTGTAGAATGGCACGAGACGTGCTCCTACGAATTGTCAAGTCGCTGCGTCGCTCGGTTGATTTTTAAATAATTTTTTGAGTTTCGCCCGTATTCGGCACTTTCAAAAATTCGTAAAAAAAAAACTGGCCGTACGATTTTGACGAAACCCGCAGTGCACCTTTCTATCGACGCAAACTACCTTCCCTGCGAGTTTCAAGGCTCTAGCTGCTCTGGTTCGAGTTTTCGTTCAGTCACCGCAGCTAGCGTATACCACCGTTCGGCCGAGCGTGGGACTTAGTCTTTTGGAGCGCTTGGCAGCTCGACCAGGGGGTGACGGAATGAAGATTTTTTTTTTTCACGTTCTCGACTCTCTAAACGTTAGGTCATCGTGTAGAATGGCACGAGACGTGCTCCTACGAATTGTCAAGTCGCTGCGTCGCTCGGTTGATTTTTAAATAATTTTTTGAGTTTCGCCCGTATTCGGCACTTTCAAAAATTCGTAAAAAAAAAACTGGCCGTACGATTTTGACGAAACCCGCAGTGCACCTTTCTATCGACGCAAACTACCTTCCCTGCGAGTTTCAAGGCTCTAGCTGCTCTGGTTCGAGTTTTCGTTCAGTCACCGCAGCTAGCGTATACCACCGTTCGGCCGAGCGTGGGACTTAGTCTTTTGGAGCGCTTGGCAGCTCGACCGGGGGTGACGGAATGAAGATTTTTTTTTTTCACGTTTTCGACTCTCTAAACGTTAGGTCATCGTGTAGAATGGCATGAGACGTGCTCCTACGAATTGTCAAGTCGCTGCGTCGCTCGGTTGATTTTTAAATAATTTTTTGAGTTTCGCCCGTATTCGGCACTTTCAAAAATTCGTAAAAAAAAAACTGGCCGTACGATTTTGACGAAACCCGCAGTGCACCTTTCTATCGACGCAAACTACCTTCCCTGCGAGTTTCAAGGCTCTAGCTGCTCTGGTTCGAGTTTTCGTTCAGTCACCGCAGCTAGCGTATACCACCGTTCGGCCGAGCGTGGGACTTAGTCTTTTGGAGCGCTTGGCAGCTCGACCGGGGGTGACGGAATGAAGATTTTTTTTTTCACGTTTTCGACTCTCTAAACGTTAGGTCATCGTGTAGAATGGCACGAGACGTGCTCCTACGAATTGTCAAGTCGCTGCGTCGCTCGGTTGATTTTTAAATAATTTTTTGAGTTTCGCCCGTATTCGGCACTTTCAAAAATTCGTAAAAAAAAAACTGGCCGTACGATTTTGACGAAACCCGCAGTGCACCTTTCTATCGACGCAAACTACTTTCCCTGCGAGTTTCAAGGCTCTAGCTGCTCTGGTTCGAGTTTTCGTTCAGTCACCGCAGCTAGCGTATACCACCGTTCGGCCGAGCGTGGGACTTAGTCTTTTGGAGCGCTTGGCAGCTCGACCGGGGGTGACGGAATGAAGATTTTTTTTTTTCACGTTTTCGACTCTCTAAACGTTAGGTCATCGTGTAGAATGGCACGAGACGTGCTCCTACGAATTGTCAAGTCGCTGCGTCGCTCGGTTGATTTTTAAATAATTTTTTGAGTTTCGCCCGTATTCGGCACTTTCAAAAATTCGTAAAAAAAAAACTGGCCGTACGATTTTGACGAAACCCGCAGTGCACCTTTCTATCGACGCAAACTACTTTCCCTGCGAGTTTCAAGGCTCTAGCTGCTCTGGTTCGAGTTTTCGTTCAGTCACCGCAGCTAGCGTATACCACCGTTCGGCCGAGCGTGGGACTTAGTCTTTTGGAGCGCTTGGCAGCTCGACCGGGGGTGACGGAATGAAGATTTTTTTTTTTCACGTTTTCGACTCTCTAAACGTTAGGTCATCGTGTAGAATGGCATGAGACGTGCTCCTACGAATTGTCAAGTCGCTGCGTCGCTCGGTTGATTTTTAAATAATTTTTTGAGTTTCGCCCGTATTCGGCACTTTCAAAAATTCGTAAAAAAAAAACTGGCCGTACGATTTTGACGAAACCCGCAGTGCACCTTTCTATCGACGCAAACTACCTTCCCTGCGAGTTTCAAGGCTCTAGCTGCTCTGGTTCGAGTTTTCGTTCAGTCACCGCAGCTAGCGTATACCACCGTTCGGCCGAGCGTGGGACTTAGTCTTTTGGAGCGCTTGGCAGCTCGACCGGGGGTGACGGAATGAAGATTTTTTTTTTTCACGTTCTCGACTCTCTAAACGTTAGGTCATCGTGTAGAATGGCACGAGACGTGCTCCTACGAATTGTCAAGTCGCTGCGTCGCTCGGTTGATTTTTAAATAATTTTTTGAGTTTCGCCCGTATTCGGCACTTTCAAAAATTCGTAAAAAAAAAACTGGCCGTACGATTTTGACGAAACCCGCAGTGCACCTTTCTATCGACGCAAACTACTTTCCCTGCGAGTTTCAAGGCTCTAGCTGCTCTGGTTCGAGTTTTCGTTCAGTCACCGCAGCTAGCGTATACCACCGTTCGGCCGAGCGTGGGACTTAGTCTTTTGGAGCGCTTGGCAGCTCGACCGGGGGTGACGGAATGAAGATTTTTTTTTTTCACGTTTTCGACTCTCTAAACGTTAGGTCATCGTGTAGAATGGCATGAGACGTGCTCCTACGAATTGTCAAGCCGCTGCGTCGCTCGGTTGATTTTTAAATAATTTTTTGAGTTTCGCCCGTATTCGGCACTTTCAAAAATTCGTAAAAAAAAAACTGGCCGTACGATTTTGACGAAACCCGCAGTGCACCTTTCTATCGACGCAAACTACCTTCCCTGCGAGTTTCAAGGCTCTAGCTGCTCTGGTTCGAGTTTTCGTTCAGTCACCGCAGCTAGCGTATACCACCGTTCGGCCGAGCGTGGGACTTAGTCTTTTGGAGCGCTTGGCAGCTCGACCAGGGGGTGACGGAATGAAGATTTTTTTTTTTCACGTTCTCGACTCTCTAAACGTTAGGTCATCGTGTAGAATGGCACGAGACGTGCTCCTACGAATTGTCAAGTCGCTGCGTCGCTCGGTTGATTTTTAAATAATTTTTTGAGTTTCGCCCGTATTCGGCACTTTCAAAAATTCGTAAAAAAAAAACTGGCCGTACGATTTTGACGAAACCCGCAGTGCACCTTTCTATCGACGCAAACTACTTTCCCTGCGAGTTTCAAGGCTCTAGCTGCTCTGGTTCGAGTTTTCGTTCAGTCACCGCAGCTAGCGTATACCACCGTTGTAACGGTCTTTTTGGTCGACGCGTTGCATATGTTTACACATATATAATTTACACAGAGTTAAGTAATATAAATAAATAAATATGAAATCATGAATAATTTTATGTGGATCGTCATATATTAAGATACTCTCTCAATCGTCGTTATACAATGTTAAAACTTATTCTCCACGTTCTAATATAAATAATATTAAAATAACTATATATATAATAAATCACTAATACATACAATTACACACACATCTCTTTAGACGTCTTAGGCCATGGCCCCTTAAAGTACGGCGGGATACAATAATCTTCTCGTAACGGTATAATATTATATTATAGTTTGGCGGGCGAGCGTTTCGTGCCTTCTCCGGCTACCGGTAGTCTTATTCTGTTCGCATCAAATTAGCAAACGCTCGATTCGGGCTCGCTCCCCACCACTCGCCTCTCGCCATCTAGGTGTCTTTTGCTCGGTACGCAATGAGTATCGTTACATTATCCCCCGTTGTATGGATTCGTTCATCTGAACTAATTCGTACAAAATAATCCCGCGTTTCACACAATATCACTCACACCATATACACGCGCACATACATATAGCCTTACGAACTAATTATAAGTATCTAATGCGGTAAAATACAGATATTTGTCCACATGGGACATCGTCAATATTAATCTACATCTCCCTTAATATATTTTCGGAGACTACAGCGATTATATATGCCTTTTTCGCGCATCGGGTCGTCTGAATATACGAGTACATATGCATTATTACCAATGACTTTACTTATTTGATAAGGGCCTTCGAAAATGTGGAAAAACTTTTTAGTTTCGTGATTCAACGCACTTGATAAATGTGGAACCTTCAAAAGCACTAAATCTCCTTGGCTGAGTACAATTTGAGATGGCCTTCTATTTGCGCTTCGTCGTTCAAAATTTGCTTTTATGTGTTCCTTTGCCAACGCAATTTTCACTTTATGTTCGATCATTGGATTCTTAGGATATTTAATTAGTTTTTCTATTATATCCGTAGGTGGCTTACCATAGTGCAGTTCATACGGAGAGTAACCAGTACTTGCATGCGTAGTGACATTTAATAACTTTTCGATTTCAGCTACTGTTTTACCCCATCGCGTATGATTATCAGCGCACAGAGTTCGGAACAATCTTCCTATTTCTTTCATTACTCGCTCGGTTGGATTTGATTGCGGGTGTCTAATCGATGAATATACGACACTAATTCCTTCACGTTCCAATATATTTTTCCACGCTTTTGACGTAAATTGCGTACCATTATCAGAAAGTATGCGCTTCGGTTTTCCCATTCGCGGTATATAATCGGACATTATTTTATTCAGGACAATTCTAGTCGTGGCACGTTTTATGGCATAAAATTTTACATATTTCGAAAAAGCATCCATCACGACAAAAATATATTGGACACCGCCAATAGATCTTGGTAACGGACCATAAAAATCTACAGTCACCAAGTCGCCAGGTCCGTTAGATTTTACCATATGGTGTGACCCCTCCATGTTAATCTGCAAATATTTTACCCTTTGGCAAAGGTCACACGATGTAACGATTCTTTTTACGTCCTGTCTCATTCCTCTATAATAATAAAATTGATTTAAATAACAAAATGTTTTATAAATTCCCGGATGTCCGAGACGGCTGTGCACAACACTAATCAGTTTCGTTTGAATAAGTTTGGGAACTACGATACGCCATTTGTTCTCCTTATTTTCGCGTTGAAAAAGTATATCATTATAAATCACATATCGCTCATTGTTTGGTTCATGTACGCATTCACGTCTTATCTCATTTAGTGCTGTATCAGAACACTGTAACCTCGCAACATCTTTTAAACTTTGATCTAACTGAGGATCTGTTGTTACCATGCACGTTAGAATCAACGGATTGAATTGAATGTCGTAATTAGGGGTAGTTAAATAAGCGTCCATTTTGCAAATCATCAATTTTTCTTGATCGTCCTCACTAAATTTTCCTGCCGGGTTTCGACTAAAAAAATCGGCAACAATATTGTCCTTTCCCCGACAATATTGAACTGTAAAATTAAATTGTTGTAACAGCAAACTCCAACGAATTAATCTAGGACTCAAGTACATTGTGCTATTTAAATATGTCAGGCTGCGATGGTCCGTTATAATTTCAAATTTTGAACCAATTAGGTATATTCGACATTTATTGAGAGTAAAAACAATTGCTAGCAACTCCTTTTCTGTTGTTGTATAATTCTTTTCCGCAGGGAGTAAACATCGACTTATTAAACTAATTATCCGGTGATTACCTCCGTGATCCGTTTGATATAAAATTCCACATAGCCCTTTATCACTTGCGTCTGTTTGTACTTTAAAATTTGTGTCCGGCAGCACATGATGTAATTGTACAACGTTAATAAAATTATCTTTTAACTGCTTAAAATTTGCCTCATGATCTACTGTCCATTTCCATTGTGTATCCTTCCGTAACAAATCGCGAAAAGGCTCGATATAAGTCGAATGTTTTAAACTAAACTGCCGGTAATAATTACATACCCCTATAAATTGCTGCAATTGTTTTTTATTCTTAGGCGATTCAAAATTACGGATGACTTCTAATTTGTTTGGATCGGGCATCACACCTGTCTCTGACAAAATAAAACCTAAAAATGGGATTTGCTGTTGACACCACAATGATTTGTCTAATTTTAACGTGAAATTGTGAGCGAGCAGCCTACCAAAAATACAGTCCATTTGTTGCAAATGCGAATCAAAATCGGTTGACGCTATCAATAAATCATCGACATAGCACGTTAAAAAATCATCAAAAGAATTACCTAATGCTAAACTTAATGCCCTAATAAATCCGCTTCCCGCCGTTTTTAACCCAAATGGTATCCTTTTGAATTGATACATAGTAGACCCGAATAAAAACGCCGTATATTGGCGAGACTCTTTGGCCAATGGGATTTGCCAGTAGCTGTGGGCTAAATCCGTACTAGTAAAGTATTTTTTATTATGGTATCTCTGTAGCAATTCATTGATTGGCGGAGGTGACTCATGGTCGTCTTCGATTACGGCATTTAAGTGTCGCGCATCTAAACACACCCGTATTTTACCGTCTTTCTTTTGTACGATTCTCAACGGATTACAAAAGGAACTATCAGAACGTTCAATAATTCCTACGTTTAGCATGTGCCGCAATTCTTCCTCGACAGCAGGCCGGACAGATAGAGGCACAGGATAAGATTTCCGAATAATGGGTTTGTTCCTTGTCAACCGGATCTGATGCTCATAAATCGTTGGGTATTCCCTTTTTTCTTCGAATAACCTTTGGTATTTTATCAATAAACTTTGAAGTGCTCGTCTGTGATCATCCCCGACTTTCGTTAGCTTACGCACAATCGTCTGCACCTGTTCAAAGAAATTCTGATCCTCCTGATTGTTTAAGTTTCGATTTAATACCTGTATACTTTTTTCATCACTCTCACAAATATTACAATTTTCTCCCCATATTAAACGATTAATATCACACTGATCCCCCTTTCGTACATTCCCATTTATAACATTTAAATTTTCCTTAATTCCATTATCATTGCATATTAATTCAATATTCCCCTTATTATTATCTTTAATACTTTGCTTTTCAACCTCGTTTACCCCATCATTTCTCATATTAACATTATTAACCAAATTAACATCATGATTCCTCTCTTCGCGAACATAATTAACATTTACTATTTTATTGTGACCATTACTATACTGAACACACTCCTTCAAAATCTTTTTATTGGTCTCCGTATTAATAATGATTTCTTCCTTCGTTCTATCTTCCGTTACTGACATACTCTTTTCCTCTACTGTCAAAGTGACGTTGGCGATAATCCTATTATCCCCACTACAGTTAACAGGCTGATCGTCTTTCTCCAAATCGGCGCAGAGGAACGACACGGTCTGATGATCACAGACAATCCCGTCTACTTCAATTGTCGAATTCTTATAATTAATAATTACTTTATTTTTTCGTAGCCAGTCGTTGCCAATAATGACGTCAGTGCTTAAATACGGAATTACTAAAAAAAATTGGGTATAATTATATCCGTTTATCATTATTGTTAATAGTACCTGTCGCCTCACTGTAATGCCTTTCTTGCCAATAGCGGACAATACCGACACATTGCTAACCGGGAGTTCTTCTAGTTTTTCTTTTGCAGCTATTTCTCGATAAAATGATTCCGATACGCAAGTTACCTGGCTACCTGTATCGATAAGCGCTCGGACACAAGATCCTATCAAATTTATTTTAATATAAGGACCTATTAAACCACTCCCAATTACATTATTATTATTATTTAAATCATAATCATTATTGATATCCTCACTGAGGTCCTTTACATAATCATATGTTTGTCGGTACGCGGATGGACCTACACTCGGCATACCGTTTCCTAGTTTAAATCGCCGTTACGAGGTGTATTACTTTCAATCGCGTGTTGACTATTTGGGCAATCTCTCAAATCCAACCGAGGAGGGGGGAACCGTGTATCAGGCATCATTGTATTATGATACGTCCTTTGTCTGTATTGAGGATAATAACCGCGGTTGATATTTTGTTCTCGGCGACGGTTGCCTATCCAATTTGAATTTTGGTATTCCGGTATATGCATATGGTTTACTCTATTTATTTGATGCCTACTATTATTAATACTACTATTATTATAATTATGATTATTATTATTGTTCAAATTCCAGTTATTTTTACGTCGCTCGATTTGATCCCGCTCTTTATGTACTTTATCCAACTGATCTAATGCTTGAGAAATCTCACGCGATTGAGCATAGTTTATGGTGGCCAGTGCTTCCCGAATTCTTGCAGGGTATTGCTGAACTATCATATAGTTTGTTTCATATATTGTTAGCTGTGGATCAAAATATTTCGACTCTTTTAATTGCTTGTAATAATAGTCTTGCATGCTTCCCTCACTTGTCCGATATCTACGCGATAGCCACTCATCTTTAAGCTTAATTTGCGTTGGCACGGAATAAAATTCATTTTTAAAAGCAATCTCAAAATCTTCAAATCTATCAAAACGCTCTCTACTAATGCTAATCCACATTTTCGCCCTACCGTCTAATGCTTGTTCCGCTAAAAACACTTTATATTCATTCGGCACACATTTAACTCTAAAATATATCCGCAATTCTTCTAGGAATTCAATTGGGTTTGTGTTTCCGTCCGCTCTAAATTTTGGAATTTTTAAATCTGCTGATATATTATGTGATTGGTAAAGATTTATACCTCCATCCCCCGAGTCTCTCACTGGTGTGGTCCTCTCTCTGTTTCTACTTGCACTCGTATTGTTGACTTCCTCCCGAAGTTTTTCCAATTCTCGTCGTTCTTGGTCCAGTTTTTTCCACTCTTCCTCCAACCGTTTCTTCTCATCCTCCATGATTGGCTCTGTTGCTTTCCTCGTCTTCCTCTTATGTATCTCTCCGCTTATTGTATCAATACTCTTATTTCGTGCCCTCGTATTCATTAATACATATATGCAAATACAAAAGAATTAAATATACATGTGGATTTTAATTCTGCCTATAAGTTGGGCGCCAATTTATGTAACGGTCTTTTTGGTCGACGCGTTGCATATGTTTACACATATATAATTTACACAGAGTTAAGTAATATAAATAAATAAATATGAAATCATGAATAATTTTATGTGGATCGTCATATATTAAGATACTCTCTCAATCGTCGTTATACAATGTTAAAACTTATTCTCCACGTTCTAATATAAATAATATTAAAATAACTATATATATAATAAATCACTAATACATACAATTACACACACATCTCTTTAGACGTCTTAGGCCATGGCCCCTTAAAGTACGGCGGGATACAATAATCTTCTCGTAACGGTATAATATTATATTATAGTTTGGCGGGCGAGCGTTTCGTGCCTTCTCCGGCTACCGGTAGTCTTATTCTGTTCGCATCAAATTAGCAAACGCTCGATTCGGGCTCGCTCCCCACCACTCGCCTCTCGCCATCTAGGTGTCTTTTGCTCGGTACGCAATGAGTATCGTTACACCGTTCGGCCGAGCGTGGGACTTAGTCTTTTGGAGCGCTTGGCAGCTCGACCGGGGGTGACGGAATGAAGATTTTTTTTTTTCACGTTTTCGACTCTCTAAACGTTAGGTCATCGTGTAGAATGGCACGAGACGTGCTCCTACGAATTGTCAAGTCGCTGCGTCGCTCGGTTGATTTTTAAATAATTTTTTGAGTTTCGCCCGTATTCGGCACTTTCAAAAATTCGTAAAAAAAAAACTGGCCGTACGATTTTGACGAAACCCGCAGTGCACCTTTCTATCGACGCAAACTACCTTCCCTGCGAGTTTCAAGGCTCTAGCTGCTCTGGTTCGAGTTTTCGTTCAGTCACCGCAGCTAGCGTATACCACCGTTCGGCCGAGCGTGGGACTTAGTCTTTTGGAGCGCTTGGCAGCTCGACCAGGGGGTGACGGAATGAAGATTTTTTTTTTTCACGTTCTCGACTCTCTAAACGTTAGGTCATCGTGTAGAATGGCACGAGACGTGCTCCTACGAATTGTCAAGTCGCTGCGTCGCTCGGTTGATTTTTAAATAATTTTTTGAGTTTCGCCCGTATTCGGCACTTTCAAAAATTCGTAAAAAAAAAACTGGCCGTACGATTTTGACGAAACCCGCAGTGCACCTTTCTATCGACGCAAACTACTTTCCCTGCGAGTTTCAAGGCTCTAGCTGCTCTGGTTCGAGTTTTCGTTCAGTCACCGCAGCTAGCGTATACCACCGTTCGGCCGAGCGTGGGACTTAGTCTTTTGGAGCGCTTGGCAGCTCGACCGGGGGTGACGGAATGAAGATTTTTTTTTTTCACGTTTTCGACTCTCTAAACGTTAGGTCATCGTGTAGAATGGCATGAGACGTGCTCCTACGAATTGTCAAGTCGCTGCGTCGCTCGGTTGATTTTTAAATAATTTTTTGAGTTTCGCCCGTATTCGGCACTTTCAAAAATTCGTAAAAAAAAAACTGGCCGTACGATTTTGACGAAACCCGCAGTGCACCTTTCTATCGACGCAAACTACCTTCCCTGCGAGTTTCAAGGCTCTAGCTGCTCTGGTTCGAGTTTTCGTTCAGTCACCGCAGCTAGCGTATACCACCGTTCGGCCGAGCGTGGGACTTAGTCTTTTGGAGCGCTTGGCAGCTCGACCAGGGGGTGACGGAATGAAGATTTTTTTTTTTCACGTTCTCGACTCTCTAAACGTTAGGTCATCGTGTAGAATGGCATGAGACGTGCTCCTACGAATTGTCAAGTCGCTGCGTCGCTCGGTTGATTTTTAAATAATTTTTTGAGTTTCGCCCGTATTCGGCACTTTCAAAAATTCGTAAAAAAAAACTGGCCGTACGATTTTGACGAAACCCGCAGTGCACCTTTCTATCGACGCAAACTACCTTCCCTGCGAGTTTCAAGGCTCTAGCTGCTCTGGTTCGAGTTTTCGTTCAGTCACCGCAGCTAGCGTATACCACCGTTCGGCCGAGCGTGGGACTTAGTCTTTTGGAGCGCTTGGCAGCTCGACCGGGGGTGACGGAATGAAGATTTTTTTTTTTCACGTTTTCGACTCTCTAAACGTTAGGTCATCGTGTAGAATGGCACGAGACGTGCTCCTACGAATTGTCAAGTCGCTGCGTCGCTCGGTTGATTTTTAAATAATTTTTTGAGTTTCGCCCGTATTCGGCACTTTCAAAAATTCGTAAAAAAAAAACTGGCCGTACGATTTTGACGAAACCCGCAGTGCACCTTTCTATCGACGCAAACTACTTTCCCTGCGAGTTTCAAGGCTCTAGCTGCTCTGGTTCGAGTTTTCGTTCAGTCACCGCAGCTAGCGTATACCACCGTTCGGCCGAGCGTGGGACTTAGTCTTTTGGAGCGCTTGGCAGCTCGACCGGGGGTGACGGAATGAAGATTTTTTTTTTTCACGTTTTCGACTCTCTAAACGTTAGGTCATCGTGTAGAATGGCACGAGACGTGCTCCTACGAATTGTCAAGTCGCTGCGTCGCTCGGTTGATTTTTAAATAATTTTTTGAGTTTCGCCCGTATTCGGCACTTTCAAAAATTCGTAAAAAAAAAACTGGCCGTACGATTTTGACGAAACCCGCAGTGCACCTTTCTATCGACGCAAACTACCTTCCCTGCGAGTTTCAAGGCTCTAGCTGCTCTGGTTCGAGTTTTCGTTCAGTCACCGCAGCTAGCGTATACCACCGTTCGGCCGAGCGTGGGACTTAGTCTTTTGGAGCGCTTGGCAGCTCGACCAGGGGGTGACGGAATGAAGATTTTTTTTTTTCACGTTCTCGACTCTCTAAACGTTAGGTCATCGTGTAGAATGGCACGAGACGTGCTCCTACGAATTGTCAAGTCGCTGCGTCGCTCGGTTGATTTTTAAATAATTTTTTGAGTTTCGCCCGTATTCGGCACTTTCAAAAATTCGTAAAAAAAAAACTGGCCGTACGATTTTGACGAAACCCGCAGTGCACCTTTCTATCGACGCAAACTACTTTCCCTGCGAGTTTCAAGGCTCTAGCTGCTCTGGTTCGAGTTTTCGTTCAGTCACCGCAGCTAGCGTATACCACCGTTCGGCCGAGCGTGGGACTTAGTCTTTTGGAGCGCTTGGCAGCTCGACCGGGGGTGACGGAATGAAGATTTTTTTTTTTCACGTTTTCGACTCTCTAAACGTTAGGTCATCGTGTAGAATGGCACGAGACGTGCTCCTACGAATTGTCAAGTCGCTGCGTCGCTCGGTTTATTTTTAAATAATTTTTTGAGTTTCGCCCGTATTCGGCACTTTCAAAAATTCGTAAAAAAAAAACTGGCCGTACGATTTTGACGAAACCCGCAGTGCACCTTTCTATCGACGCAAACTACCTTCCCTGCGAGTTTCAAGGCTCTAGCTGCTCTGGTTCGAGTTTTCGTTCAGTCACCGCAGCTAGCGTATACCACCGTTCGGCCGAGCGTGGGACTTAGTCTTTTGGAGCGCTTGGCAGCTCGACCAGGGGGTGACGGAATGAAGATTTTTTTTTTTCACGTTCTCGACTCTCTAAACGTTAGGTCATCGTGTAGAATGGCACGAGACGTGCTCCTACGAATTGTCAAGTCGCTGCGTCGCTCGGTTGATTTTTAAATAATTTTTTGAGTTTCGCCCGTATTCGGCACTTTCAAAAATTCGTAAAAAAAAACTGGCCGTACGATTTTGACGAAACCCGCAGTGCACCTTTCTATCGACGCAAACTACTTTCCCTGCGAGTTTCAAGGCTCTAGCTGCTCTGGTTCGAGTTTTCGTTCAGTCACCGCAGCTAGCGTATACCACCGTTCGGCCGAGCGTGGGACTTAGTCTTTTGGAGCGCTTGGCAGCTCGACCGGGGGTGACGGAATGAAGATTTTTTTTTTTCACGTTTTCGACTCTCTAAACGTTAGGTCATCGTGTAGAATGGCACGAGACGTGCTCCTACGAATTGTCAAGTCGCTGCGTCGCTCGGTTGATTTTTAAATAATTTTTTGAGTTTCGCCCGTATTCGGCACTTTCAAAAATTCGTAAAAAAAAAACTGGCCGTACGATTTTGACGAAACCCGCAGTGCACCTTTCTATCGACGCAAACTACCTTCCCTGCGAGTTTCAAGGCTCTAGCTGCTCTGGTTCGAGTTTTCGTTCAGTCACCGCAGCTAGCGTATACCACCGTTCGGCCGAGCGTGGGACTTAGTCTTTTGGAGCGCTTGGCAGCTCGACCAGGGGGTGACGGAATGAAGATTTTTTTTTTTCACGTTCTCGACTCTCTAAACGTTAGGTCATCGTGTAGAATGGCACGAGACGTGCTCCTACGAATTGTCAAGTCGCTGCGTCGCTCGGTTGATTTTTAAATAATTTTTTGAGTTTCGCCCGTATTCGGCACTTTCAAAAATTCGTAAAAAAAAAACTGGCCGTACGATTTTGACGAAACCCGCAGTGCACCTTTCTATCGACGCAAACTACTTTCCCTGCGAGTTTCAAGGCTCTAGCTGCTCTGGTTCGAGTTTTCGTTCAGTCACCGCAGCTAGCGTATACCACCGTTCGGCCGAGCGTGGGACTTAGTCTTTTGGAGCGCTTGGCAGCTCGACCGGGGGTGACGGAATGAAGATTTTTTTTTTTCACGTTTTCGACTCTCTAAACGTTAGGTCATCGTGTAGAATGGCATGAGACGTGCTCCTACGAATTGTCAAGTCGCTGCGTCGCTCGGTTGATTTTTAAATAATTTTTTGAGTTTCGCCCGTATTCGGCACTTTCAAAAATTCGTAAAAAAAAAACTGGCCGTACGATTTTGACAAAACCCGCAGTGCACCTTTCTATCGACGCAAACTACCTTCCCTGCGAGTTTCAAGGCTCTAGCTGCTCTGGTTCGAGTTTTCGTTCAGTCACCGCAGCTAGCGTATACCACCGTTCGGCCGAGCGTGGGACTTAGTCTTTTGGAGCGCTTGGCAGCTCGACCAGGGGGTGACGGAATGAAGATTTTTTTTTTTCACGTTCTCGACTCTCTAAACGTTAGGTCATCGTGTAGAATGGCACGAGACGTGCTCCTACGAATTGTCAAGTCGCTGCGTCGCTCGGTTGATTTTTAAATAATTTTTTGAGTTTCGCCCGTATTCGGCACTTTCAAAAATTCGTAAAAAAAAACTGGCCGTACGATTTTGACGAAACCCGCAGTGCACCTTTCTATCGACGCAAACTACTTTCCCTGCGAGTTTCAAGGCTCTAGCTGCTCTGGTTCGAGTTTTCGTTCAGTCACCGCAGCTAGCGTATACCACCGTTCGGCCGAGCGTGGGACTTAGTCTTTTGGAGCGCTTGGCAGCTCGACCGGGGGTGACGGAATGAAGATTTTTTTTTTTCACGTTTTCGACTCTCTAAACGTTAGGTCATCGTGTAGAATGGCACGAGACGTGCTCCTACGAATTGTCAAGTCGCTGCGTCGCTCGGTTGATTTTTAAATAATTTTTTGAGTTTCGCCCGTATTCGGCACTTTCAAAAATTCGTAAAAAAAAAACTGGCCGTACGATTTTGACGAAACCCGCAGTGCACCTTTCTATCGACGCAAACTACCTTCCCTGCGAGTTTCAAGGCTCTAGCTGCTCTGGTTCGAGTTTTCGTTCAGTCACCGCAGCTAGCGTATACCACCGTTCGGCCGAGCGTGGGACTTAGTCTTTTGGAGCGCTTGGCAGCTCGACCAGGGGGTGACGGAATGAAGATTTTTTTTTTCACGTTCTCGACTCTCTAAACGTTAGGTCATCGTGTAGAATGGCACGAGACGTGCTCCTACGAATTGTCAAGTCGCTGCGTCGCTCGGTTGATTTTTAAATAATTTTTTGAGTTTCGCCCGTATTCGGCACTTTCAAAAATTCGTAAAAAAAAACTGGCCGTACGATTTTGACGAAACCCGCAGTGCACCTTTCTATCGACGCAAACTACTTTCCCTGCGAGTTTCAAGGCTCTAGCTGCTCTGGTTCGAGTTTTCGTTCAGTCACCGCAGCTAGCGTATACCACCGTTCGGCCGAGCGTGGGACTTAGTCTTTTGGAGCGCTTGGCAGCTCGACCGGGGGTGACGGAATGAAGATTTTTTTTTTTCACGTTTTCGACTCTCTAAACGTTAGGTCATCGTGTAGAATGGCATGAGACGTGCTCCTACGAATTGTCAAGTCGCTGCGTCGCTCGGTTGATTTTTAAATAATTTTTTGAGTTTCGCCCGTATTCGGCACTTTCAAAAATTCGTAAAAAAAAAACTGGCCGTACGATTTTGACGAAACCCGCAGTGCACCTTTCTATCGACGCAAACTACCTTCCCTGCGAGTTTCAAGGCTCTAGCTCCTCTGGTTCGAGTTTTCGTTCAGTCACCGCAGCTAGCGTATACCACCGTTCGGCCGAGCGTGGGACTTAGTCTTTTGGAGCGCTTGGCAGCTCGACCAGGGGGTGACGGAATGAAGATTTTTTTTTTTCACGTTCTCGACTCTCTAAACGTTAGGTCATCGTGTAGAATGGCACGAGACGTGCTCCTACGAATTGTCAAGTCGCTGCGTCGCTCGGTTGATTTTTAAATAATTTTTTGAGTTTCGCCCGTATTCGGCACTTTCAAAAATTCGTAAAAAAAAAACTGGCCGTACGATTTTGACGAAACCCGCAGTGCACCTTTCTATCGACGCAAACTACCTTCCCTGCGAGTTTCAAGGCTCTAGCTGCTCTGGTTCGAGTTTTCGTTCAGTCACCGCAGCTAGCGTATACCACCGTTCGGCCGAGCGTGGGACTTAGTCTTTTGGAGCGCTTGGCAGCTCGACCAGGGGGTGACGGAATGAAGATTTTTTTTTTTCACGTTCTCGACTCTCTAAACGTTAGGTCATCGTGTAGAATGGCACGAGACGTGCTCCTACGAAGTTTCAAGTCGCTGCGTCGCTCGGTTGATTTTTAAATAATTTTTTAAGTTTCGCCCGTATTCGGCACTTT
>CAJZBX010000036.1:377500-380000 GCA_914767735.1 Anoplius nigerrimus | reverse complement strand
GTCTTTCTGAGGCTATTTTCTCATCTGGCCGAGTCGGATGAGTATCGAACGTGTAGTCTTTAGAGAGAGAATCTTGGGATAATATCATATTAGGTATTCCTCTGAGACTCTTTTTCTCATCTGGCCGAGTCGGATGAGTATCGAACGTAAGTGTCTTTAGAGGATACTCTTTGAATTATATCACACCGTCTTTCTGAGGGGCTATTTTCTCATCTGGCCGAGTCGGATGAGTATCGAACGGTATAGTCCTTCGGAGAGGCACTTTGATTTATCATTACGTCCTTGTGAGTCTATTTGAATGAGATACGCTCGTAAGAAGGTCTCTCCTGTGCCGTTAACGAATCTGCATACGCGGATACGATAATGGCCCGCACAATCGTGGTTGTGCGGAACCCACCTCGGCTGTTCACGCACCGAGAAAACATGAGATTTCAAAGTACCTAATACAGTTTGTGCAAGGGTTCTCCTTGTACAACACAAAATATAAAAGATTACCCTGAACGGTGGATCACTTGGCTCGTGGGTCGATGAAGAACGCAGCGAATTGCGCGTCAACTTGTGAACTGCAGGACACATGAACATCGACATTTCGAACGCACATTGCGGTCCACGGATACAATTCCCGGACCACGCCTGGCTGAGGGTCGTTTATATATAAAAAACTGCTTGCGCTGACCTCTGAGGAGGGATAAGGCGTACGAGCGAATGCTGGACGTTCGTCTGTTTTTGTGAGATACTTTCGAACGAATTGAACGTACAGAGTTATTACTCGAACAGCTACTTTGCAAGAAAATTGAGAAAGAGTAGTATATGGGCATGCATGCGTGTACGTTGATTGTAAGGCGGTTCTGAGAACGTGTACCCTTCTACGATATGTACGATGGTGTTAGGGGGTGGTGTACCCTTCTCTCGTGCAAATTTGTGAAGGCGGGAAGTTTCTCGGTGTACCCTTCTCGCGTGCTCGTTTGTATGTCGACGATGGTGAAGGTGGTTTGGTATTATATTTATTGCAAGCGGCATAATGTACCCTTCTCTCGTATGTGTGGTGTGTAAGGTGGTGTGGTCGAAAGTCTAAATTCGAACGTATTATATGTACCCTTCTCTCGCGTGCGGTATGGTGCAAGGCCCATGACTCTCCGATTGACTGTGCGTTTGTACCCTTCTATGGGTGTACGGCGGTGCTAGGGGGTGGTGTACCCTTCTCCCGTACATTTCTGTGAAGGCGGAGCACAGGCGTTAGAGATAGGCCTTCTCTCGCACGCGGCATGGTGAAAGGGGGGGACTTAGACCTCTGTACCCTTCTCCCACATACGGCACGGTGTAAGGCGGTGGCCGCTGGTAAGCACTCCTGTACCCTTCTCTCGTATGCGTTGCGTGTAAGGCGGGGCTCGCTTGTGTACCCTTCTCTCGCGTGCGGCATGGTGTAAGGCCCATGACTCTCCGATTGACTGTGCGTTTGTACCCTTCTATGGGTGTACGGCGGTGCTAGGGGGTGGTGTACCCTTCTCCCGTACATTTCTGTGAAGGCGGAGCACAGGCGTTAGAGATAGGCCTTCTCTCGCACGCGGTACGGTGAAGGCGGGACTAAGAGCATTTTGTACCCTTCTCGCGCATACGGCATGGTGTAAGGCGGTGGTGTGTTGCAATATACAATATTATACCTTGTACTCTTCTCTCGTACATGTACTTCCAGTTTCTCGTCGAACGGTATTTTCTGCATAAAAATTTATTCTCTGTACGGATAAATAATAACATGTATCCTATCACAATAAAAAGACGTCGTTTGAAATGAATGATTTATCATCATTATCTCGAATCTTCTCTCACACGCACGATATTTGTATTGAGAATGATATATGCAATAATCGAAAGAATTGCGAGCGGGCTCGAACAGTCCACGATGTGTCTCTCCCTCATACCTACATGTTCGATGATTGCTCTTAGATCGTTAACACGATACGGAAGGGAATAATGTCGACAAAATGTGGGATCGAACGCAAAGGAGAGAGTGTTCTCTCTGAAACCTACATGGTTCGATGATTGCTCTTAGGTCGTTAACACGATACGGAAGGGAATAATGTCGACAAAATGTGGGATCGAACGCAAAGGAGAGAGTGTTCTCTCTGAAACCTACATGGGTTCGATGATTGCTCTTAGATCGTTAACACGATACGGAAGGGAATAATGTCGACAAAATGTGGGATCGAACGAAAAGGAGAGAGTGCTCGGACGATCGATGTTTCGCCGCAATTAAATTTTGCTATAGAATTTCTTCATATACAAAGTATCTGAATGGTGTGCGTGCTGAGGAAGCAACATTTTTAATATTTGACGACCTCAGAGCAGGCGAGATTACCCGCTGAATTTAAGCATATTACTAAGCGGAGGAAAAGAAACTAACTAGGATTTCCTTAGTAGCGGCGAGCGAACAGGAATTAGCCCAGCACTGAATCCCGCGGTTCCGCCGCAGGGAAATGTAGTGTTCGGGAGTGTTCGATTA
>CAJZBX010000036.1:372500-375000 GCA_914767735.1 Anoplius nigerrimus | reverse complement strand
AATGTCAACGTGAAGAAATTCAATTAAGCGCGGGTAAACGGCGGGAGTAACTATGACTCTCTTAAGGAGAGTGCGAAAACGCGTCCTCGATTAAAGAAGAAAGATAAGTGGCACTTACTATCGTAGGCCACAATAAAAAGGGATAAGCTATATGCAGACATACAAATTCAAGGCTAACAATATCTAAGCCTAAACTGAGGATTGCGCCATTAGCACTGGCCTATCGCTTGAAGGTGTCGGGTCAGGAAACTGACCTAGGATCCGAGACGGGCCGACCTGGAAGCAGTCGTTTGAGGTGTCGGGGGGCATTTGCTCCCTAGTATCCGAGACTAGTCTACCATGGTACTCCTTTAGAGGCTTAGTTTAGCAAGTAGCCACCTCCGCGTTGGTTCCCGCCGCTAGTACCCTCGAAGACTGTCGTTGAGGAAGGGAGCATAGTCTTCCCTGTGTCCGACAGTCACGGTGGATATTTGATTTAATATCTGAATCCACCCACAAGGCAGTCGTTTGAGGTGTCGGGTCTTAATGGCCTAGTATCCGAGACTAGCCTTTTCGAGGAGAAGCTAAGAGCTACCGCTGCGCCTAAAAGGGGTCGGACGGGTTGCCAGCCCTCGACCCCACCGAACTGGCCCGAATATCAGAAATAAAGCCTCGGATGGATATAGTAACCCCGGGCCCACTGGCTCTAGGGGTCCAGCTCCTCGAAGCCGAGGTATGTATTCGGCGGTCCCAGGTTCCCCTTTAAACGGGGCCTTCCCCTGTGAATTCCCAGGTTGTGAAAGGTCCTTTTCCACCAAGACGGGGAGAGGGGTACACCACCGGAGAGCTCATCCGGACTGGTCAGACTCGAGAGCGAATACGGCGTCCATAAAGACCAGGTGGACGGAGGAGGAGGTACAATTGCTAGCTCGAAAAGAAGTCGATCTGATCCGACAGGGGATGAGACTCCTCAACCAGGCACTACTTAACGCCTTTCCTAATAGAACTTTGGAAGGAATTAAAGGGAAAAGAAGGCAGGAAAGTTACAAAGCTATAGTAAGGGAGCTCTTGGAGAGCCCTGAGGTTCCTGATGACCAACCTACTGAACCAAACATAGAGAATGACTATAGCAATGCCTTCGCCGAATTTCTGTCGGCGTTGCCCAAACCGGTTTGCCAAACCCACCAGATTGGGAGGCTGGTTAAAATAGGTAGAAGCCTGAGTAGTGGCAGGCAAAAGGTTTTCAAAGACCTGAGCCTTTACCTGCGGGAGGTGTTCCCCCTTATCAAAAAGACACCGCAGAGGGCCCATATGCGTCCTGCTGCCCCGACTCTATCGAAGAGGCAGGAAAGGCGGGCAAATTACGCTCGCACACAAGATTTATGGCGGAAAAATAGAAGCAAGTGTATCCAGCTATTACTTAATGACACATCAGATGTCAAGTATCCGCCTATGGATGTAATGGTGCCATTCTGGGAAACCACTATGAAAAATAATTGCGACCGTTCGCCGGGAATGGAGCCAGTCAGAACTCTAATTCCCCAAATCTGGGCGCCTATCACGTTTCAGGAAATTAAGAAATCGTTGCCAAATAATCACACGGCCGCCGGGCCGGATGGGCTCACAGCAAGACTATGGAAAAGCGCACCACCTGACGTGCTTGTTAGGGTGCTCAACCTCTTAATGTGGTGTGGCAAATTACCCACGCACCTGTTGGAATCTAAAACCACCTTGATTCCAAAGAAAAACAAGCCTAAGGAACCGTCAGATTTTAGGCCCATTACGGTGTCCTCAGTGATTATAAGATCTATGCATAAAGTATTGGCAACAAGAATGTCGCAACTGATTAAACTCGACGATAGGCAAAGAGCATTCCGGAAGACCGATGGGTGCTCGGACAATATATTCCTACTAGATCTGGTGCTCAGATATCACCATCAAAAGCATAAGCCACTGTTTGTTGCGTCGCTTGACATTGCTAAAGCATTTGACACGGTCTCGCACAATACCATATATGAGACGCTAACCATTATGGGTCTGCCACCACCGATGGTTGAATATATTCGTGGTGTATATAACAATAGCACTACGCGACTGTCGTGCGCAGGTTGGTCGTCTGAACCAATTCAACCAACCTGTGGTGTCAAACAGGGGGACCCCATGTCTCCAATGATATTTAATATGGTGATCGAACGTTTGCTAAAGAGGATCCCGCAGGAGATAGGGGCTAGGGTAGAAGGCAATACGATCAATGCTGCCGCCTTTGCTGATGATCTCGTGTTAATATCATCTACACCAACCGGGTTACAGAGAATGCTCAATATAACAGCCGAGTACCTGACCGGTTGCGGACTTAATATTAGTGCGTCCAAATGCATGACTGTTACGCTTAGGACGGTACCGAGAGAGAAGAAAACTGTTGTTGACAAGGACACAGTTTTCACTTGTCAGGGGAGGATCATACCCTCTCTGAAAAGAACTGATGAATGGACATATCTCGGCGTGCCCTTCACGCCCGAAG
>CAJZBX010000036.1:355000-367500 GCA_914767735.1 Anoplius nigerrimus | reverse complement strand
GAATTTTCAAGTCGCTGCGTCGCTCGGTTGATTTTTAAATAATTTTTTAATTTTCGCCCGTATTCGGCACTTTCAAAAATTCGTAAAAAAAAAACTGGCCATACGATTTTGACGAAACCCGCAGTGCACCTTTCTATCGACGCAAACTACCTTCCCTGCGAGTTTCAAGGCTCTAGCTGCTCTGGTTCGAGTTTTCGTTCAGTCACCGCAGCTAGCGTATACCACCGTTCGGCCGAGCGTGGGACTTAGTCTTTTGGAGCGCTTGGCAGCTCGACCGGGGGTGACGGAATGAAGATTTTTTTTTTTCACGTTTTCGACTCTCTAAACGTTAGGTCATCGTGTAGAATGGCATGAGACGTGCTCCAACGAATTTTCAAGTCGCTGCGTCGCTCGGTTGATTTTTAAATAATTTTTTAATTTTCGCCCGTATTCGGCACTTTCAAAAATTCGTAAAAAAAAAACTGGCCGTACGATTTTGACGAAACCAGCAGTGCACCTTTCTATCGACGCAAACTACCTTCCCTGCGAGTTTCAAGGCTCTAGCTGCTCTGGTTCGAGTTTTCGTTCAGTCACCGCAGCTAGCGTATACCACCGTTCGGCCGAGCGTGGGACTTAGTCTTTTGGAGCGCTTGGCAGCTCGACCGGGGGTGACGGAATGAAGATTTTTTTTTTCACGTTTTCGACTCTCTAAACGTTAGGTCATCGTGTAGAATGGCATGAGACGTGCTCCTACGAATTGTCAAGTCGCTGCGTCGCTCGGTTGATTTTTAAATAATTTTTTAAGTTTCGCCCGTATTCGGCACTTTCAAAAATTCGTAAAAAAAAAACTGGCCGTACGATTTTGACGAAACCCGCAGTGCACCTTTCTATCGACGCAAACTACCTTCCCTGCGAGTTTCAAGGCTCTAGCTGCTCTGGTGCGAGTTTTCGTTCAGTCACCGCAGCTAGCGTATACCACCGTTCGGCCGAGCGTGGGACTTAGTCTTTTGGAGCGCTTGGCAGCTCGACCGGGGGTGACGGAATGAAGATTTTTTTTTTTCACGTTTTCGACTCTCTAAACGTTAGGTCATCGTGTAGAATGGCATGAGACGTGCTCCAACGAATTTTCAAGTCGCTGCGTCGCTCGGTTGATTTTTAAATAATTTTTTAATTTTCGCCCGTATTCGGCACTTTCAAAAATTCGTAAAAAAAAAACTGGCCGTACGATTTTGACGAAACCAGCAGTGCACCTTTCTATCGACGCAAACTACCTTCCCTGCGAGTTTCAAGGCTCTAGCTGCTCTGGTTCGAGTTTTTCGTTCAGTCACCGCAGCTAGCGTATACCACCGTTCGGCCGAGCGTGGGACTTAGTCTTTTGGAGCGCTTGGCAGCTCGACCGGGGGTGACGGAATGAAGATTTTTTTTTTCACGTTTTCGACTCTCTAAACGTTAGGTCATCGTGTAGAATGGCATGAGACGTGCTCCTACGAATTGTCAAGTCGCTGCGTCGCTCGGTTGATTTTTAAATAATTTTTTGAGTTTCGCCCGTATTCGGCACTTTCAAAAATTCGTAAAAAAAAAACTGGCCGTACGATTTTGACGAAACCCGCAGTGCACCTTTCTATCGACGCAAACTACCTTCCCTGCGAGTTTCAAGGCTCTAGCTGCTCTGGTTCGAGTTTTCGTTCAGTCACCGCAGCTAGCGTATACCACCGTTCGGCCGAGCGTGGGACTTAGTCTTTTGGAGCGCTTGGCAGCTCGACCGGGGGTGACGGAATGAAGATTTTTTTTTTTCACGTTTTCGACTCTCTAAACGTTAGGTCATCGTGTAGAATGGCACGAGACGTGCTCCTACGAATTGTCAAGTCGCTGCGTCGCTCGGTTGATTTTTAAATAATTTTTTGAGTTTCGCCCGTATTCGGCACCTTCAAAAATTCGTAAAAAAAAAACTGGCCGTACGATTTTGACGAAACCCGCAGTGCACCTTTCTATCGACGCAAACTACTTTCCCTGCGAGTTTCAAGGCTCTAGCTGCTCTGGTTCGAGTTTTCGTTCAGTCACCGCAGCTAGCGTATACCACCGTTCGGCCGAGCGTGGGACTTAGTCTTTTGGAGCGCTTGGCAGCTCGACCGGGGGTGACGGAATGAAGATTTTTTTTTTTCACGTTTTCGACTCTCTAAACGTTAGGTCATCGTGTAGAATGGCATGAGACGTGCTCCTACGAATTGTCAAGTCGCTGCGTCGCTCGGTTGATTTTTAAATAATTTTTTGAGTTTCGCCCGTATTCGGCACTTTCAAAAATTCGTAAAAAAAAAACTGGCCGTACGATTTTGACGAAACCCGCAGTGCACCTTTCTATCGACGCAAACTACCTTCCCTGCGAGTTTCAAGGCTCTAGCTGCTCTGGTTCGAGTTTTCGTTCAGTCACCGCAGCTAGCGTATACCACCGTTCGGCCGAGCGTGGGACTTAGTCTTTTGGAGCGCTTGGCAGCTCGACCGGGGGTGACGGAATGAAGATTTTTTTTTTTCACGTTTTCGACTCTCTAAACGTTAGGTCATCGTGTAGAATGGCACGAGACGTGCTCCTACGAATTGTCAAGTCGCTGCGTCGCTCGGTTGATTTTTAAATAATTTTTTGAGTTTCGCCCGTATTCGGCACTTTCAAAAATTCGTAAAAAAAAAACTGGCCGTACGATTTTGACGAAACCCGCAGTGCACCTTTCTATCGACGCAAACTACTTTCCCTGCGAGTTTCAAGGCTCTAGCTGCTCTGGTTCGAGTTTTCGTTCAGTCACCGCAGCTAGCGTATACCACCGTTCGGCCGAGCGTGGGACTTAGTCTTTTGGAGCGCTTGGCAGCTCGACCGGGGGTGACGGAATGAAGACTTTTTTTTTTCACGTTTTCGACTCTCTAAACGTTAGGTCATCGTGTAGAATGGCACGAGACGTGCTCCTACGAATTGTCAAGTCGCTGCGTCGCTCGGTTGATTTTTAAATAATTTTTTGAGTTTCGCCCGTATTCGGCACTTTCAAAAATTCGTAAAAAAAAAACTGGCCGTACGATTTTGACGAAACCCGCAGTGCACCTTTCTATCGACGCAAACTACCTTCCCTGCGAGTTTCAAGGCTCTAGCTGCTCTGGTTCGAGTTTTCGTTCAGTCACCGCAGCTAGCGTATACCACCGTTCGGCCGAGCGTGGGACTTAGTCTTTTGGAGCGCTTGGCAGCTCGACCGGGGGTGACGGAATGAAGATTTTTTTTTTTCACGTTTTCGACTCTCTAAACGTTAGGTCATCGTGTAGAATGGCACGAGACGTGCTCCTACGAATTGTCAAGTCGCTGCGTCGCTCGGTTGATTTTTAAATAATTTTTTGAGTTTCGCCCGTATTCGGCACTTTCAAAAATTCGTAAAAAAAAAACTGGCCGTACGATTTTGACGAAACCCGCAGTGCACCTTTCTATCGACGCAAACTACTTTCCCTGCGAGTTTCAAGGCTCTAGCTGCTCTGGTTCGAGTTTTCGTTCAGTCACCGCAGCTAGCGTATACCACCGTTCGGCCGAGCGTGGGACTTAGTCTTTTGGAGCGCTTGGCAGCTCGACCGGGGGTGACGGAATGAAGATTTTTTTTTTTCACGTTTTCGACTCTCTAAACGTTAGGTCATCGTGTAGAATGGCACGAGACGTGCTCCTACGAATTGTCAAGTCGCTGCGTCGCTCGGTTGATTTTTAAATAATTTTTTGAGTTTCGCCCGTATTCGGCACTTTCAAAAATTCGTAAAAAAAAAACTGGCCGTACGATTTTGACGAAACCCGCAGTGCACCTTTCTATCGACGCAAACTACTTTCCCTGCGAGTTTCAAGGCTCTAGCTGCTCTGGTTCGAGTTTTCGTTCAGTCACCGCAGCTAGCGTATACCACCGTTCGGCCGAGCGTGGGACTTAGTCTTTTGGAGCGCTTGGCAGCTCGACCGGGGGTGACGGAATGAAGATTTTTTTTTTTCACGTTTTCGACTCTCTAAACGTTAGGTCATCGTGTAGAATGGCATGAGACGTGCTCCTACGAATTGTCAAGTCGCTGCGTCGCTCGGTTGATTTTTAAATAATTTTTTGAGTTTCGCCCGTATTCGGCACTTTCAAAAATTCGTAAAAAAAAAACTGGCCGTACGATTTTGACGAAACCCGCAGTGCACCTTTCTATCGACGCAAACTACCTTCCCTGCGAGTTTCAAGGCTCTAGCTGCTCTGGTTCGAGTTTTCGTTCAGTCACCGCAGCTAGCGTATACCACCGTTCGGCCGAGCGTGGGACTTAGTCTTTTGGAGCGCTTGGCAGCTCGACCGGGGGTGACGGAATGAAGATTTTTTTTTTTCACGTTTTCGACTCTCTAAACGTTAGGTCATCGTGTAGAATGGCATGAGACGTGCTCCTACGAATTGTCAAGTCGCTGCGTCGCTCGGTTGATTTTTAAATAATTTTTTGAGTTTCGCCCGTATTCGGCACTTTCAAAAATTCGTAAAAAAAAAACTGGCCGTACGATTTTGACGAAACCCGCAGTGCACCTTTCTATCGACGCAAACTACCTTCCCTGCGAGTTTCAAGGCTCTAGCTGCTCTGGTTCGAGTTTTCGTTCAGTCACCGCAGCTAGCGTATACCACCGTTCGGCCGAGCGTGGGACTTAGTCTTTTGGAGCGCTTGGCAGCTCGACCGGGGGTGACGGAATGAAGATTTTTTTTTTTCACGTTTTCGACTCTCTAAACGTTAGGTCATCGTGTAGAATGGCACGAGACGTGCTCCTACGAATTGTCAAGTCGCTGCGTCGCTCGGTTGATTTTTAAATAATTTTTTGAGTTTCGCCCGTATTCGGCACTTTCAAAAATTCGTAAAAAAAAAACTGGCCGTACGATTTTGACGAAACCCGCAGTGCACCTTTCTATCGACGCAAACTACTTTCCCTGCGAGTTTCAAGGCTCTAGCTGCTCTGGTTCGAGTTTTCGTTCAGTCACCGCAGCTAGCGTATACCACCGTTCGGCCGAGCGTGGGACTTAGTCTTTTGGAGCGCTTGGCAGCTCGACCGGGGGTGACGGAATGAAGATTTTTTTTTTTCACGTTTTCGACTCTCTAAACGTTAGGTCATCGTGTAGAATGGCACGAGACGTGCTCCTACGAATTGTCAAGTCGCTGCGTCGCTCGGTTGATTTTTAAATAATTTTTTGAGTTTCGCCCGTATTCGGCACTTTCAAAAATTCGTAAAAAAAAAACTGGCCGTACGATTTTGACGAAACCCGCAGTGCACCTTTCTATCGACGCAAACTACTTTCCCTGCGAGTTTCAAGGCTCTAGCTGCTCTGGTTCGAGTTTTCGTTCAGTCACCGCAGCTAGCGTATACCACCGTTCGGCCGAGCGTGGGACTTAGTCTTTTGGAGCGCTTGGCAGCTCGACCGGGGGTGACGGAATGAAGATTTTTTTTTTTCACGTTTTCGACTCTCTAAACGTTAGGTCATCGTGTAGAATGGCATGAGACGTGCTCCTACGAATTGTCAAGTCGCTGCGTCGCTCGGTTGATTTTTAAATAATTTTTTGAGTTTCGCCCGTATTCGGCACTTTCAAAAATTCGTAAAAAAAAAACTGGCCGTACGATTTTGACGAAACCCGCAGTGCACCTTTCTATCGACGCAAACTACCTTCCCTGCGAGTTTCAAGGCTCTAGCTGCTCTGGTTCGAGTTTTCGTTCAGTCACCGCAGCTAGCGTATACCACCGTTCGGCCGAGCGTGGGACTTAGTCTTTTGGAGCGCTTGGCAGCTCGACCGGGGGTGACGGAATGAAGATTTTTTTTTTTCACGTTTTCGACTCTCTAAACGTTAGGTCATCGTGTAGAATGGCATGAGACGTGCTCCTACGAATTGTCAAGTCGCTGCGTCGCTCGGTTGATTTTTAAATAATTTTTTGAGTTTCGCCCGTATTCGGCACTTTCAAAAATTCGTAAAAAAAAAACTGGCCGTACGATTTTGACGAAACCCGCAGTGCACCTTTCTATCGACGCAAACTACCTTCCCTGCGAGTTTCAAGGCTCTAGCTGCTCTGGTTCGAGTTTTCGTTCAGTCACCGCAGCTAGCGTATACCACCGTTCGGCCGAGCGTGGGACTTAGTCTTTTGGAGCGCTTGGCAGCTCGACCAGGGGGTGACGGAATGAAGATTTTTTTTTTTCACGTTCTCGACTCTCTAAACGTTAGGTCATCGTGTAGAATGGCACGAGACGTGCTCCTACGAATTGTCAAGTCGCTGCGTCGCTCGGTTGATTTTTAAATAATTTTTTGAGTTTCGCCCGTATTCGGCACTTTCAAAAATTCGTAAAAAAAAAACTGGCCGTACGATTTTGACGAAACCCGCAGTGCACCTTTCTATCGACGCAAACTACCTTCCCTGCGAGTTTCAAGGCTCTAGCTGCTCTGGTTCGAGTTTTCGTTCAGTCACCGCAGCTAGCGTATACCACCGTTCGGCCGAGCGTGGGACTTAGTCTTTTGGAGCGCTTGGCAGCTCGACCGGGGGTGACGGAATGAAGATTTTTTTTTTTCACGTTCTCGACTCTCTAAACGTTAGGTCATCGTGTAGAATGGCACGAGACGTGCTCCTACGAATTGTCAAGTCGCTGCGTCGCTCGGTTGATTTTTAAATAATTTTTTGAGTTTCGCCCGTATTCGGCACTTTCAAAAATTCGTAAAAAAAAAACTGGCCGTACGATTTTGACGAAACCCGCAGTGCACCTTTCTATCGACGCAAACTACTTTCCCTGCGAGTTTCAAGGCTCTAGCTGCTCTGGTTCGAGTTTTCGTTCAGTCACCGCAGCTAGCGTATACCACCGTTCGGCCGAGCGTGGGACTTAGTCTTTTGGAGCGCTTGGCAGCTCGACCGGGGGTGACGGAATGAAGATTTTTTTTTTCACGTTTTCGACTCTCTAAACGTTAGGTCATCGTGTAGAATGGCACGAGACGTGCTCCTACGAATTGTCAAGTCGCTGCGTCGCTCGGTTGATTTTTAAATAATTTTTTGAGTTTCGCCCGTATTCGGCACTTTCAAAAATTCGTAAAAAAAAAACTGGCCGTACGATTTTGACGAAACCCGCAGTGCACCTTTCTATCGACGCAAACTACCTTCCCTGCGAGTTTCAAGGCTCTAGCTGCTCTGGTTCGAGTTTTCGTTCAGTCACCGCAGCTAGCGTATACCACCGTTCGGCCGAGCGTGGGACTTAGTCTTTTGGAGCGCTTGGCAGCTCGACCGGGGGTGACGGAATGAAGATTTTTTTTTTTCACGTTGTCGACTCTCTAAACGTTAGGTCATCGTGTAGAATGGCACGAGACGTGCTCCTACGAATTGTCAAGTCGCTGCGTCGCTCGGTTGATTTTTAAATAATTTTTTGAGTTTCGCCCGTATTCGGCACTTTCAAAAATTCGTAAAAAAAAAACTGGCCGTACGATTTTGACGAAACCCGCAGTGCACCTTTCTATCGACGCAAACTACTTTCCCTGCGAGTTTCAAGGCTCTAGCTGCTCTGGTTCGAGTTTTCGTTCAGTCACCGCAGCTAGCGTATACCACCGTTCGGCCGAGCGTGGGACTTAGTCTTTTGGAGCGCTTGGCAGCTCGACCGGGGGTGACGGAATGAAGATTTTTTTTTTTCACGTTTTCGACTCTCTAAACGTTAGGTCATCGTGTAGAATGGCACGAGACGTGCTCCTACGAATTGTCAAGTCGCTGCGTCGCTCGGTTGATTTTTAAATAATTTTTTGAGTTTCGCCCGTATTCGGCACTTTCAAAAATTCGTAAAAAAAAAACTGGCCGTACGATTTTGACGAAACCCGCAGTGCACCTTTCTATCGACGCAAACTACTTTCCCTGCGAGTTTCAAGGCTCTAGCTGCTCTGGTTCGAGTTTTCGTTCAGTCACCGCAGCTAGCGTATACCACCGTTCGGCCGAGCGTGGGACTTAGTCTTTTGGAGCGCTTGGCAGCTCGACCGGGGGTGACGGAATGAAGATTTTTTTTTTTCACGTTTTCGACTCTCTAAACGTTAGGTCATCGTGTAGAATGGCATGAGACGTGCTCCTACGAATTGTCAAGTCGCTGCGTCGCTCGGTTGATTTTTAAATAATTTTTTGAGTTTCGCCCGTATTCGGCACTTTCAAAAATTCGTAAAAAAAAAACTGGCCGTACGATTTTGACGAAACCCGCAGTGCACCTTTCTATCGACGCAAACTACCTTCCCTGCGAGTTTCAAGGCTCTAGCTGCTCTGGTTCGAGTTTTCGTTCAGTCACCGCAGCAAGCGTATACCACCGTTCGGCCGAGCGTGGGACTTAGTCTTTTGGAGCGCTTGGCAGCTCGACCGGGGGTGACGGAATGAAGATTTTTTTTTTTCACGTTCTCGACTCTCTAAACGTTAGGTCATCGTGTAGAATGGCACGAGACGTGCTCCTACGAATTGTCAAGTCGCTGCGTCGCTCGGTTGATTTTTAAATAATTTTTTGAGTTTCGCCCGTATTCGGCACTTTCAAAAATTCGTAAAAAAAAAACTGGCCGTACGATTTTGACGAAACCCGCAGTGCACCTTTCTATCGACGCAAACTACCTTCCCTGCGAGTTTCAAGGCTCTAGCTGCTCTGGTTCGAGTTTTCGTTCAGTCACCGCAGCTAGCGTATACCACCGTTCGGCCGAGCGTGGGACTTAGTCTTTTGGAGCGCTTGGCAGCTCGACCAGGGGGTGACGGAATGAAGATTTTTTTTTTTCACGTTCTCGACTCTCTAAACGTTAGGTCATCGTGTAGAATGGCACGAGACGTGCTCCTACGAATTGTCAAGTCGCTGCGTCGCTCGGTTGATTTTTAAATAATTTTTTGAGTTTCGCCCGTATTCGGCACTTTCAAAAATTCGTAAAAAAAAAACTGGCCGTACGATTTTGACGAAACCCGCAGTGCACCTTTCTATCGACGCAAACTACTTTCCCTGCGAGTTTCAAGGCTCTAGCTGCTCTGGTTCGAGTTTTCGTTCAGTCACCGCAGCTAGCGTATACCACCGTTCGGCCGAGCGTGGGACTTAGTCTTTTGGAGCGCTTGGCAGCTCGACCGGGGGTGACGGAATGAAGATTTTTTTTTTTCACGTTTTCGACTCTCTAAACGTTAGGTCATCGTGTAGAATGGCATGAGACGTGCTCCTACGAATTGTCAAGTCGCTGCGTCGCTCGGTTGATTTTTAAATAATTTTTTGAGTTTCGCCCGTATTCGGCACTTTCAAAAATTCGTAAAAAAAAAACTGGCCGTACGATTTTGACGAAACCCGCAGTGCACCTTTCTATCGACGCAAACTACCTTCCCTGCGAGTTTCAAGGCTCTAGCTGCTCTGGTTCGAGTTTTCGTTCAGTCACCGCAGCTAGCGTATACCACCGTTCGGCCGAGCGTGGGACTTAGTCTTTTGGAGCGCTTGGCAGCTCGACCGGGGGTGACGGAATGAAGATTTTTTTTTTTCACGTTGTCGACTCTCTAAACGTTAGGTCATCGTGTAGAATGGCATGAGACGTGCTCCTACGAATTGTCAAGTCGCTGCGTCGTTCGGTTGATTTTTAAATAATTTTTTGAGTTTCGCCCGTATTCGGCACTTTCAAAAATTCGTAAAAAAAAAACTGGCCGTACGATTTTGACGAAACCCGCAGTGCACCTTTCTATCGACGCAAACTACCTTCCCTGCGAGTTTCAAGGCTCTAGCTGCTCTGGTTCGAGTTTTCGTTCAGTCACCGCAGCTAGCGTATACCACCGTTCGGCCGAGCGTGGGACTTAGTCTTTTGGAGCGCTTGGCAGCTCGACCGGGGGTGACGGAATGAAGATTTTTTTTTTCACGTTTTCGACTCTCTAAACGTTAGGTCATCGTGTAGAATGGCACGAGACGTGCTCCTACGAATTGTCAAGTCGCTGCGTCGCTCGGTTGATTTTTAAATAATTTTTTGAGTTTCGCCCGTATTCGGCACTTTCAAAAATTCGTAAAAAAAAAACTGGCCGTACGATTTTGACGAAACCCGCAGTGCACCTTTCTATCGACGCAAACTACCTTCCCTGCGAGTTTCAAGGCTCTAGCTGCTCTGGTTCGAGTTTTCGTTCAGTCACCGCAGCTAGCGTATACCACCGTTCGGCCGAGCGTGGGACTTAGTCTTTTGGAGCGCTTGGCAGCTCGACCAGGGGGTGACGGAATGAAGATTTTTTTTTTTCACGTTCTCGACTCTCTAAACGTTAGGTCATCGTGTAGAATGGCACGAGACGTGCTCCTACGAATTGTCAAGTCGCTGCGTCGCTCGGTTGATTTTTAAATAATTTTTTGAGTTTCGCCCGTATTCGGCACTTTCAAAAATTCGTAAAAAAAAAACTGGCCGTACGATTTTGACGAAACCCGCAGTGCACCTTTCTATCGACGCAAACTACTTTCCCTGCGAGTTTCAAGGCTCTAGCTGCTCTGGTTCGAGTTTTCGTTCAGTCACCGCAGCTAGCGTATACCACCGTTCGGCCGAGCGTGGGACTTAGTCTTTTGGAGCGCTTGGCAGCTCGACCGGGGGTGACGGAATGAAGATTTTTTTTTTTCACGTTTTCGACTCTCTAAACGTTAGGTCATCGTGTAGAATGGCATGAGACGTGCTCCTACGAATTGTCAAGTCGCTGCGTCGCTCGGTTGATTTTTAAATAATTTTTTGAGTTTCGCCCGTATTCGGCACTTTCAAAAATTCGTAAAAAAAAAACTGGCCGTACGATTTTGACGAAACCCGCAGTGCACCTTTCTATCGACGCAAACTACCTTCCCTGCGAGTTTCAAGGCTCTAGCTGCTCTGGTTCGAGTTTTCGTTCAGTCACCGCAGCTAGCGTATACCACCGTTCGGCCGAGCGTGGGACTTAGTCTTTTGGAGCGCTTGGCAGCTCGACCAGGGGGTGACGGAATGAAGATTTTTTTTTTTCACGTTCTCGACTCTCTAAACGTTAGGTCATCGTGTAGAATGGCACGAGACGTGCTCCTACGAATTGTCAAGTCGCTGCGTCGCTCGGTTGATTTTTAAATAATTTTTTGAGTTTCGCCCGTATTCGGCACTTTCAAAAATTCGTAAAAAAAAAACTGGCCGTACGATTTTGACGAAACCCGCAGTGCACCTTTCTATCGACGCAAACTACTTTCCCTGCGAGTTTCAAGGCTCTAGCTGCTCTGGTTCGAGTTTTCGTTCAGTCACCGCAGCTAGCGTATACCACCGTTCGGCCGAGCGTGGGACTTAGTCTTTTGGAGCGCTTGGCAGCTCGACCGGGGGTGACGGAATGAAGATTTTTTTTTTTCACGTTTTCGACTCTCTAAACGTTAGGTCATCGTGTAGAATGGCATGAGACGTGCTCCTACGAATTGTCAAGTCGCTGCGTCGCTCGGTTGATTTTTAAATAATTTTTTGAGTTTCGCCCGTATTCGGCACTTTCAAAAATTCGTAAAAAAAAAACTGGCCGTACGATTTTGACGAAACCCGCAGTGCACCTTTCTATCGACGCAAACTACCTTCCCTGCGAGTTTCAAGGCTCTAGCTGCTCTGGTTCGAGTTTTCGTTCAGTCACCGCAGCTAGCGTATACCACCGTTCGGCCGAGCGTGGGACTTAGTCTTTTGGAGCGCTTGGCAGCTCGACCAGGGGGTGACGGAATGAAGATTTTTTTTTTTCACGTTCTCGACTCTCTAAACGTTAGGTCATCGTGTAGAATGGCACGAGACGTGCTCCTACGAATTGTCAAGTCGCTGCGTCGCTCGGTTGATTTTTAAATAATTTTTTGAGTTTCGCCCGTATTCGGCACTTTCAAAAATTCGTAAAAAAAAAACTGGCCGTACGATTTTGACGAAACCCGCAGTGCACCTTTCTATCGACGCAAACTACCTTCCCTGCGAGTTTCAAGGCTCTAGCTGCTCTGGTTCGAGTTTTCGTTCAGTCACCGCAGCTAGCGTATACCACCGTTCGGCCGAGCGTGGGACTTAGTCTTTTGGAGCGCTTGGCAGCTCGACCAGGGGGTGACGGAATGAAGATTTTTTTTTTTCACGTTCTCGACTCTCTAAACGTTAGGTCATCGTGTAGAATGGCACGAGACGTGCTCCTACGAAGTGTCAAGTCGCTGCGTCGCTCGGTTGATTTTTAAATAATTTTTTAAGTTTCGCCCGTATTCGGCACTTTCAAAAATTCGTAAAAAAAAAACTGGCCGTACGATTTTGATGAAATTCGAGTATGTTATTCTGCGCATTGGTCTAATGTTTTGACAATTTTTGCAGTTCAATCCAATGGCTAGTTTGCGAATTATTAATTTTTTAATGATTTCCCGAAACTTCAACTCGCCGTATTTTCTATAAAAAATTTTTTTTTTTGTTTAAACTTCTTGGGTATATTTGCACTGTTGTTTCTGACGTGTCCACAAAGTTTTACAAAAATTCATCGACCCGTTCATGTTTTACCGAAAATCGGTCCCACGCACTAAGTTCCCATCGCCCGG
>CAJZBX010000036.1:337500-345000 GCA_914767735.1 Anoplius nigerrimus | reverse complement strand
AAGTTTCGGTAACTTGTTACCTTAACTCCAACAACAGAAGAGTACAATTACAAATAAGATCCTGTCCCATCCATCAGGGAGAATATGCATGTAAGGGCATGCTAGGTCTCAAGCCTGTGGTTGAGGGCAGAGAATCGAAAACCATAAACAAAATGCCGCCATATATAAAAACCTAAATAAGGATAATGAATTACGAAATGATCCGAATTACAGGACCGGAGCAAGTTTAACTTGCTTCTCTCCGCACAATTGCGAAACCCGAAAAGGTGGAATGAGGAATAACTTGTACCCTTCTAAACACGGACGCGTACGTGTCAGTGAAGGCGGCTCCGAAACCTCCATTCGGGAAGTAGTGAGAATGCGGAGATGGAAAGTCCCCAACTTAGACAGAATAAGATCCTGTTCCATCCATTAGGGAGAATAGGCATGTAAGGGCATGCTAGGTCTCAAGCCTGTGGTTGGGGGCAGAGAATCGAAATCCATAAACAAAATGCCGCCATATATAAAATAACGAAGATACTGAATTATCTTCGAATTCGAATTATATAGGACCGGAGCAAACTCGAACTTGCTTCTCTCCGCACAATTGCGAAACCCGAAACGGTGGAATAAGGAATAATTTGTACCCTTCTAAGCACGGACGCGTACGTGTCAGTGAAGGCGGCTCCGAAACCACCATTCGGGAAGTAGTGAGAATGCGGAGATGGAAAGTCCCCAACTTAGACAGAATAAGATCCTGTTCCATCCATTAGGGAGAATATGCATGTAAGGGCATGCTAGGTCTCAAGCCTGTGGTTGGGGGCAGAGAATCGAAAACCATAAACAAAATGCCGCCATATATAAAATAGCGAGGATACTGAATTATCTTCGAATTCGAATAAAAGGACCGGAGCAAACTCGAACTTGCTTCTCTCCGCACAATTGCGAAACCCGGAACGGTGGAATAAGGAATAACTGTACCCTTCTAAACACGGACGCGTACGTGTCAGTGAAGGCGGCTCCGAAACCACCATCGGGAAGTAGTGAGAATGCGGAGATGGAAAGTCCCCAACTCAGGCAGGCCTCGCCGGTGCTTCGGCACTGGTGTAGGAACGGGCCATCCCACCATTTTCGAAATTAAACTGAAACTAAGGAACATCTCCTTCTGTTCCAGGTACAAAACAAACACCAAAATAATAAAAAAGATGGCAGATTCTCTCAGGGTAAAAGATTCCGGACGTAAACTAGCTCTCCGATCGGATGTCCGGGTGGGGGCTACCTTGGGGGAGTGTGCTGTCGAAGGGACCCCGGAGACGCACAGCAGAAATGGCAGCAAGGCAGCAAAGATCGACGTGGGTTTGGCTCACCCCGTCGCGCGGCCACGATCTGCCATCCTCCCCCCTAAGGCTGTCGCAAACCGAGACCGCGACGGGGTCCCGCAGCCTCCAGGTTCCGGCCTTCATGCCGTCCATCGTTATTACACTCGCTCTAGGGCGTCTGCTGGCCTCCCGGATGTGGCCGCAGACAATATTAACTGCGTAAGGGTAGGAAGGGAAAAATCACCGCGCCGGGAATTAGGTCGTGCTCGCGTTGCGAAACCCCCACAAACCGCGTCGCGAAAGGGAAACCGCTCCGTCAGCGTTGCGTCCACGGGTATTAGGGTGCTGCAACTTAACATGCAGCGTGCGGCCACAGTTTCAGGAGAGGTGCGTTCGCTTGTCGCCGAGAAGCGTCTGGACGTCCTGCTCTTGCAGGAACCATACGTCCGTCGCCAGGGCAAAAGCCACACCTTCTACGGACTTGGAACGTCGATGAAAATCGCCGCCGTCCGCTCCCAGCGTCCCTGGGCGGCAGTCGCGATATGCAACCCCGACCTACAAATGGTCCTCGTCTCGCAGCTTAGTACAACCCACTGCGTCTGTGCGGAAGTACAAGCACCCAGCTTCTCATTCTACGCCGTGTCGTACTACTTCCAGTACAGCGACGATATTGAGAAGCACCTCAGTCACCTCGATATGGTGCTTCGCTCGCTGAGGGGGAAGAGAGTCCTGATAGGCACTGATTCGAACGCAAGATCCTCATTGTGGGGCCCACAGAGGACAAACGAAAGAGGAGCAAAATTCGAACGGCTTATTAACTCTTTCGATTTGAATATCTTGAACGATCCCTCCCAGCCTCCGACTTACTGGACAGCAAGAGGCTCGTCATACATCGACGTGACCCTCTGCTCGCCCAACATGACCCGATTCATCGGGGAATGGAAAGTCAGAGAGGACTGGACATCCAGTGACCACAACTCTGTGGAAATGGTGTTGAGTGTGCCAAAAGCCGAAGCGAGTCATCAGCGTCCTGCCGGTCGGTTCAACCTCCTCAGAGCCGATTGGGAAAAGTTCACTGAGGTTCTCGAAAGCCTTTCAAAGCAACGACTCGAGGCGATCAACATCGACTCCGCAGAATCCGCAGAATACTTGGCAAAGACATTCGCTGGCGTCCTCACGGAAGCCTGCACCCAGTCAATGCCTCGTAAACGCTATTTTAGAAAGTCCAACCCGTGGTGGACAAAAGAACTTACAAATAAGAAAAAAGCCGTATACCGCCACAAGCGTGCGTACAAGAAAGAGCGTCCCGGTCCGATTCGCCAGGAAAAGCTACTCGAATACCGTTCTTCTTTACGGGAATATAGCAAACTGGTAAAAAAGACCAAGCGCGAAAGCTGGAAGAACTTTGTCTCGTCGAACGGAAACTCAAACCCCTGGGGACCGGTCTACAGGATTTACTCGAACAAATATAGAGTCGAGAGTGTCCTTAGCACTCTCCGGCGTGGCGAATGTTCTACAATGGACATTAAAGAAACCGCCAGCT
Source organism: Anoplius nigerrimus (assembly GCA_914767735.1). NCBI lineage: Eukaryota > Metazoa > Arthropoda > Insecta > Hymenoptera > Pompilidae > Anoplius > Anoplius nigerrimus. The sequence continues at coordinate 342,159 of CAJZBX010000036.1, read as the reverse complement.
TACTTTTGAATACGCACGTCCCCGACGATCGGGTTGACTCTGACACATCTTCCCAAAGGGAAATTCGAACGAGGGCACATATCGCCCCTGATACTACCGACGCCGAGCCTTTCAATAGTGCCGAAGTCTTCTCGGCACTTCGAACGATAAAGAATGGCAAGGCCCCAGGAACCGATCTTATCGAGGTCGGAGTCCTAAAACAAACCTTCAGAGTCATCCCTAACCAATTGGTACGGCTTTACAATGGGTGCCTCGAGTGGGGTGTCTTTCCCTCTACCTGGAAAGAGGGCTCTCTCAGAGTCCTCCTGAAGGGAGAGGATAAAGACGCGCAGGACCCAAAATCGTACAGACCAATATGTCTCCTCTCCGTAATAGGAAAACTCTTCGAAAAGTTGCTTAAAATGCGACTCACCGACACCGTCATGGCACCCGGAAAGATCTCGGAAAGACAATTCGGTTTCACGATCGGGCGATCGGCGGAAAGCGCCATAGTTGAAATGAGAAGACTAGTGGAAGCCTCGGATAAGAGGTACGCGGCGGCCCTTCTATTCGATATTTCTGGTGCCTTCGACAATGTCTGGTGGCCCTTAGTTCTGCGTAGTTTGCGCGAAAGAGACTGCCCTAAGAACGTTTTCGAAGTAATGCGAAGTTACTTCGACGGTCGAAGGGTCAAGATCTCCGTCGGAACAACCGAAGTTTCCAAGCAAGCGACGCGCGGGTGCCCACAAGGTTCTGTCCTTGGGCCAACTTGCTGGAACATAATGTTTGATGAACTATTGAGGACGCTCGAGGACTCAATCGGGAACGAATTCGTGGCGTACGCGGATGACTTAGTAGTCATTATCCGCGGAGACTCGCGCGCGGAAATTGAACGCGAAGGACAACGGGTTGTCCCAATTATCGAAAACTGGTGTAGGGAGGCTAAACTCGAACTTTCCAGTAGCAAAACCGAAGCAATTTTGCTCCGCAGCGACTGGGTTCGAGGCAAGCCAATCGGTAGACGCGGAGGAGACCGGCCGGATCGAAAACGGAAAACGGCTACAAAGCCTAAACTAGAATCGAAACCGCCGACTATTCGTTTAGGGGGAAATAGAATCGCGTTTAAAGACTCCGTAAAATATCTTGGCGTCTACTTCAGTAAAGGTATGGGTGTGAGTAAGCACTGCGAATACCTAGGCGACAAAGTCGGGTCGCTATTCACAAATCTTAGGAAGGTTGCAAATGCAGCCTGGGGACTCCGATTCGGAACTCTGCGGACCGTGTACAGGGCCGTGTTTGTCCCGACGGTCGCGTATGCGGCCGCTGGATGGTCGGACTTGTGCACGACCAAAGACCTGAAGGTCCTCCTGTCAGCTCAGCGAAAAGCTCTTCTCTCAGTTTTATCCGCGTATCGAACCGCGTCTCTCGACTCGCTCCAAGTTCTCGCTGGAGCTTTCCCGATCGACCTAGTCCTTGAAGAGAGAAGAGCAGTCTACGATCTAAAACTAGGCAAAGACGCCAAGATGGGTAACACGGTATTCCATAGCCGAGAACCCTACGCGATAATCCGCGCGGAAGCTAAAACCTTGGATTTGTGGCAAGAACGTTGGTTGAACTCAACCAACGGCCGCACCACTTACAAATTTCTGCCAAACGTCGAAGATCGTCTGAGATTCGACTGGATCCGTCCAAATCATTATAGCACACAAATCCTCACGAATCATGGCAACTTCAAAGCGAGCCTCGCTGCTCGCAGGCTTGTCGACGACGAGAAGTGCAGATGCGGACAAAAGGACACCGTCGAGCACTTCCTGCTCGAATGTCCAATCTTCGCCCCACAGAGAGAAGCTCTCTTAGAATATACGGAGGGAAGAATATGGCCAGAAGCGGCGCACTTATTAGTGTCGTCAGCCGAAGCCTATTCAACACTCAGCGCGTACGCCGAAGAATGCCTCTGGATTAAGGCTCGCGAGGACGCGATACTAGAATAAGACCGCGACGCGATAGAAATAAGACGTGCGCATAATTCGTGAGAGCCAACCAGAGTTATGTCGGAAGCTCTGGCGATGGGCAGGCGACCCTGTAACCTTCTCAGGGCAACGGCTGCTCGGCACTCACACGCGACTAGGTAGACAAAAATTCAACACTTCCAACATCCACATCCCACATCCTTCATTTTCTGGGCTTGTGTCCGGGCGGGACACAGGAAGCGGGCCTTCCCGAGGTTCCCCGTGAGTGCGACGTGGGATTGGAGATAGCCGAGTTGAAGCGGTTCGCCTCTTCTTCGCGGAGCTCCAAACCACGGCGTAGCCAAACCGCTTTCTCCGCTAAGTACGCCAGCGGAAGTCAAAGGATTTTTCTGTGCCCGTACTTTCTGGCCGGTTCTCTCTTCGGAGTAGATGGGAAATCGTAGCGCGTGCCTTGGCGGGCGAAGACCGCATGTGACTGGCACTAGCCAGCACTTACAATAATTGTCCCTATCTACTACCGCAGAAATGCGACACTCTGTGGAATGCGACGACGCTAGGGGTTGTTGTACCCTGCTCTCGCACCAACCGGAGTGTGCACCCTTAGTTACTGCACTTTACACCATTAAGCCAATAACTCGAACGCAGCACAGTGCAGTAGACGGAAGGGACCGCAGAAATGCGACACTCTGTGGAATGCGACGACGCTAGGGGTTGTTGTACCCTGCTCTCGCACCAACCGGAGTGTGCACCCTTAGCTACTGCACTTTACACCATTAAGCCAATAACTCGAACGCAGCACAGTGCAGTAGACGGAAGGGACCGCAGAAATGCGACACTCTGTGGAATGCGACGACGCTAGGGGTTGTTGTACCCTGCTCTCGCACCAACCGGAGTGTGCACCCTTAGCTACTGCACTTTACACCATTAAGCCAAAGTAAGGAACCAAATTTTTATGTTCCAGGCACACAAAAACAACCAAAATATAAAAGATGGCATACTCCACAAGGGCAAAATTGTCCGGACGTAAAACGGCCCTCCATTCGGATGTCCGGGAGAGGGCCACCCTTGGGGAGTACGTTGTCGAAGGGACCCCTGCGACACCTCAAGAAACAAGAGACGGCGGAGCGGCATCAATCGACGTGGGTCTGGCAGGACCCGTCGTGCGGCTGCAATCTGCCTCTCTATCGCAGAGCGTCGCCAATGAAGAACACGGCGGGGTCCCTCAGCCTCAGGCTTCCGGCCTTCGTGCCGTTCATCGATATAGTACGCGAAGTAGGGCGTCTGCAAACCCTCCTTCCCAGGTTGCAGACGGAAATAGTAGTAATACAAGGGCAGGAAGGGAACAAACACCGCGTCGGGAGTTAGGCCGCGAACGCGAAGCGAGTACCCCACAAGCGCCAAAGAATAGGAGGCGATCGGTTAGGTCCACGGGGATTAGGGTATTGCAGCTGAATATGCAGCGTGCATTTACAGTGTCAGGAGAGGTGCGTTCGCTCGTTACCGAAAAAGGCCTAGACATCCTGCTATTGCAGGAACCGTATGTCCGAAGGCAGGGCAAGAGCCACACCTTTTACGGGTTAGGGACAAGCATGCAGATTGCGGCTGTCCGTAGCGAACGTCCCTGGGCGGCGGTTGCGATTAGTAATCCAGACCTCAAAATGGTCTTAATCTCGCAGCTTAGCACAGCGCACTGCGTGTGCGTGGAAGTGCAAGCGCCCGGTTTCTCTTTTTATGCTGTATCGCATTATTTTCAGTACAGCGATGATATAGAGAAACATCTCAGCCACCTCGATATGGTGCTCCGTTCGCTGAGAGGGAAGCGCATTATTATAGGCACAGATGCCAATGCACGTTCGGCGCTCTGGGGTCAGCAGAGGACGAACGCTAGGGGAGCCAAATTAGAGCGGCTCATTAACACGTTCGGATTACACATCCTGAACGATCGCAACCAGCCCCCGACCTATTGGTCAACGAGTGGTTCGTCGTATATCGACGTAACCCTCTGTACGCCTAACATGTCCCGCTTCGTTCGGGACTGGAAGGTAAAAAGGGACTGGACAAGTAGCGACCACAACTCGCTGGAGCTAGTGTTGAGCGTGCCAAAAGCACAGGCGGGAAACAAGCCCGCAACCAGTCGGTTTAACCTTCGAAAGGCCGACTGGGAAAAATTTGACGAGGTACTCGAGGGCCTGTCAAAAGAAAAGCTTGTGGCAGTCAGCCTGGACTCCGCGAGCGGTGTAGAAAATATGGCAAAGACAGTCACGGCTATCCTTACGGAAGCCTGCACTAAGTCAATGCCACGCAAGCGTTATTTTAGAAAGTCCAACCCGTGGTGGACAAAAGAATTAACTATTAAGAGAAGAGCCGTTTACCGACTCAAACGTGCGTGCAAGGCAGAGCGTGACGGTCCAACTCGCCAAGAAAAGCTTAGCACGTTCCGTCTGTCCTTGCGGGAATATAGCAAGCTGGTGAGGAGGACCAAACGCGAAAGCTGGAAGGAGTTTGTCTCGTCGAACGGGAACTCGGACCCCTGGGGTCTAGTGTACAAAATCCTTTCCCAAAAATACAGAGTTGGGAGTGTGCTCAGCACTCTCCGGCGGGGCGAATGTTCCACAATGGACATGAAGGAAACCGCCAGCTTACTGCTAGATACGCACGTCCCCGATGACAGGGTTGACGATGACAGTATTTCACAAAGAGAAATTAGAGC
>CAJZBX010000036.1:322500-332500 GCA_914767735.1 Anoplius nigerrimus | reverse complement strand
TTGACGAAACCCGCAGTGCACCTTTCTATCGACGCAAACTACTTTCCCTGCGAGTTTCAAGGCTCTAGCTGCTCTGGTTCGAGTTTTCGTTCAGTCACCGCAGCTAGCGTATACCACCGTTCGGCCGAGCGTGGGACTTAGTCTTTTGGAGCGCTTGGCAGCTCGACCGGGGGTGACGGAATGAAGATTTTTTTTTTTCACGTTTTCGACTCTCTAAACGTTAGGTCATCGTGTAGAATGGCATGAGACGTGCTCCTACGAATTGTCAAGTCGCTGCGTCGCTCGGTTGATTTTTAAATAATTTTTTGAGTTTCGCCCGTATTCGGCACTTTCAAAAATTCGTAAAAAAAAAACTGGCCGTACGATTTTGACGAAACCCGCAGTGCACCTTTCTATCGACGCAAACTACCTTCCCTGCGAGTTTCAAGGCTCTAGCTGCTCTGGTTCGAGTTTTCGTTCAGTCACCGCAGCTAGCGTATACCACCGTTCGGCCGAGCGTGGGACTTAGTCTTTTGGAGCGCTTGGCAGCTCGACCGGGGGTGACGGAATGAAGATTTTTTTTTTTCACGTTTTCGACTCTCTAAACGTTAGGTCATCGTGTAGAATGGCACGAGACGTGCTCCTACGAATTGTCAAGTCGCTGCGTCGCTCGGTTGATTTTTAAATAATTTTTTGAGTTTCGCCCGTATTCGGCACTTTCAAAAATTCGTAAAAAAAAAACTGGCCGTACGATTTTGACGAAACCCGCAGTGCACCTTTCTATCGACGCAAACTACTTTCCCTGCGAGTTTCAAGGCTCTAGCTGCTCTGGTTCGAGTTTTCGTTCAGTCACCGCAGCTAGCGTATACCACCGTTCGGCCGAGCGTGGGACTTAGTCTTTTGGAGCGCTTGGCAGCTCGACCGGGGGTGACGGAATGAAGATTTTTTTTTTTCACGTTTTCGACTCTCTAAACGTTAGGTCATCGTGTAGAATGGCACGAGACGTGCTCCTACGAATTGTCAAGTCGCTGCGTCGCTCGGTTGATTTTTAAATAATTTTTTGAGTTTCGCCCGTATTCGGCACTTTCAAAAATTCGTAAAAAAAAAACTGGCCGTACGATTTTGACGAAACCCGCAGTGCACCTTTCTATCGACGCAAACTACTTTCCCTGCGAGTTTCAAGGCTCTAGCTGCTCTGGTTCGAGTTTTCGTTCAGTCACCGCAGCTAGCGTATACCACCGTTCGGCCGAGCGTGGGACTTAGTCTTTTGGAGCGCTTGGCAGCTCGACCGGGGGTGACGGAATGAAGATTTTTTTTTTTCACGTTTTCGACTCTCTAAACGTTAGGTCATCGTGTAGAATGGCATGAGACGTGCTCCTACGAATTGTCAAGTCGCTGCGTCGCTCGGTTGATTTTTAAATAATTTTTTGAGTTTCGCCCGTATTCGGCACTTTCAAAAATTCGTAAAAAAAAAACTGGCCGTACGATTTTGACGAAACCCGCAGTGCACCTTTCTATCGACGCAAACTACCTTCCCTGCGAGTTTCAAGGCTCTAGCTGCTCTGGTTCGAGTTTTCGTTCAGTCACCGCAGCTAGCGTATACCACCGTTCGGCCGAGCGTGGGACTTGGTCTTTTGGAGCGCTTGGCAGCTCGACCGGGGGTGACGGAATGAAGATTTTTTTTTTTCACGTTTTCGACTCTCTAAACGTTAGGTCATCGTGTAGAATGGCATGAGACGTGCTCCTACGAATTGTCAAGTCGCTGCGTCGCTCGGTTGATTTTTAAATAATTTTTTGAGTTTCGCCCGTATTCGGCACTTTCAAAAATTCGTAAAAAAAAAACTGGCCGTACGATTTTGACGAAACCCGCAGTGCACCTTTCTATCGACGCAAACTACCTTCCCTGCGAGTTTCAAGGCTCTAGCTGCTCTGGTTCGAGTTTTCGTTCAGTCACCGCAGCTAGCGTATACCACCGTTCGGCCGAGCGTGGGACTTAGTCTTTTGGAGCGCTTGGCAGCTCGACCGGGGGTGACGGAATGAAGATTTTTTTTTTTCACGTTCTCGACTCTCTAAACGTTAGGTCATCGTGTAGAATGGCACGAGACGTGCTCCTACGAATTGTCAAGTCGCTGCGTCGCTCGGTTGATTTTTAAATAATTTTTTGAGTTTCGCCCGTATTCGGCACTTTCAAAAATTCGTAAAAAAAAAACTGGCCGTACGATTTTGACGAAACCCGCAGTGCACCTTTCTATCGACGCAAACTACCTTCCCTGCGAGTTTCAAGGCTCTAGCTGCTCTGGTTCGAGTTTTCGTTCAGTCACCGCAGCTAGCGTATACCACCGTTCGGCCGAGCGTGGGACTTAGTCTTTTGGAGCGCTTGGCAGCTCGACCGGGGGTGACGGAATGAAGATTTTTTTTTTTCACGTTTTCGACTCTCTAAACGTTAGGTCATCGTGTAGAATGGCACGAGACGTGCTCCTACGAATTGTCAAGTCGCTGCGTCGCTCGGTTGATTTTTAAATAATTTTTTGAGTTTCGCCCGTATTCGGCACTTTCAAAAATTCGTAAAAAAAAAACTGGCCGTACGATTTTGACGAAACCCGCAGTGCACCTTTCTATCGACGCAAACTACCTTCCCTGCGAGTTTCAAGGCTCTAGCTGCTCTGGTTCGAGTTTTCGTTCAGTCACCGCAGCTAGCGTATACCACCGTTCGGCCGAGCGTGGGACTTAGTCTTTTGGAGCGCTTGGCAGCTCGACCGGGGGTGACGGAATGAAGATTTTTTTTTTTCACGTTTTCGACTCTCTAAACGTTAGGTCATCGTGTAGAATGGCATGAGACGTGCTCCTACGAATTGTCAAGTCGCTGCGTCGCTCGGTTGATTTTTAAATAATTTTTTGAGTTTCGCCCGTATTCGGCACTTTCAAAAATTCGTAAAAAAAAAACTGGCCGTACGATTTTGACGAAACCCGCAGTGCACCTTTCTATCGACGCAAACTACCTTCCCTGCGAGTTTCAAGGCTCTAGCTGCTCTGGTTCGAGTTTTCGTTCAGTCACCGCAGCTAGCGTATACCACCGTTCGGCCGAGCGTGGGACTTAGTCTTTTGGAGCGCTTGGCAGCTCGACCGGGGGTGACGGAATGAAGATTTTTTTTTTTCACGTTCTCGACTCTCTAAACGTTAGGTCATCGTGTAGAATGGCACGAGACGTGCTCCTACGAATTGTCAAGTCGCTGCGTCGCTCGGTTGATTTTTAAATAATTTTTTGAGTTTCGCCCGTATTCGGCACTTTCAAAAATTCGTAAAAAAAAAACTGGCCGTACGATTTTGACGAAACCCGCAGTGCACCTTTCTATCGACGCAAACTACCTTCCCTGCGAGTTTCAAGGCTCTAGCTGCTCTGGTTCGAGTTTTCGTTCAGTCACCGCAGCTAGCGTATACCACCGTTCGGCCGAGCGTGGGACTTAGTCTTTTGGAGCGCTTGGCAGCTCGACCGGGGGTGACGGAATGAAGATTTTTTTTTTTCACGTTTTCGACTCTCTAAACGTTAGGTCATCGTGTAGAATGGCACGAGACGTGCTCCTACGAATTGTCAAGTCGCTGCGTCGCTCGGTTGATTTTTAAATAATTTTTTGAGTTTCGCCCGTATTCGGCACTTTCAAAAATTCGTAAAAAAAAAACTGGCCGTACGATTTTGACGAAACCCGCAGTGCACCTTTCTATCGACGCAAACTACCTTCCCTGCGAGTTTCAAGGCTCTAGCTGCTCTGGTTCGAGTTTTCGTTCAGTCACCGCAGCTAGCGTATACCACCGTTCGGCCGAGCGTGGGACTTAGTCTTTTGGAGCGCTTGGCAGCTCGACCGGGGGTGACGGAATGAAGATTTTTTTTTTTCACGTTGTCGACTCTCTAAACGTTAGGTCATCGTGTAGAATGGCACGAGACGTGCTCCTACGAATTGTCAAGTCGCTGCGTCGCTCGGTTGATTTTTAAATAATTTTTTGAGTTTCGCCCGTATTCGGCACTTTCAAAAATTCGTAAAAAAAAAACTGGCCGTACGATTTTGACGAAACCCGCAGTGCACCTTTCTATCGACGCAAACTACTTTCCCTGCGAGTTTCAAGGCTCTAGCTGCTCTGGTTCGAGTTTTCGTTCAGTCACCGCAGCTAGCGTATACCACCGTTCGGCCGAGCGTGGGACTTAGTCTTTTGGAGCGCTTGGCAGCTCGACCGGGGGTGACGGAATGAAGATTTTTTTTTTTCACGTTTTCGACTCTCTAAACGTTAGGTCATCGTGTAGAATGGCACGAGACGTGCTCCTACGAATTGTCAAGTCGCTGCGTCGCTCGGTTGATTTTTAAATAATTTTTTGAGTTTCGCCCGTATTCGGCACTTTCAAAAATTCGTAAAAAAAAAACTGGCCGTACGATTTTGACGAAACCCGCAGTGCACCTTTCTATCGACGCAAACTACTTTCCCTGCGAGTTTCAAGGCTCTAGCTGCTCTGGTTCGAGTTTTCGTTCAGTCACCGCAGCTAGCGTATACCACCGTTCGGCCGAGCGTGGGACTTAGTCTTTTGGAGCGCTTGGCAGCTCGACCGGGGGTGACGGAATGAAGATTTTTTTTTTTCACGTTTTCGACTCTCTAAACGTTAGGTCATCGTGTAGAATGGCACGAGACGTGCTCCTACGAATTGTCAAGTCGCTGCGTCGCTCGGTTGATTTTTAAATAATTTTTTGAGTTTCGCCCGTATTCGGCACTTTCAAAAATTCGTAAAAAAAAAACTGGCCGTACGATTTTGACGAAACCCGCAGTGCACCTTTCTATCGACGCAAACTACCTTCCCTGCGAGTTTCAAGGCTCTAGCTGCTCTGGTTCGAGTTTTCGTTCAGTCACCGCAGCTAGCGTATACCACCGTTCGGCCGAGCGTGGGACTTAGTCTTTTGGAGCGCTTGGCAGCTCGACCAGGGGGTGACGGAATGAAGATTTTTTTTTTTCACGTTCTCGACTCTCTAAACGTTAGGTCATCGTGTAGAATGGCACGAGACGTGCTCCTACAAATTGTCAAGTCGCTGCGTCGCTCGGTTGATTTTTAAATAATTTTTTGAGTTTCGCCCGTATTCGGCACTTTCAAAAATTCGTAAAAAAAAACTGGCCGTACGATTTTGACGAAACCCGCAGTGCACCTTTCTATCGACGCAAACTACTTTCCCTGCGAGTTTCAAGGCTCTAGCTGCTCTGGTTCGAGTTTTCGTTCAGTCACCGCAGCTAGCGTATACCACCGTTCGGCCGAGCGTGGGACTTAGTCTTTTGGAGCGCTTGGCAGCTCGACCGGGGGTGACGGAATGAAGATTTTTTTTTTTCACGTTTTCGACTCTCTAAACGTTAGGTCATCGTGTAGAATGGCATGAGACGTGCTCCTACGAATTGTCAAGTCGCTGCGTCGCTCGGTTGATTTTTAAATAATTTTTTGAGTTTCGCCCGTATTCGGCACTTTCAAAAATTCGTAAAAAAAAAACTGGCCGTACGATTTTGACGAAACCCGCAGTGCACCTTTCTATCGACGCAAACTACCTTCCCTGCGAGTTTCAAGGCTCTAGCTGCTCTGGTTCGAGTTTTCGTTCAGTCACCGCAGCTAGCGTATACCACCGTTCGGCCGAGCGTGGGACTTAGTCTTTTGGAGCGCTTGGCAGCTCGACCAGGGGGTGACGGAATGAAGATTTTTTTTTTTCACGTTCTCGACTCTCTAAACGTTAGGTCATCGTGTAGAATGGCACGAGACGTGCTCCTACGAATTGTCAAGTCGCTGCGTCGCTCGGTTGATTTTTAAATAATTTTTTGAGTTTCGCCCGTATTCGGCACTTTCAAAAATTCGTAAAAAAAAAACTGGCCGTACGATTTTGACGAAACCCGCAGTGCACCTTTCTATCGACGCAAACTACTTTCCCTGCGAGTTTCAAGGCTCTAGCTGCTCTGGTTCGAGTTTTCGTTCAGTCACCGCAGCTAGCGTATACCACCGTTCGGCCGAGCGTGGGACTTAGTCTTTTGGAGCGCTTGGCAGCTCGACCGGGGGTGACGGAATGAAGATTTTTTTTTTTCACGTTTTCGACTCTCTAAACGTTAGGTCATCGTGTAGAATGGCACGAGACGTGCTCCTACGAATTGTCAAGTCGCTGCGTCGCTCGGTTGATTTTTAAATAATTTTTTGAGTTTCGCCCGTATTCGGCACTTTCAAAAATTCGTAAAAAAAAAACTGGCCGTACGATTTTGACGAAACCCGCAGTGCACCTTTCTATCGACGCAAACTACCTTCCCTGCGAGTTTCAAGGCTCTAGCTGCTCTGGTTCGAGTTTTCGTTCAGTCACCGCAGCTAGCGTATACCACCGTTCGGCCGAGCGTGGGACTTAGTCTTTTGGAGCGCTTGGCAGCTCGACCAGGGGGTGACGGAATGAAGATTTTTTTTTTTCACGTTCTCGACTCTCTAAACGTTAGGTCATCGTGTAGAATGGCACGAGACGTGCTCCTACGAATTGTCAAGTCGCTGCGTCGCTCGGTTGATTTTTAAATAATTTTTTGAGTTTCGCCCGTATTCGGCACTTTCAAAAATTCGTAAAAAAAAAACTGGCCGTACGATTTTGACGAAACCCGCAGTGCACCTTTCTATCGACGCAAACTACTTTCCCTGCGAGTTTCAAGGCTCTAGCTGCTCTGGTTCGAGTTTTCGTTCAGTCACCGCAGCTAGCGTATACCACCGTTCGGCCGAGCGTGGGACTTAGTCTTTTGGAGCGCTTGGCAGCTCGACCGGGGGTGACGGAATGAAGATTTTTTTTTTTCACGTTTTCGACTCTCTAAACGTTAGGTCATCGTGTAGAATGGCATGAGACGTGCTCCTACGAATTGTCAAGTCGCTGCGTCGCTCGCTTGATTTTTAAATAATTTTTTGAGTTTCGCCCGTATTCGGCACTTTCAAAAATTCGTAAAAAAAAAACTGGCCGTACGATTTTGACGAAACCCGCAGTGCACCTTTCTATCGACGCAAACTACCTTCCCTGCGAGTTTCAAGGCTCTAGCTGCTCTGGTTCGAGTTTTCGTTCAGTCACTGCAGCTAGCGTATACCACCGTTCGGCCGAGCGTGGGACTTAGTCTTTTGGAGCGCTTGGCAGCTCGACCAGGGGGTGACGGAATGAAGATTTTTTTTTTTCACGTTCTCGACTCTCTAAACGTTAGGTCATCGTGTAGAATGGCACGAGACGTGCTCCTACGAATTGTCAAGTCGCTGCGTCGCTCGGTTGATTTTTAAATAATTTTTTGAGTTTCGCCCGTATTCGGCACTTTCAAAAATTCGTAAAAAAAAAACTGGCCGTACGATTTTGACGAAACCCGCAGTGCATCTTTCTATCGACGCAAACTACTTTCCCTGCGAGTTTCAAGGCTCTAGCTGCTCTGGTTCGAGTTTTCGTTCAGTCACCGCAGCTAGCGTATACCACCGTTCGGCCGAGCGTGGGACTTAGTCTTTTGGAGCGCTTGGCAGCTCGACCGGGGGTGACGGAATGAAGATTTTTTTTTTTCACGTTTTCGACTCTCTAAACGTTAGGTCATCGTGTAGAATGGCATGAGACGTGCTCCTACGAATTGTCAAGTCGCTGCGTCGCTCGGTTGATTTTTAAATAATTTTTTGAGTTTCGCCCGTATTCGGCACTTTCAAAAATTCGTAAAAAAAAAACTGGCCGTACGATTTTGACGAAACCCGCAGTGCACCTTTCTATCGACGCAAACTACCTTCCCTGCGAGTTTCAAGGCTCTAGCTGCTCTGGTTCGAGTTTTCGTTCAGTCACCGCAGCTAGCGTATACCACCGTTCGGCCGAGCGTGGGACTTAGTCTTTTGGAGCGCTTGGCAGCTCGACCAGGGGGTGACGGAATGAAGATTTTTTTTTTTCACGTTCTCGACTCTCTAAACGTTAGGTCATCGTGTAGAATGGCACGAGACGTGCTCCTACGAATTGTCAAGTCGCTGCGTCGCTCGGTTGATTTTTAAATAATTTTTTGAGTTTCGCCCGTATTCGGCACTTTCAAAAATTCGTAAAAAAAAAACTGGCCGTACGATTTTGACGAAACCCGCAGTGCACCTTTCTATCGACGCAAACTACTTTCCCTGCGAGTTTCAAGGCTCTAGCTGCTCTGGTTCGAGTTTTCGTTCAGTCACCGCAGCTAGCGTATACCACCGTTCGGCCGAGCGTGGGACTTAGTCTTTTGGAGCGCTTGGCAGCTCGACCGGGGGTGACGGAATGAAGATTTTTTTTTTTCACGTTTTCGACTCTCTAAACGTTAGGTCATCGTGTAGAATGGCACGAGACGTGCTCCTACGAATTGTCAAGTCGCTGCGTCGCTCGGTTGATTTTTAAATAATTTTTTGAGTTTCGCCCGTATTCGGCACTTTCAAAAATTCGTAAAAAAAAAACTGGCCGTACGATTTTGACGAAACCCGCAGTGCACCTTTCTATCGACGCAAACTACCTTCCCTGCGAGTTTCAAGGCTCTAGCTGCTCTGGTTCGAGTTTTCGTTCAGTCACCGCAGCTAGCGTATACCACCGTTCGGCCGAGCGTGGGACTTAGTCTTTTGGAGCGCTTGGCAGCTCGACCAGGGGGTGACGGAATGAAGATTTTTTTTTTTCACGTTCTCGACTCTCTAAACGTTAGGTCATCGTGTAGAATGGCACGAGACGTGCTCCTACGAATTGTCAAGTCGCTGCGTCGCTCGGTTGATTTTTAAATAATTTTTTGAGTTTCGCCCGTATTCGGCACTTTCAAAAATTCGTAAAAAAAAAACTGGCCGTACGATTTTGACGAAACCCGCAGTGCACCTTTCTATCGACGCAAACTACTTTCCCTGCGAGTTTCAAGGCTCTAGCTGCTCTGGTTCGAGTTTTCGTTCAGTCACCGCAGCTAGCGTATACCACCGTTCGGCCGAGCGTGGGACTTAGTCTTTTGGAGCGCTTGGCAGCTCGACCGGGGGTGACGGAATGAAGATTTTTTTTTTTCACGTTTTCGACTCTCTAAACGTTAGGTCATCGTGTAGAATGGCATGAGACGTGCTCCTACGAATTGTCAAGTCGCTGCGTCGCTCGGTTGATTTTTAAATAATTTTTTGAGTTTCGCCCGTATTCGGCACTTTCAAAAATTCGTAAAAAAAAAACTGGCCGTACGATTTTGACGAAACCCGCAGTGCACCTTTCTATCGACGCAAACTACCTTCCCTGCGAGTTTCAAGGCTCTAGCTGCTCTGGTTCGAGTTTTCGTTCAGTCACCGCAGCTAGCGTATACCACCGTTCGGCCGAGCGTGGGACTTAGTCTTTTGGAGCGCTTGGCAGCTCGACCAGGGGGTGACGGAATGAAGATTTTTTTTTTTCACGTTCTCGACTCTCTAAACGTTAGGTCATCGTGTAGAATGGCACGAGACGTGCTCCTACGAATTGTCAAGTCGCTGCGTCGCTCGGTTGATTTTTAAATAATTTTTTGAGTTTCGCCCGTATTCGGCACTTTCAAAAATTCGTAAAAAAAAAACTGGCCGTACGATTTTGACGAAACCCGCAGTGCACCTTTCTATCGACGCAAACTACCTTCCCTGCGAGTTTCAAGGCTCTAGCTGCTCTGGTTCGAGTTTTCGTTCAGTCACCGCAGCTAGCGTATACCACCGTTCGGCCGAGCGTGGGACTTAGTCTTTTGGAGCGCTTGGCAGCTCGACCAGGGGGTGACGGAATGAAGATTTTTTTTTTTCACGTTCTCGACTCTCTAAACGTTAGGTCATCGTGTAGAATGGCACGAGACGTGCTCCTACGAAGTTTCAAGTCGCTGCGTCGCTCGGTTGATTTTTAAATAATTTTTTAAGTTTCGCCCGTATTCGGCACTTTCAAAAATTCGTAAAAAAAAAACTGGCCGTACGATTTTGATGAAATTCGAGTATGTTATTCTGCGCATTGGTCTAATGTTTTGACAATTTTTGCAGTTCAATCCAATGGCTAGTTTGCGA
>CAJZBX010000036.1:280000-310000 GCA_914767735.1 Anoplius nigerrimus | reverse complement strand
TTTTTTTTTTTCACGTTTTCGACTCTCTAAACGTTAGGTCATCGTGTAGAATGGCATGAGACGTGCTCCAACGAATTTTCAAGTCGCTGCGTCGCTCGGTTGATTTTTAAATAATTTTTTAATTTTCGCCCGTATTCGGCACTTTCAAAAATTCGTAAAAAAAAAACTGGCCGTACGATTTTGACGAAACCCGCAGTGCACCTTTCTATCGACGCAAACTACATTCCCTGCGAGTTTCAAGGCTCTAGCTGCTCTGGTTCGAGTTTTCGTTCAGTCACCGCAGCTAGCGTATACCACCGTTCGGCCGAGCGTGGGACTTAGTCTTTTGGAGCGCTTGGCAGCTCGACCGGGGGTGACGGAATGAAGATTTTTTTTTTTCACGTTTTCGACTCTCTAAACGTTAGGTCATCGTGTAGAATGGCATGAGACGTGCTCCAACGAATTTTCAAGTCGCTGCGTCGCTCGGTTGATTTTTAAATAATTTTTTAATTTTCGCCCGTATTCGGCACTTTCAAAAATTCGTAAAAAAAAAAACTGGCCATACGATTTTGACGAAACCCGCAGTGCACCTTTCTATCGACGCAAACTACCTTCCCTGCGAGTTTCAAGGCTCTAGCTGCTCTGGTTCGAGTTTTCGTTCAGTCACCGCAGCTAGCGTATACCACCGTTCGGCCGAGCGTGGGACTTAGTCTTTTGGAGCGCTTGGCAGCTCGACCGGGGGTGACGGAATGAAGATTTTTTTTTTCACGTTTTCGACTCTCTAAACGTTAGGTCATCGTGTAGAATGGCATGAGACGTGCTCCAACGAATTTTCAAGTCGCTGCGTCGCTCGGTTGATTTTTAAATAATTTTTTAATTTTCGCCCGTATTCGGCACTTTCAAAAATTCGTAAAAAAAAAACTGGCCGTACGATTTTGACGAAACCCGCAGTGCACCTTTCTATCGACGCAAACTACCTTCCCTGCGAGTTTCAAGGCTCTAGCTGCTCTGGTTCGAGTTTTCGTTCAGTCACCGCAGCTAGCGTATACCACCGTTCGGCCGAGCGTGGGACTTAGTCTTTTGGAGCGCTTGGCAGCTCGACCGGGGGTGACGGAATGAAGATTTTTTTTTTTCACGTTTTCGACTCTCTAAACGTTAGGTCATCGTGTAGAATGGCATGAGACGTGCTCCAACGAATTTTCAAGTCGCTGCGTCGCTCGGTTGATTTTTAAATAATTTTTTAATTTTCGCCCGTATTCGGCACTTTCAAAAATTCGTAAAAAAAAAACTGGCCGTACGATTTTGACGAAACCAGCAGTGCACCTTTCTATCGACGCAAACTACCTTCCCTGCGAGTTTCAAGGCTCTAGCTGCTCTGGTTCGAGTTTTCGTTCAGTCACCGCAGCTAGCGTATACCACCGTTCGGCCGAGCGTGGGACTTAGTCTTTTGGAGCGCTTGGCAGCTCGACCGGGGGTGACGGAATGAAGATTTTTTTTTTCACGTTTTCGACTCTCTAAACGTTAGGTCATCGTGTAGAATGGCATGAGACGTGCTCCTACGAATTGTCAAGTCGCTGCGTCGCTCGGTTGATTTTTAAATAATTTTTTAAGTTTCGCCCGTATTCGGCACTTTCAAAAATTCGTAAAAAAAAAACTGGCCGTACGATTTTGACGAAACCCGCAGTGCACCTTTCTATCGACGCAAACTACCTTCCCTGCGAGTTTCAAGGCTCTAGCTGCTCTGGTTCGAGTTTTCGTTCAGTCACCGCAGCTAGCGTATACCACCGTTCGGCCGAGCGTGGGACTTAGTCTTTTGGAGCGCTTGGCAGCTCGACCGGGGGTGACGGAATGAAGATTTTTTTTTTCACGTTTTCGACTCTCTAAACGTTAGGTCATCGTGTAGAATGGCATGAGACGTGCTCCAACGAATTTTCAAGTCGCTGCGTCGCTCGGTTGATTTTTAAATAATTTTTTAATTTTCGCCCGTATTCGGCACTTTCAAAAATTCGTAAAAAAAAAACTGGCCGTACGATTTTGACGAAACCAGCAGTGCACCTTTCCATCGACGCAAACTACCTTCCCTGCGAGTTTCAAGGCTCTAGCTGCTCTGGTTCGAGTTTTTCGTTCAGTCACCGCAGCTAGCGTATACCACCGTTCGGCCGAGCGTGGGACTTAGTCTTTTGGAGCGCTTGGCAGCTCGACCGGGGGTGACGGAATGAAGATTTTTTTTTTCACGTTTTCGACTCTCTAAACGTTAGGTCATCGTGTAGAATGGCATGAGACGTGCTCCTACGAATTGTCAAGTCGCTCTGTCGCTCGGTTGATTTTTAAATAATTTTTTAAGTTTCGCCCGTATTCGGCACTTTCAAAAATTCGTAAAAAAAAAACTGGCCGTACGATTTTGACGAAATCCGCAGTGCACCTTTCTATCGACGCAAACTACCTTCCCTGCAAGTTTCAAGGCTCTAGCTGCTCTGGTTCGAGTTTTCGTTCAGTCACCGCAGCTAGCGTATACCACCGTTCGGCCGAGCGTGGGACTTAGTCTTTTGGAGCGCTTGGCAGCTCGACCGGGGGTGACGGAATGAAGATTTTTTTTTTTCACGTTTTCGACTCTCTAAACGTTAGGTCATCGTGTAGAATGGCATGAGACGTGCTCCAACGAATTTTCAAGTCGCTGCGTCGCTCGGTTGATTTTTAAATAATTTTTTAATTTTCGCCCGTATTCGGCACTTTCAAAAATTCGTAAAAAAAAAACTGGCCGTACGATTTTGACGAAACCCGCAGTGCACCTTTCTATCGACGCAAACTACCTTCCCTGCGAGTTTCAAGGCTCTAGCTGCTCTGGTTCGAGTTTTCGTTCAGTCACCGCAGCTAGCGTATACCACCGTTCGGCCGAGCGTGGGACTTAGTCTTTTGGAGCGCTTGGCAGCTCGACCGGGGGTGACGGAATGAAGATTTTTTTTTTTCACGTTTTCGACTCTCTAAACGTTAGGTCATCGTGTAGAATGGCATGAGACGTGCTCCTACGAATTGTCAAGTCGCTGCGTCGCTCGGTTGATTTTTAAATAATTTTTTGAGTTTCGCCCGTATTCGGCACTTTCAAAAATTCGTAAAAAAAAAACTGGCCGTACGATTTTGACGAAATCCGCAGTGCACCTTTCTATCGACGCAAACTACCTTCCCTGCGAGTTTCAAGGCTCTAGCTGCTCTGGTTCGAGTTTTCGTTCAGTCACCGCAGCTAGCGTATACCACCGTTCGGCCGAGCGTGGGACTTAGTCTTTTGGAGCGCTTGGCAGCTCGACCGGGGGTGACGGAATGAAGATTTTTTTTTTCACGTTTTCGACTCTCTAAACGTTAGGTCATCGTGTAGAATGGCATGAGACGTGCTCCTACGAATTGTCAAGTCGCTGCGTCGCTCGGTTGATTTTTAAATAATTTTTTAAGTTTCGCCCGTATTCGGCACTTTCAAAAATTCGTAAAAAAAAAACTGGCCGTACGATTTTGACGAAATCCGCAGTGCACCTTTCTATCGACGCAAACTACCTTCCCTGCGAGTTTCAAGGCTCTAGCTGCTCTGGTTCGAGTTTTCGTTCAGTCACCGCAGCTAGCGTATACCACCGTTCGGCCGAGCGTGGGACTTAGTCTTTTGGAGCGCTTGGCAGCTCGACCGGGGGTGACGGAATGAAGATTTTTTTTTTTCACGTTTTCGACTCTCTAAACGTTAGGTCATCGTGTAGAATGGCATGAGACGTGCTCCAACGAAATTTCAAGTCGCTGCGTCGCTCGGTTGATTTTTAAATAATTTTTTAATTTTCGCCCGTATTCGGCACTTTCAAAAATTCGTAAAAAAAAAACTGGCCGTACGATTTTGACGAAACCCGCAGTGCACCTTTCTATCGACGCAAACTACCTTCCCTGCGAGTTTCAAGGCTCTAGCTGCTCTGGTTCGAGTTTTCGTTCAGTCACCGCAGCTAGCGTATACCACCGTTCGGCCGAGCGTGGGACTTAGTCTTTTGGAGCGCTTGGCAGCTCGACCGGGGGTGACGGAATGAAGATTTTTTTTTTTCACGTTTTCGACTCTCTAAACGTTAGGTCATCGTGTAGAATGGCATGAGACGTGCTCCAACGAATTTTCAAGTCGCTGCGTCGCTCGGTTGATTTTTAAATAATTTTTTAATTTTCGCCCGTATTCGGCACTTTCAAAAATTCGTAAAAAAAAAAACTGGCCATACGATTTTGACGAAACCCGCAGTGCACCTTTCTATCGACGCAAACTACCTTCCCTGCGAGTTTCAAGGCTCTAGCTGCTCTGGTTCGAGTTTTCGTTCAGTCACCGCAGCTAGCGTATACCACCGTTCGGCCGAGCGTGGGACTTAGTCTTTTGGAGCGCTTGGCAGCTCGACCGGGGGTGACGGAATGAAGATTTTTTTTTTCACGTTTTCGACTCTCTAAACGTTAGGTCATCGTGTAGAATGGCATGAGACGTGCTCCAACGAATTTTCAAGTCGCTGCGTCCGTCGGTTGATTTTTAAATAATTTTTTAATTTTCGCCCGTATTCGGCACTTTCAAAAATTCGTAAAAAAAAAACTGGCCGTACGATTTTGACGAAACCCGCAGTGCACCTTTCTATCGACGCAAACTACCTTCCCTGCGAGTTTCAAGGCTCTAGCTGCTCTGGTTCGAGTTTTCGTTCAGTCACCGCAGCTAGCGTATACCACCGTTCGGCCGAGCGTGGGACTTAGTCTTTTGGAGCGCTTGGCAGCTCGACCGGGGGTGACGGAATGAAGATTTTTTTTTTTCACGTTTTCGACTCTCTAAACGTTAGGTCATCGTGTAGAATGGCATGAGACGTGCTCCAACGAATTTTCAAGTCGCTGCGTCGCTCGGTTGATTTTTAAATAATTTTTTAATTTTCGCCCGTATTCGGCACTTTCAAAAATTCGTAAAAAAAAAACTGGCCGTACGATTTTGACGAAACCAGCAGTGCACCTTTCTATCGACGCAAACTACCTTCCCTGCGAGTTTCAAGGCTCTAGCTGCTCTGGTTCGAGTTTTCGTTCAGTCACCGCAGCTAGCGTATACCACCGTTCGGCCGAGCGTGGGACTTAGTCTTTTGGAGCGCTTGGCAGCTCGACCGGGGGTGACGGAATGAAGATTTTTTTTTTCACGTTTTCGACTCTCTAAACGTTAGGTCATCGTGTAGAATGGCATGAGACGTGCTCCTACGAATTGTCAAGTCGCTGCGTCGCTCGGTTGATTTTTAAATAATTTTTTAAGTTTCGCCCGTATTCGGCACTTTCAAAAATTCGTAAAAAAAAAACTGGCCGTACGATTTTGACGAAACCCGCAGTGCACCTTTCTATCGACGCAAACTACCTTCCCTGCGAGTTTCAAGGCTCTAGCTGCTCTGGTTCGAGTTTTCGTTCAGTCACCGCAGCTAGCGTATACCACCGTTCGGCCGAGCGTGGGACTTAGTCTTTTGGAGCGCTTGGCAGCTCGACCGGGGGTGACGGAATGAAGATTTTTTTTTTTCACGTTTTCGACTCTCTAAACGTTAGGTCATCGTGTAGAATGGCATGAGACGTGCTCCAACGAATTTTCAAGTCGCTGCGTCGCTCGGTTGATTTTTAAATAATTTTTTAATTTTCGCCCGTATTCGGCACTTTCAAAAATTCGTAAAAAAAAAACTGGCCGTACGATTTTGACGAAACCAGCAGTGCACCTTTCTATCGACGCAAACTACCTTCCCTGCGAGTTTCAAGGCTCTAGCTGCTCTGGTTCGAGTTTTTCGTTCAGTCACCGCAGCTAGCGTATACCACCGTTCGGCCGAGCGTGGGACTTAGTCTTTTGGAGCGCTTGGCAGCTCGACCGGGGGTGACGGAATGAAGATTTTTTTTTTCACGTTTTCGACTCTCTAAACGTTAGGTCATCGTGTAGAATGGCATGAGACGTGCTCCTACGAATTGTCAAGTCGCTCTGTCGCTCGGTTGATTTTTAAATAATTTTTTAAGTTTCGCCCGTATTCGGCACTTTCAAAAATTCGTAAAAAAAAAACTGGCCGTACGATTTTGACGAAACCCGCAGTGCACCTTTCTATCGACGCAAACTACCTTCCCTGCATGTTTCAAGGCTCTAGCTGCTCTGGTTCGAGTTTTCGTTCAGTCACCGCAGCTAGCGTATACCACCGTTCGGCCGAGCGTGGGACTTAGTCTTTTGGAGCGCTTGGCAGCTCGACCGGGGGTGACGGAATGAAGATTTTTTTTTTTCACGTTTTCGACTCTCTAAACGTTAGGTCATCGTGTAGAATGGCATGAGACGTGCTCCAACGAATTTTCAAGTCGCTGCGTCGCTCGGTTGATTTTTAAATAATTTTTTAATTTTCGCCCGTATTCGGCACTTTCAAAAATTCGTAAAAAAAAAACTGGCCGTACGATTTTGACGAAACCCGCAGTGCACCTTTCTATCGACGCAAACTACATTCCCTGCGAGTTTCAAGGCTCTAGCTGCTCTGGTTCGAGTTTTCGTTCAGTCACCGCAGCTAGCGTATACCACCGTTCGGCCGAGCGTGGGACTTAGTCTTTTGGAGCGCTTGGCAGCTCGACCGGGGGTGACGGAATGAAGATTTTTTTTTTTCACGTTTTCGACTCTCTAAACGTTAGGTCATCGTGTAGAATGGCATGAGACGTGCTCCTACGAATTGTCAAGTCGCTGCGTCGCTCGGTTGATTTTTAAATAATTTTTTGAGTTTCGCCCGTATTCGGCACTTTCAAAAATTCGTAAAAAAAAAACTGGCCGTACGATTTTGACGAAATCCGCAGTGCACCTTTCTATCGACGCAAACTACCTTCCCTGCGAGTTTCAAGGCTCTAGCTGCTCTGGTTCGAGTTTTCGTTCAGTCACCGCAGCTAGCGTATACCACCGTTCGGCCGAGCGTGGGACTTAGTCTTTTGGAACGCTTGGCAGCTCGACCGGGGGTGACGGAATGAAGATTTTTTTTTTCACGTTTTCGACTCTCTAAACGTTAGGTCATCGTGTAGAATGGCATGAGACGTGCTCCTACGAATTGTCAAGTCGCTGCGTCGCTCGGTTGATTTTTAAATAATTTTTTAAGTTTCGCCCGTATTCGGCACTTTCAAAAATTCGTAAAAAAAAACTGGCCGTACGATTTTGACGAAATCCGCAGTGCACCTTTCTATCGACGCAAACTACCTTCCCTGCGAGTTTCAAGGCTCTAGCTGCTCTGGTTCGAGTTTTCGTTCAGTCACCGCAGCTAGCGTATACCACCGTTCGGCCGAGCGTGGGACTTAGTCTTTTGGAGCGCTTGGCAGCTCGACCAGGGGGTGACGGAATGAAGATTTTTTTTTTTCACGTTCTCGACTCTCTAAACGTTAGGTCATCGTGTAGAATGGCACGAGACGTGCTCCTACGAAGTTTCAAGTCGCTGCGTCGCTCGGTTGATTTTTAAATAATTTTTTAAGTTTCGCCCGTATTCGGCACATTCAAAAATTCGTAAAAAAAAAACTGGCCGTACGATTTTGACGAAATCCGCAGTGCACCTTTCTATCGACGCAAACTACTTTCCCTGCGAGTTTCAAGGCTCTAGCTGCTCTGGTTCGAGTTTTCGTTCAGTCACCGCAGCTAGCGTATACCACCGTTCGGCCGAGCGTGGGACTTAGTCTTTTGGAGCGCTTGGCAGCTCGACCAGGGGGTGACGGAATGAAGATTTTTTTTTTTCACGTTTTCGACTCTCTAAACGTTAGGTCATCGTGTAGAATGGCACGAGACGTGCTCCTACGAATTGTCAAGTCGCTGCGTCGCTCGGTTGATTTTTAAATAATTTTTTGAATTTCGCCCGTATTCGGCACTTTCAAAAATTCGTAAAAAAAAAACTGGCCGTACGATTTTGACGAAATCCGCAGTGCACCTTTCTATCGACGCAAACTACCTTCCCTGCGAGTTTCAAGGCTCTAGCTGCTCTGGTTCGAGTTTTCGTTCAGTCACCGCAGCTAGCGTATACCACCGTTCGGCCGAGCGTGGGACTTAGTCTTTTGGAGCGCTTGGCAGCTCGACCGGGGGTGACGGAATGAAGATTTTTTTTTTTCACGTTTTCGACTCTCTAAACGTTAGGTCATCGTGTAGAATGGCACGAGACGTGCTCCAACGAATTTTCAAGTCGCTGCGTCGCTCGGTTGATTTTTAAATAATTTTTTAATTTTCGCCCGTATTCGGCACTTTCAAAAATTCGTAAAAAAAAAACTGGCCGTACGATTTTGACGAAACCCGCAGTGCACCTTTCTATCGACGCAAACTACCTTCCCTGCGAGTTTCAAGGCTCTAGCTGCTCTGGTTCGAGTTTTCGTTCAGTCACCGCAGCTAGCGTATACCACCGTTCGGCCGAGCGTGGGACTTAGTCTTTTGGAGCGCTTGGCAGCTCGACCGGGGGTGACGGAATGAAGATTTTTTTTTTCACGTTTTCGACTCTCTAAACGTTAGGTCATCGTGTAGAATGGCATGAGACGTGCTCCTACGAATTGTCAAGTCGCTGCGTCGCTCGGTTGATTTTTAAATAATTTTTTAAGTTTCGCCCGTATTCGGCACATTCAAAAATTCGTAAAAAAAAAACTGGCCGTACGATTTTGACGAAACCCGCAGTGCACCTTTCTATCGACGCAAACTACCTTCCCTGCGAGTTTCAAGGCTCTAGCTGCTCTGGTTCGAGTTTTCGTTCAGTCACCGCAGCTAGCGTATACCACCGTTCGGCCGAGCGTGGGACTTAGTCTTTTGGAGCGCTTGGCAGCTCGACCGGGGGTGACGGAATGAAGATTTTTTTTTTCACGTTTTCGACTCTCTAAACGTTAGGTCATCGTGTAGAATGGCATGAGACGTGCTCCAACGAATTTTCAAGTCGCTGCGTCGCTCGGTTGATTTTTAAATAATTTTTTAATTTTCGCCCGTATTCGGCACTTTCAAAAATTCGTAAAAAAAAACTGGCCGTACGATTTTGACGAAACCAGCAGTGCACCTTTCTATCGACGCAAACTACCTTCCCTGCGAGTTTCAAGGCTCTAGCTGCTCTGGTTCGAGTTTTCGTTCAGTCACCGCAGCTAGCGTATACCACCGTTCGGCCGAGCGTGGGACTTAGTCTTTTGGAGCGCTTGGCAGCTCGACCGGGGGTGACGGAATGAAGATTTTTTTTTTCACGTTTTCGACTCTCTAAACGTTAGGTCATCGTGTAGAATGGCATGAGACGTGCTCCTACGAATTGTCAAGTCGCTGCGTCGCTCGGTTGATTTTTAAATAATTTTTTAAGTTTCGCCCGTATTCGGCACTTTCAAAAATTCGTAAAAAAAAAACTGGCCGTACGATTTTGACGAAACCCGCAGTGCACCTTTCTATCGACGCAAACTACCTTCCCTGCGAGTTTCAAGGCTCTAGCTGCTCTGGTTCGAGTTTTCTTTCAGTCACCGCAGCTAGCGTATACCACCGTTCGGCCGAGCGTGGGACTTAGTCTTTTGGAGCGCTTGGCAGCTCGACCGGGGGTGACGGAATGAAGATTTTTTTTTTTCACGTTTTCGACTCTCTAAACGTTAGGTCATCGTGTAGAATGGCATGAGACGTGCTCCAACGAATTTTCAAGTCGCTGCGTCGCTCGGTTGATTTTTAAATAATTTTTTAATTTTCGCCCGTATTCGGCACTTTCAAAAATTCGTAAAAAAAAAACTGGCCGTACGATTTTGACGAAACCAGCAGTGCACCTTTCTATCGACGCAAACTACCTTCCCTGCGAGTTTCAAGGCTCTAGCTGCTCTGGTTCGAGTTTTCGTTCAGTCACCGCAGCTAGCGTATACCACCGTTCGGCCGAGCGTGGGACTTAGTCTTTTGGAGCGCTTGGCAGCTCGACCGGGGGTGACGGAATGAAGATTTTTTTTTTCACGTTTTCGACTCTCTAAACGTTAGGTCATCGTGTAGAATGGCACGAGACGTGCTCCTACGAATTGTCAAGTCGCTGCGTCGCTCGGTTGATTTTTAAATAATTTTTTAAGTTTCGCCCGTATTCGGCACTTTCAAAAATTCGTAAAAAAAAAACTGGCCGTACGATTTTGACGAAATCCGCAGTGCACCTTTCTATCGACGCAAACTACCTTCCCTGCGAGTTTCAAGGCTCTAGCTGCTCTGGTTCGAGTTTTCGTTCAGTCACCGCAGCTAGCGTATACCACCGTTCGGCCGAGCGTGGGACTTAGTCTTTTGGAGCGCTTGGCAGCTCGACCGGGGGTGACGGAATGAAGATTTTTTTTTTTCACGTTTTCGACTCTCTAAACGTTAGGTCATCGTGTAGAATGGCATGAGACGTGCTCCTACGAATTGTCAAGTCGCTGCGTCGCTCGGTTGATTTTTAAATAATTTTTTGAGTTTCGCCCGTATTCGGCACTTTCAAAAATTCGTAAAAAAAAAACTGGCCGTACGATTTTGACGAAATCCGCAGTGCACCTTTCTATCGACGCAAACTACCTTCCCTGCGAGTTTCAAGGCTCTAGCTGCTCTGGTTCGAGTTTTCGTTCAGTCACCGCAGCTAGCGTATACCACCGTTCGGCCGAGCGTGGGACTTAGTCTTTTGGAGCGCTTGGCAGCTCGACCAGGGGGTGACGGAATGAAGATTTTTTTTTTTCACGTTCTCGACTCTCTAAACGTTAGGTCATCGTGTAGAATGGCACGAGACGTGCTCCTACGAAGTTTCAAGTCGCTGCGTCGCTCGGTTGATTTTTAAATAATTTTTTAAGTTTCGCCCGTATTCGGCACTTTCAAAAATTCGTAAAAAAAAAACTGGCCGTACGATTTTGACGAAATCCGCAGTGCACCTTTCTATCGACGCAAACTACCTTCCCTGCGAGTTTCAAGGCTCTAGCTGCTCTGGTTCGAGTTTTCGTTCAGTCACCGCAGCTAGCGTATACCACCGTTCGGCCGAGCGTGGGACTTAGTCTTTTGGAGCGCTTGGCAGCTCGACCGGGGGTGACGGAATGAAGATTTTTTTTTTCACGTTTTCGACTCTCTAAACGTTAGGTCATCGTGTAGAATGGCATGAGACGTGCTCCAACGAATTTTCAAGTCGCTGCGTCGCTCGGTTGATTTTTAAATAATTTTTTAATTTTCGCCCGTATTCGGCACTTTCAAAAATTCGTAAAAAAAAAACTGGCCGTACGATTTTGACGAAACCCGCAGTGCACCTTTCTATCGACGCAAACTACCTTCCCTGCGAGTTTCAAGGCTCTAGCTGCTCTGGTTCGAGTTTTCGTTCAGTCACCGCAGCTAGCGTATACCACCGTTCGGCCGAGCGTGGGACTTAGTCTTTTGGAGCGCTTGGCAGCTCGACCGGGGGTGACGGAATGAAGATTTTTTTTTTCACGTTTTCGACTCTCTAAACGTTAGGTCATCGTGTAGAATGGCATGAGACGTGCTCCTACGAATTGTCAAGTCGCTGCGTCGCTCGGTTGATTTTTAAATAATTTTTTAAGTTTCGCCCGTATTCGGCACTTTCAAAAATTCGTAAAAAAAAAACTGGCCGTACGATTTTGACGAAACCCGCAGTGCACCTTTCTATCGACGCAAACTACCTTCCCTGCGAGTTTCAAGGCTCTAGCTGCTCTGGTTCGAGTTTTCGTTCAGTCACCGCAGCTAGCGTATACCACCGTTCGGCCGAGCGTGGGACTTAGTCTTTTGGAGCGCTTGGCAGCTCGACCGGGGGTGACGGAATGAAGATTTTTTTTTTTCACGTTTTCGACTCTCTAAACGTTAGGTCATCGTGTAGAATGGCATGAGACGTGCTCCAACGAATTTTCAAGTCGCTGCGTCGCTCGGTTGATTTTTAAATAATTTTTTAATTTTCGCCCGTATTCGGCACTTTCAAAAATTCGTAAAAAAAAAACTGGCCGTACGATTTTGACGAAACCAGCAGTGCACCTTTCTATCGACGCAAACTACCTTCCCTGCGAGTTTCAAGGCTCTAGCTGCTCTGGTTCGAGTTTTCGTTCAGTCACCGCAGCTAGCGTATACCACCGTTCGGCCGAGCGTGGGACTTAGTCTTTTGGAGCGCTTGGCAGCTCGACCGGGGGTGACGGAATGAAGATTTTTTTTTTCACGTTGTCGACTCTCTAAACGTTAGGTCATCGTGTAGAATGGCACGAGACGTGCTCCTACGAATTGTCAAGTCGCTGCGTCGCTCGGTTGATTTTTAAATAATTTTTTAAGTTTCGCCCGTATTCGGCACTTTCAAAAATTCGTAAAAAAAAAACTGGCCGTACGATTTTGACGAAACCCGCAGTGCACCTTTCTATCGACGCAAACTACCTTCCCTGCGAGTTTCAAGGCTCTAGCTGCTCTGGTTCGAGTTTTCGTTCAGTCACCGCAGCTAGCGTATACCACCGTTCGGCCGAGCGTGGGACTTAGTCTTTTGGAGCGCTTGGCAGCTCGACCGGGGGTGACGGAATGAAGATTTTTTTTTTTCACGTTTTCGACTCTCTAAACGTTAGGTCATCGTGTAGAATGGCATGAGACGTGCTCCAACGAATTTTCAAGTCGCTGCGTCGCTCGGTTGATTTTTAAATAATTTTTTAATTTTCGCCCGTATTCGGCACTTTCAAAAATTCGTAAAAAAAAAACTGGCCGTACGATTTTGACGAAACCAGCAGTGCACCTTTCTATCGACGCAAACTACCTTCCCTGCGAGTTTCAAGGCTCTAGCTGCTCTGGTTCGAGTTTTCGTTCAGTCACCGCAGCTAGCGTATACCACCGTTCGGCCGAGCGTGGGACTTAGTCTTTTGGAGCGCTTGGCAGCTCGACCGGGGGTGACGGAATGAAGATTTTTTTTTTTCACGTTTTCGACTCTCTAAACGTTAGGTCATCGTGTAGAATGGCACGAGACGTGCTCCAACGAATTTTCAAGTCGCTGCGGCGCTCGGTTGATTTTTAAATAATTTTTTAATTTTCGCCCGTATTCGGCACTTTCAAAAATTCGTAAAAAAAAAACTGGCCGTACGATTTTGACGAAACCAGCAGTGCACCTTTCTATCGACGCAAACTACCTTCCCTGCGAGTTTCAAGGCTCTAGCTGCTCTGGTTCGAGTTTTCGTTCAGTCACCGCAGCTAGCGTATACCACCGTTCGGCCGAGCGTGGGACTTAGTCTTTTGGAGCGCTTGGCAGCTCGACCGGGGGTGACGGAATGAAGATTTTTTTTTTCACGTTTTCGACTCTCTAAACGTTAGGTCATCGTGTAGAATGGCATGAGACGTGCTCCTACGAATTGTCAAGTCGCTGCGTCGCTCGGTTGATTTTTAAATAATTTTTTAAGTTTCGCCCGTATTCGGCACTTTCAAAAATTCGTAAAAAAAAACTGGCCGTACGATTTTGACGAAACCCGCAGTGCACCTTTCTATCGACGCAAACTACCTTCCCTGCGAGTTTCAAGGCTCTAGCTGCTCTGGTTCGAGTTTTCGTTCAGTCACCGCAGCTAGCGTATACCACCGTTCGGCCGAGCGTGGGACTTAGTCTTTTGGAGCGCTTGGCAGCTCGACCAGGGGGTGACGGAATGAAGATTTTTTTTTTTCACGTTCTCGACTCTCTAAACGTTAGGTCATCGTGTAGAATGGCACGAGACGTGCTCCTACGAAGTTTCAAGTCGCTGCGTCGCTCGGTTGATTTTTAAATAATTTTTTAAGTTTCGCCCGTATTCGGCACATTCAAAAATTCGTAAAAAAAAAACTGGCCGTACGATTTTGACGAAATCCGCAGTGCACCTTTCTATCGACGCAAACTACTTTCCCTGCGAGTTTCAAGGCTCTAGCTGCTCTGGTTCGAGTTTTCGTTCAGTCACCGCAGCTAGCGTATACCACCGTTCGGCCGAGCGTGGGACTTAGTCTTTTGGAGCGCTTGGCAGCTCGACCAGGGGGTGACGGAATGAAGATTTTTTTTTTTCACGTTTTCGACTCTCTAAACGTTAGGTCATCGTGTAGAATGGCACGAGACGTGCTCCTACGAATTGTCAAGTCGCTGCGTCGCTCGGTTGATTTTTAAATAATTTTTTGAATTTCGCCCGTATTCGGCACTTTCAAAAATTCGTAAAAAAAAAACTGGCCGTACGATTTTGACGAAATCCGCAGTGCACCTTTCTATCGACGCAAACTACCTTCCCTGCGAGTTTCAAGGCTCTAGCTGCTCTGGTTCGAGTTTTCGTTCAGTCACCGCAGCTAGCGTATACCACCGTTCGGCCGAGCGTGGGACTTAGTCTTTTGGAGCGCTTGGCAGCTCGACCGGGGGTGACGGAATGAAGATTTTTTTTTTTCACGTTTTCGACTCTCTAAACGTTAGGTCATCGTGTAGAATGGCATGAGACGTGCTCCAACGAATTTTCAAGTCGCTGCGTCGCTCGGTTGATTTTTAAATAATTTTTTAATTTTCGCCCGTATTCGGCACTTTCAAAAATTCGTAAAAAAAAAACTGGCCGTACGATTTTGACGAAACCCGCAGTGCACCTTTCTATCGACGCAAACTACCTTCCCTGCGAGTTTCAAGGCTCTAGCTGCTCTGGTTCGAGTTTTCGTTCAGTCACCGCAGCTAGCGTATACCACCGTTCGGCCGAGCGTGGGACTTAGTCTTTTGGAGCGCTTGGCAGTTCGACCGGGGGTGACGGAATGAAGATTTTTTTTTTCACGTTTTCGACTCTCTAAACGTTAGGTCATCGTGTAGAATGGCATGAGACGTGCTCCTACGAATTGTCAAGTCGCTGCGTCGCTCGGTTGATTTTTAAATAGTTTTTTAAGTTTCGCCCGTATTCGGCACTTTCAAAAATTCGTAAAAAAAAAACTGGCCGTACGATTTTGACGAAACCCGCAGTGCACCTTTCTATCGACGCAAACTACCTTCCCTGCGAGTTTCAAGGCTCTAGCTGCTCTGGTTCGAGTTTTCGTTCAGTCACCGCAGCTAGCGTATACCACCGTTCGGCCGAGCGTGGGACTTAGTCTTTTGGAGCGCTTGGCAGCTCGACCGGGGGTGACGGAATGAAGATTTTTTTTTTCACGTTTTCGACTCTCTAAACGTTAGGTCATCGTGTAGAATGGCATGAGACGTGCTCCAACGAATTTTCAAGTCGCTGCGTCGCTCGGTTGATTTTTAAATAATTTTTTAATTTTCGCCCGTATTCGGCACTTTCAAAAATTCGTAAAAAAAAACTGGCCGTACGATTTTGACGAAACCAGCAGTGCACCTTTCTATCGACGCAAACTACCTTCCCTGCGAGTTTCAAGGCTCTAGCTGCTCTGGTTCGAGTTTTCGTTCAGTCACCGCAGCTAGCGTATACCACCGTTCGGCCGAGCGTGGGACTTAGTCTTTTGGAGCGCTTGGCAGCTCGACCGGGGGTGACGGAATGAAGATTTTTTTTTTCACGTTTTCGACTCTCTAAACGTTAGGTCATCGTGTAGAATGGCATGAGACGTGCTCCTACGAATTGTCAAGTCGCTGCGTCGCTCGGTTGATTTTTAAATAATTTTTTAAGTTTCGCCCGTATTCGGCACTTTCAAAAATTCGTAAAAAAAAAACTGGCCGTACGATTTTGACGAAACCCGCAGTGCACCTTTCTATCGACGCAAACTACCTTCCCTGCGAGTTTCAAGGCTCTAGCTGCTCTGGTTCGAGTTTTCGTTCAGTCACCGCAGCTAGCGTATACCACCGTTCGGCCGAGCGTGGGACTTAGTCTTTTGGAGCGCTTGGCAGCTCGACCGGGGGTGACGGAATGAAGATTTTTTTTTTTCACGTTTTCGACTCTCTAAACGTTAGGTCATCGTGTAGAATGGCATGAGACGTGCTCCAACGAATTTTCAAGTCGCTGCGTCGCTCGGTTGATTTTTAAATAATTTTTTAATTTTCGCCCGTATTCGGCACTTTCAAAAATTCGTAAAAAAAAAACTGGCCGTACGAATTTGACGAAACCAGCAGTGCACCTTTCTATCGACGCAAACTACCTTCCCTGCGAGTTTCAAGGCTCTAGCTGCTCTGGTTCGAGTTTTCGTTCAGTCACCGCAGCTAGCGTATACCACCGTTCGGCCGAGCGTGGGACTTAGTCTTTTGGAGCGCTTGGCAGCTCGACCGGGGGTGACGGAATGAAGATTTTTTTTTTCACGTTTTCGACTCTCTAAACGTTAGGTCATCGTGTAGAATGGCATGAGACGTGCTCCTACGAATTGTCAAGTCGCTGCGTCGCTCGGTTGATTTTTAAATAATTTTTTAAGTTTCGCCCGTATTCGGCACTTTCAAAAATTCGTAAAAAAAAAACTGGCCGTACGATTTTGACGAAATCCGCAGTGCACCTTTCTATCGACGCAAACTACCTTCCCTGCGAGTTTCAAGGCTCTAGCTGCTCTGGTTCGAGTTTTCGTTCAGTCACCGCAGCTAGCGTATACCACCGTTCGGCCGAGCGTGGGACTTAGTCTTTTGGAGCGCTTGGCAGCTCGACCGGGGGTGACGGAATGAAGATTTTTTTTTTTCACGTTTTCGACTCTCTAAACGTTAGGTCATCGTGTAGAATGGCATGAGACGTGCTCCTACGAATTGTCAAGTCGCTGCGTCGCTCGGTTGATTTTTAAATAATTTTTTGAGTTTCGCCCGTATTCGGCACTTTCAAAAATTCGTAAAAAAAAAACTGGCCGTACGATTTTGACGAAATCCGCAGTGCACCTTTCTATCGACGCAAACTACCTTCCCTGCGAGTTTCAAGGCTCTAGCTGCTCTGGTTCGAGTTTTCGTTCAGTCACCGCAGCTAGCGTATACCACCGTTCGGCCGAGCGTGGGACTTAGTCTTTTGGAGCGCTTGGCAGCTCGACCAGGGGGTGACGGAATGAAGATTTTTTTTTTCACGTTCTCGACTCTCTAAACGTTAGGTCATCGTGTAGAATGGCACGAGACGTGCTCCTACGAAGTTTCAAGTCGCTGCGTCGCTCGGTTGATTTTTAAATAATTTTTTAAGTTTCGCCCGTATTCGGCACTTTCAAAAATTCGTAAAAAAAAAACTGGCCGTACGATTTTGACGAAATCCGCAGTGCACCTTTCTATCGACGCAAACTACCTTCCCTGCGAGTTTCAAGGCTCTAGCTGCTCTGGTTCGAGTTTTCGTTCAGTCACCGCAGCTAGCGTATACCACCGTTCGGCCGAGCGTGGGACTTAGTCTTTTGGAGCGCTTGGCAGCTCGACCGGGGGTGACGGAATGAAGATTTTTTTTTTTCACGTTTTCGACTCTCTAAACGTTAGGTCATCGTGTAGAATGGCATGAGACGTGCTCCAACGAATTTTCAAGTCGCTGCGTCGCTCGGTTGATTTTTAAATAATTTTTTAATTTTCGCCCGTATTCGGCACTTTCAAAAATTCGTAAAAAAAAAACTGGCCGTACGATTTTGACGAAACCCGCAGTGCACCTTTCTATCGACGCAAACTACCTTCCCTGCGAGTTTCAAGGCTCTAGCTGCTCTGGTTCGAGTTTTCGTTCAGTCACCGCAGCTAGCGTATACCACCGTTCGGCCGAGCGTGGGACTTAGTCTTTTGGAGCGCTTGGCAGCTCGACCGGGGGTGACGGAATGAAGATTTTTTTTTTCACGTTTTCGACTCTCTAAACGTTAGGTCATCGTGTAGAATGGCACGAGACGTGCTCCTACGAATTGTCAAGTCGCTGCGTCGCTCGGTTGATTTTTAAATAATTTTTTAAGTTTCGCCCGTATTCGGCACTTTCAAAAATTCGTAAAAAAAAAACTGGCCGTACGATTTTGACGAAACCCGCAGTGCACCTTTCTATCGACGCAAACTACTTTCCCTGCGAGTTTCAAGGCTCTAGCTGCTCTGGTTCGAGTTTTCGTTCAGTCACCGCAGCTAGCGTATACCACCGTTCGGCCGAGCGTGGGACTTAGTCTTTTGGAGCGCTTGGCAGCTCGACCGGGGGTGACGGAATGAAGATTTTTTTTTTTCACGTTTTCGACTCTCTAAACGTTAGGTCATCGTGTAGAATGGCATGAGACGTGCTCCAACGAATTTTCAAGTCGCTGCGTCGCTCGGTTGATTTTTAAATAATTTTTTAATTTTCGCCCGTATTCGGCACTTTCAAAAATTCGTAAAAAAAAAACTGGCCGTACGATTTTGACGAAACCAGCAGTGCACCTTTCTATCGACGCAAACTACCTTCCCTGCGAGTTTCAAGGCTCTAGCTGCTCTGGTTCGAGTTTTCGTTCAGTCACCGCAGCTAGCGTATACCACCGTTCGGCCGAGCGTGGGACTTAGTCTTTTGGAGCGCTTGGCAGCTCGACCGGGGGTGACGGAATGAAGATTTTTTTTTTCACGTTTTCGACTCTCTAAACGTTAGGTCATCGTGTAGAATGGCACGAGACGTGCTCCTACGAATTGTCAAGTCGCTGCGTCGCTCGGTTGATTTTTAAATAATTTTTTAAGTTTCGCCCGTATTCGGCACTTTCAAAAATTCGTAAAAAAAAAACTGGCCGTACGATTTTGACGAAACCCGCAGTGCACCTTTCTATCGACGCAAACTACCTTCCCTGCGAGTTTCAAGGCTCTAGCTGCTCTGGTTCGAGTTTTCGTTCAGTCACCGCAGCTAGCGTATACCACCGTTCGGCCGAGCGTGGGACTTAGTCTTTTGGAGCGCTTGGCAGCTCGACCGGGGGTGACGGAATGAAGATTTTTTTTTTTCACGTTTTCGACTCTCTAAACGTTAGGTCATCGTGTAGAATGGCATGAGACGTGCTCCAACGAATTTTCAAGTCGCTGCGTCGCTCGGTTGATTTTTAAATAATTTTTTAATTTTCGCCCGTATTCGGCACTTTCAAAAATTCGTAAAAAAAAAACTGGCCGTACGATTTTGACGAAACCCGCAGTGCACCTTTCTATCGACGCAAACTACCTTCCCTGCGAGTTTCAAGGCTCTAGCTGCTCTGGTTCGAGTTTTCGTTCAGTCACCGCAGCTAGCGTATACCACCGTTCGGCCGAGCGTGGGACTTAGTCTTTTGGAGCGCTTGGCAGCTCGACCGGGGGTGACGGAATGAAGATTTTTTTTTTTCACGTTTTCGACTCTCTAAACGTTAGGTCATCGTGTAGAATGGCATGAGACGTGCTCCTACGAATTTTCAAGTCGCTGCGTCGCTCGGTTGATTTTTAAATAATTTTTTAATTTTCGCCCGTATTCGGCACTTTCAAAAATTCGTAAAAAAAAAACTGGCCGTACGATTTTGACGAAACCAGCAGTGCACCTTTCTATCGACGCAAACTACCTTCCCTGCGAGTTTCAAGGCTCTAGCTGCTCTGGTTCGAGTTTTCGTTCAGTCACCGCAGCTAGCGTATACCACCGTTCGGCCGAGCGTGGGACTTAGTCTTTTGGAGCGCTTGGCAGCTCGACCGGGGGTGACGGAATGAAGATTTTTTTTTTCACGTTTTCGACTCTCTAAACGTTAGGTCATCGTGTAGAATGGCATGAGACGTGCTCCTACGAATTGTCAAGTCGCTGCGTCGCTCGGTTGATTTTTAAATAATTTTTTAAGTTTCGCCCGTATTCGGCACTTTCAAAAATTCGTAAAAAAAAAACTGGCCGTACGATTTTGACGAAACCCGCAGTGCACCTTTCTATCGACGCAAACTACCTTCCCTGCGAGTTTCAAGGCTCTAGCTGCTCTGGTTCGAGTTTTCGTTCAGTCACCGCAGCTAGCGTATACCACCGTTCGGCCGAGCGTGGGACTTAGTCTTTTGGAGCGCTTGGCAGCTCGACCGGGGGTGACGGAATGAAGATTTTTTTTTTTCACGTTTTCGACTCTCTAAACGTTAGGTCATCGTGTAGAATGGCATGAGACGTGCTCCAACGAATTTTCAAGTCGCTGCGTCGCTCGGTTGATTTTTAAATAATTTTTTAATTTTCGCCCGTATTCGGCACTTTCAAAAATTCGTAAAAAAAAAACTGGCCGTACGATTTTGACGAAACCAGCAGTGCACCTTTCTATCGACGCAAACTACCTTCCCTGCGAGTTTCAAGGCTCTAGCTGCTCTGGTTCGAGTTTTCGTTCAGTCACCGCAGCTAGCGTATACCACCGTTCGGCCGAGCGTGGGACTTAGTCTTTTGGAGCGCTTGGCAGCTCGACCGGGGGTGACGGAATGAAGATTTTTTTTTTTCACGTTTTCGACTCTCTAAACGTTAGGTCATCGTGTAGAATGGCACGAGACGTGCTCCAACGAATTTTCAAGTCGCTGCGGCGCTCGGTTGATTTTTAAATAATTTTTTAATTTTCGCCCGTATTCGGCACTTTCAAAAATTCGTAAAAAAAAAACTGGCCGTACGATTTTGACGAAACCAGCAGTGCACCTTTCTATCGACGCAAACTACCTTCCCTGCGAGTTTCAAGGCTCTAGCTGCTCTGGTTCGAGTTTTCGTTCAGTCACCGCAGCTAGCGTATACCACCGTTCGGCCGAGCGTGGGACTTAGTCTTTTGGAGCGCTTGGCAGCTCGACCGGGGGTGACGGAATGAAGATTTTTTTTTTCACGTTTTCGACTCTCTAAACGTTAGGTCATCGTGTAGAATGGCATGAGACGTGCTCCTACGAATTGTCAAGTCGCTGCGTCGCTCGGTTGATTTTTAAATAATTTTTTAAGTTTCGCCCGTATTCGGCACTTTCAAAAATTCGTAAAAAAAAACTGGCCGTACGATTTTGACGAAATCCGCAGTGCACCTTTCTATCGACGCAAACTACCTTCCCTGCGAGTTTCAAGGCTCTAGCTGCTCTGGTTCGAGTTTTCGTTCAGTCACCGCAGCTAGCGTATACCACCGTTCGGCCGAGCGTGGGACTTAGTCTTTTGGAGCGCTTGGCAGCTCGACCAGGGGGTGACGGAATGAAGATTTTTTTTTTTCACGTTCTCGACTCTCTAAACGTTAGGTCATCGTGTAGAATGGCACGAGACGTGCTCCTACGAAGTTTCAAGTCGCTGCGTCGCTCGGTTGATTTTTAAATAATTTTTTAAGTTTCGCCCGTATTCGGCACATTCAAAAATTCGTAAAAAAAAAACTGGCCGTACGATTTTGACGAAATCCGCAGTGCACCTTTCTATCGACGCAAACTACTTTCCCTGCGAGTTTCAAGGCTCTAGCTGCTCTGGTTCGAGTTTTCGTTCAGTCACCGCAGCTAGCGTATACCACCGTTCGGCCGAGCGTGGGACTTAGTCTTTTGGAGCGCTTGGCAGCTCGACCAGGGGGTGACGGAATGAAGATTTTTTTTTTTCACGTTTTCGACTCTCTAAACGTTAGGTCATCGTGTAGAATGGCACGAGACGTGCTCCTACGAATTGTCAAGTCGCTGCGTCGCTCGGTTGATTTTTAAATAATTTTTTGAATTTCGCCCGTATTCGGCACTTTCAAAAATTCGTAAAAAAAAAACTGGCCGTACGATTTTGACGAAATCCGCAGTGCACCTTTCTATCGACGCAAACTACCTTCCCTGCGAGTTTCAAGGCTCTAGCTGCTCTGGTTCGAGTTTTCGTTCAGTCACCGCAGCTAGCGTATACCACCGTTCGGCCGAGCGTGGGACTTAGTCTTTTGGAGCGCTTGGCAGCTCGACCGGGGGTGACGGAATGAAGATTTTTTTTTTTCACGTTTTCGACTCTCTAAACGTTAGGTCATCGTGTAGAATGGCATGAGACGTGCTCCAACGAATTTTCAAGTCGCTGCGTCGCTCGGTTGATTTTTAAATAATTTTTTAATTTTCGCCCGTATTCGGCACTTTCAAAAATTCGTAAAAAAAAAACTGGCCGTACGATTTTGACGAAACCCGCAGTGCACCTTTCTATCGACGCAAACTACCTTCCCTGCGAGTTTCAAGGCTCTAGCTGCTCTGGTTCGAGTTTTCGTTCAGTCACCGCAGCTAGCGTATACCACCGTTCGGCCGAGCGTGGGACTTAGTCTTTTGGAGCGCTTGGCAGCTCGACCGGGGGTGACGGAATGAAGATTTTTTTTTTCACGTTTTCGACTCTCTAAACGTTAGGTCATCGTGTAGAATGGCACGAGACGTGCTCCTACGAATTGTCAAGTCGCTGCGTCGCTCGGTTGATTTTTAAATAATTTTTTAAGTTTCGCCCGTATTCGGCACTTTCAAAAATTCGTAAAAAAAAAACTGGCCGTACGATTTTGACGAAACCCGCAGTGCACCTTTCTATCGACGCAAACTACCTTCCCTGCGAGTTTCAAGGCTCTAGCTGCTCTGGTTCGAGTTTTCGTTCAGTCACCGCAGCTAGCGTATACCACCGTTCGGCCGAGCGTGGGACTTAGTCTTTTGGAGCGCTTGGCAGCTCGACCGGGGGTGACGGAATGAAGATTTTTTTTTTTCACGTTTTCGACTCTCTAAACGTTAGGTCATCGTGTAGAATGGCACGAGACGTGCTCCAACGAATTTTCAAGTCGCTGCGGCGCTCGGTTGATTTTTAAATAATTTTTTAATTTTCGCCCGTATTCGGCACTTTCAAAAATTCGTAAAAAAAAAACTGGCCGTACGATTTTGACGAAACCAGCAGTGCACCTTTCTATCGACGCAAACTACCTTCCCTGCGAGTTTCAAGGCTCTAGCTGCTCTGGTTCGAGTTTTCGTTCAGTCACCGCAGCTAGCGTATACCACCGTTCGGCCGAGCGTGGGACTTAGTCTTTTGGAGCGCTTGGCAGCTCGACCGGGGGTGACGGAATGAAGATTTTTTTTTTTCACGTTTTCGACTCTCTAAACGTTAGGTCATCGTGTAGAATGGCACGAGACGTGCTCCTACGAATTGTCAAGTCGCTGCGTCGCTCGGTTGATTTTTAAATAATTTTTTGAGTTTCGCCCGTATTCGGCACTTTCAAAAATTCGTAAAAAAAAAACTGGCCGTACGATTTTGACGAAACCCGCAGTGCACCTTTCTATCGACGCAAACTACTTTCCCTGCGAGTTTCAAGGCTCTAGCTGCTCTGGTTCGAGTTTTCGTTCAGTCACCGCAGCTAGCGTATACCACCGTTCGGCCGAGCGTGGGACTTAGTCTTTTGGAGCGCTTGGCAGCTCGACCGGGGGTGACGGAATGAAGATTTTTTTTTTTCACGTTTTCGACTCTCTAAACGTTAGGTCATCGTGTAGAATGGCACGAGACGTGCTCCTACGAATTGTCAAGTCGCTGCGTCGCTCGGTTGATTTTTAAATAATTTTTTGAGTTTCGCCCGTATTCGGCACTTTCAAAAATTCGTAAAAAAAAAACTGGCCGTACGATTTTGACGAAACCCGCAGTGCACCTTTCTATCGACGCAAACTACTTTCCCTGCGAGTTTCAAGGCTCTAGCTGCTCTGGTTCGAGTTTTCGTTCAGTCACCGCAGCTAGCGTATACCACCGTTCGGCCGAGCGTGGGACTTAGTCTTTTGGAGCGCTTGGCAGCTCGACCGGGGGTGACGGAATGAAGATTTTTTTTTCACGTTTTCGACTCTCTAAACGTTAGGTCATCGTGTAGAATGGCACGAGACGTGCTCCTACGAATTGTCAAGTCGCTGCGTCGCTCGGTTGATTTTTAAATAATTTTTTGAGTTTCGCCCGTATTCGGCACTTTCAAAAATTCGTAAAAAAAAAACTGGCCGTACGATTTTGACGAAACCCGCAGTGCACCTTTCTATCGACGCAAACTACCTTCCCTGCGAGTTTCAAGGCTCTAGCTGCTCTGGTTCGAGTTTTCGTTCAGTCACCGCAGCTAGCGTATACCACCGTTCGGCCGAGCGTGGGACTTAGTCTTTTGGAGCGCTTGGCAGCTCGACCGGGGGTGACGGAATGAAGATTTTTTTTTTTCACGTTTTCGACTCTCTAAACGTTAGGTCATCGTGTAGAATGGCATGAGACGTGCTCCTACGAATTGTCAAGTCGCTGCGTCGCTCGGTTGATTTTTAAATAATTTTTTGAGTTTCGCCCGTATTCGGCACTTTCAAAAATTCGTAAAAAAAAAACTGGCCGTACGATTTTGACGAAACCCGCAGTGCACCTTTCTATCGACGCAAACTACCTTCCCTGCGAGTTTCAAGGCTCTAGCTGCTCTGGTTCGAGTTTTCGTTCAGTCACCGCAGCTAGCGTATACCACCGTTCGGCCGAGCGTGGGACTTAGTCTTTTGGAGCGCTTGGCAGCTCGACCAGGGGGTGACGGAATGAAGATTTTTTTTTTTCACGTTCTCGACTCTCTAAACGTTAGGTCATCGTGTAGAATGGCACGAGACGTGCTCCTACGAATTGTCAAGTCGCTGCGTCGCTCGGTTGATTTTTAAATAATTTTTTGAGTTTCGCCCGTATTCGGCACTTTCAAAAATTCGTAAAAAAAAAACTGGCCGTACGATTTTGACGAAACCCGCAGTGCACCTTTCTATCGACGCAAACTACCTTCCCTGCGAGTTTCAAGGCTCTAGCTGCTCTGGTTCGAGTTTTCGTTCAGTCACCGCAGCTAGCGTATACCACCGTTCGGCCGAGCGTGGGACTTAGTCTTTTGGAGCGCTTGGCAGCTCGACCGGGGGTGACGGAATGAAGATTTTTTTTTTTCACGTTCTCGACTCTCTAAACGTTAGGTCATCGTGTAGAATGGCACGAGACGTGCTCCTACGAATTGTCAAGTCGCTGCGTCGCTCGGTTGATTTTTAAATAATTTTTTGAGTTTCGCCCGTATTCGGCACTTTCAAAAATTCGTAAAAAAAAAACTGGCCGTACGATTTTGACGAAACCCGCAGTGCACCTTTCTATCGACGCAAACTACTTTCCCTGCGAGTTTCAAGGCTCTAGCTGCTCTGGTTCGAGTTTTCGTTCAGTCACCGCAGCTAGCGTATACCACCGTTCGGCCGAGCGTGGGACTTAGTCTTTTGGAGCGCTTGGCAGCTCGACCGGGGGTGACGGAATGAAGATTTTTTTTTTTCACGTTGTCGACTCTCTAAACGTTAGGTCATCGTGTAGAATGGCATGAGACGTGCTCCTACGAATTGTCAAGTCGCTGCGTCGCTCGGTTGATTTTTAAATAATTTTTTGAGTTTCGCCCGTATTCGGCACTTTCAAAAATTCGTAAAAAAAAAACTGGCCGTACGATTTTGACGAAACCCGCAGTGCACCTTTCTATCGACGCAAACTACCTTCCCTGCGAGTTTCAAGGCTCTAGCTGCTCTGGTTCGAGTTTTCGTTCAGTCACCGCAGCTAGCGTATACCACCGTTCGGCCGAGCGTGGGACTTAGTCTTTTGGAGCGCTTGGCAGCTCGACCGGGGGTGACGGAATGAAGATTTTTTTTTTTCACGTTTTCGACTCTCTAAACGTTAGGTCATCGTGTAGAATGGCATGAGACGTGCTCCTACGAATTGTCAAGTCGCTGCGTCGCTCGGTTGATTTTTAAATAATTTTTTGAGTTTCGCCCGTATTCGGCACTTTCAAAAATTCGTAAAAAAAAAACTGGCCGTACGATTTTGACGAAACCCGCAGTGCACCTTTCTATCGACGCAAACTACCTTCCCTGCGAGTTTCAAGGCTCTAGCTGCTCTGGTTCGAGTTTTCGTTCAGTCACCGCAGCTAGCGTATACCACCGTTCGGCCGAGCGTGGGACTTAGTCTTTTGGAGCGCTTGGCAGCTCGACCGGGGGTGACGGAATGAAGATTTTTTTTTTTCACGTTCTCGACTCTCTAAACGTTAGGTCATCGTGTAGAATGGCACGAGACGTGCTCCTACGAATTGTCAAGTCGCTGCGTCGCTCGGTTGATTTTTAAATAATTTTTTGAGTTTCGCCCGTATTCGGCACTTTCAAAAATTCGTAAAAAAAAAACTGGCCGTACAATTTTGACGAAACCCGCAGTGCACCTTTCTATCGACGCAAACTACCTTCCCTGCGAGTTTCAAGGCTCTAGCTGCTCTGGTTCGAGTTTTCGTTCAGTCACCGCAGCTAGCGTATACCACCGTTCGGCCGAGCGTGGGACTTAGTCTTTTGGAGCGCTTGGCAGCTCGACCAGGGGGTGACGGAATGAAGATTTTTTTTTTTCACGTTCTCGACTCTCTAAACGTTAGGTCATCGTGTAGAATGGCACGAGACGTGCTCCTACGAATTGTCAAGTCGCTGCGTCGCTCGGTTGATTTTTAAATAATTTTTTGAGTTTCGCCCGTATTCGGCACTTTCAAAAATTCGTAAAAAAAAAACTGGCCGTACGATTTTGACGAAACCCGCAGTGCACCTTTCTATCGACGCAAACTACTTTCCCTGCGAGTTTCAAGGCTCTAGCTGCTCTGGTTCGAGTTTTCGTTCAGTCACCGCAGCTAGCGTATACCACCGTTCGGCCGAGCGTGGGACTTAGTCTTTTGGAGCGCTTGGCAGCTCGACCGGGGGTGACGGAATGAAGATTTTTTTTTTTCACGTTGTCGACTCTCTAAACGTTAGGTCATCGTGTAGAATGGCATGAGACGTGCTCCTACGAATTGTCAAGTCGCTGCGTCGCTCGGTTGATTTTTAAATAATTTTTTGAGTTTCGCCCGTATTCGGCACTTTCAAAAATTCGTAAAAAAAAAACTGGCCGTACGATTTTGACGAAACCCGCAGTGCACCTTTCTATCGACGCAAACTACCTTCCCTGCGAGTTTCAAGGCTCTAGCTGCTCTGGTTCGAGTTTTCGTTCAGTCACCGCAGCTAGCGTATACCACCGTTCGGCCGAGCGTGGGACTTAGTCTTTTGGAGCGCTTGGCAGCTCGACCAGGGGGTGACGGAATGAAGATTTTTTTTTTCACGTTCTCGACTCTCTAAACGTTAGGTCATCGTGTAGAATGGCACGAGACGTGCTCCTACGAATTGTCAAGTCGCTGCGTCGCTCGGTTGATTTTTAAATAATTTTTTGAGTTTCGCCCGTATTCGGCACTTTCAAAAATTCGTAAAAAAAAAACTGGCCGTACGATTTTGACGAAACCCGCAGTGCACCTTTCTATCGACGCAAACTACTTTCCCTGCGAGTTTCAAGGCTCTAGCTGCTCTGGTTCGAGTTTTCGTTCAGTCACCGCAGCTAGCGTATACCACCGTTCGGCCGAGCGTGGGACTTAGTCTTTTGGAGCGCTTGGCAGCTCGACCGGGGGTGACGGAATGAAGATTTTTTTTTTTCACGTTTTCGACTCTCTAAACGTTAGGTCATCGTGTAGAATGGCACGAGACGTGCTCCTACGAATTGTCAAGTCGCTGCGTCGCTCGGTTGATTTTTAAATAATTTTTTGAGTTTCGCCCGTATTCGGCACTTTCAAAAATTCGTAAAAAAAAAACTGGCCGTACGATTTTGACGAAACCCGCAGTGCACCTTTCTATCGACGCAAACTACCTTCCCTGCGAGTTTCAAGGCTCTAGCTGCTCTGGTTCGAGTTTTCGTTCAGTCACCGCAGCTAGCGTATACCACCGTTCGGCCGAGCGTGGGACTTAGTCTTTTGGAGCGCTTGGCAGCTCGACCAGGGGGTGACGGAATGAAGATTTTTTTTTTTCACGTTCTCGACTCTCTAAACGTTAGGTCATCGTGTAGAATGGCACGAGACGTGCTCCTACGAATTGTCAAGTCGCTGCGTCGCTCGGTTGATTTTTAAATAATTTTTTGAGTTTCGCCCGTATTCGGCACTTTCAAAAATTCGTAAAAAAAAAACTGGCCGTACGATTTTGACGAAACCCGCAGTGCACCTTTCTATCGACGCAAACTACTTTCCCTGCGAGTTTCAAGGCTCTAGCTGCTCTGGTTCGAGTTTTCGTTCAGTCACCGCAGCTAGCGTATACCACCGTTCGGCCGAGCGTGGGACTTAGTCTTTTGGAGCGCTTGGCAGCTCGACCGGGGGTGACGGAATGAAGATTTTTTTTTTTCACGTTTTCGACTCTCTAAACGTTAGGTCATCGTGTAGAATGGCACGAGACGTGCTCCTACGAATTGTCAAGTCGCTGCGTCGCTCGGTTGATTTTTAAATAATTTTTTGAGTTTCGCCCGTATTCGGCACTTTCAAAAATTCGTAAAAAAAAAACTGGCCGTACGATTTTGACGAAACCCGCAGTGCACCTTTCTATCGACGCAAACTACTTTCCCTGCGAGTTTCAAGGCTCTAGCTGCTCTGGTTCGAGTTTTCGTTCAGTCACCGCAGCTAGCGTATACCACCGTTCGGCCGAGCGTGGGACTTAGTCTTTTGGAGCGCTTGGCAGCTCGACCGGGGGTGACGGAATGAAGATTTTTTTTTTTCACGTTTTCGACTCTCTAAACGTTAGGTCATCGTGTAGAATGGCACGAGACGTGCTCCTACGAATTGTCAAGTCGCTGCGTCGCTCGGTTGATTTTTAAATAATTTTTTGAGTTTCGCCCGTATTCGGCACTTTCAAAAATTCGTAAAAAAAAAACTGGCCGTACGATTTTGACGAAACCCGCAGTGCACCTTTCTATCGACGCAAACTACTTTCCCTGCGAGTTTCAAGGCTCTAGCTGCTCTGGTTCGAGTTTTCGTTCAGTCACCGCAGCTAGCGTATACCACCGTTCGGCCGAGCGTGGGACTTAGTCTTTTGGAGCGCTTGGCAGCTCGACCGGGGGTGACGGAATGAAGATTTTTTTTTTTCACGTTTTCGACTCTCTAAACGTTAGGTCATCGTGTAGAATGGCACGAGACGTGCTCCTACGAATTGTCAAGTCGCTGCGTCGCTCGGTTGATTTTTAAATAATTTTTTGAGTTTCGCCCGTATTCGGCACTTTCAAAAATTCGTAAAAAAAAAACTGGCCGTACGATTTTGACGAAACCCGCAGTGCACCTTTCTATCGACGCAAACTACCTTCCCTGCGAGTTTCAAGGCTCTAGCTGCTCTGGTTCGAGTTTTCGTTCAGTCACCGCAGCTAGCGTATACCACCGTTCGGCCGAGCGTGGGACTTAGTCTTTTGGAGCGCTTGGCAGCTCGACCAGGGGGTGACGGAATGAAGATTTTTTTTTTTCACGTTCTCGACTCTCTAAACGTTAGGTCATCGTGTAGAATGGCACGAGACGTGCTCCTACGAATTGTCAAGTCGCTGCGTCGCTCGGTTGATTTTTAAATAATTTTTTGAGTTTCGCCCGTATTCGGCACTTTCAAAAATTCGTAAAAAAAAAACTGGCCGTACGATTTTGACGAAACCCGCAGTGCACCTTTCTATCGACGCAAACTACTTTCCCTGCGAGTTTCAAGGCTCTAGCTGCTCTGGTTCGAGTTTTCGTTCAGTCACCGCAGCTAGCGTATACCACCGTTCGGCCGAGCGTGGGACTTAGTCTTTTGGAGCGCTTGGCAGCTCGACCAGGGGGTGACGGAATGAAGATTTTTTTTTTTCACGTTCTCGACTCTCTAAACGTTAGGTCATCGTGTAGAATGGCACGAGACGTGCTCCTACGAAGTTTCAAGTCGCTGCGTCGCTCGGTTGATTTTTAAATAATTTTTTAAGTTTCGCCCGTATTCGGCACTTTCAAAAATTCGTAAAAAAAAACTGGCCGTACGATTTTGATGAAATTCGAGTATGTTATTCTGCGCATTGGTCTAATGTTTTGACAATTTTTGCAGTTCAATCCAATGGCTAGTTTGCGAATTATTAATTTTTTAATGATTTCCCGAAACTTCAACTCGCCGTATTTTCTATAAAAAATTTTTTTTTTTGTTTAAACTTCTTGGGTATATTTGCACTGTTGTTTCTGACGTGTCCACAAAGTTTTACAAAAATTCATCGACCCGTTCATGTTTTACCGAAAATCGGTCCCACGCACTAAGTTCCCATCGCCCTGCCGCCGGCCGGGTGTGCTGCGGCAGGTAAGCGCCGTATGCTAAGCCGGGCCGGACCGTCGCGCGCCGACCACCCGCCAGAATGTTCGGTATCTGTAAGAAAGTACGGGTTCGCCCGGCGTATGACCAAGCATTCTTTGCACATCAGCGCTACGAGTCGCTCAATGACTCTTGAGTAGCATAAGCGTCTCTGACGATGG
This sequence comes from Anoplius nigerrimus, assembly GCA_914767735.1. Taxonomy (NCBI): domain Eukaryota; kingdom Metazoa; phylum Arthropoda; class Insecta; order Hymenoptera; family Pompilidae; genus Anoplius; species Anoplius nigerrimus. The sequence goes on along the minus strand of CAJZBX010000036.1, from coordinate 280,002 downwards.
TT
>CAJZBX010000036.1:267500-270000 GCA_914767735.1 Anoplius nigerrimus | reverse complement strand
CCTCAGGATACCTGGCGACCTCCTGAAAAGAAGCCTTCTTCCCGGGAAGGGCGTCACCCGGGAAGTGACCGTTATTTCGTCCCGACTCGTGGGAATTAATATGGACCTATCAGACAAATTTATAACTGGGGAAAGGGGGGGTGCTGTAGTAAACGAGGAGATGGAGGAGAGTCCTCTGTCGCTGCCTGTCGGATCCAGACGTGGGTCCGTCAGTAGCGTACGGAGTGACGTAAGTGCGGCTAGCTTGGTGCTGCAGACGAAAAGAAAGAGGAAGGCGAAGGAGACGTTGTGCCAAATTGAGGCTGAAAACGAGAACGAGGAGGACATAATCGGCCAGATGAAGGCGATAGGTGGGCGACTCCGCAAGCATTTGTTCACAGAGACAAACAGAGTGTCCAAGAGCGTTAGCGAAGCAGTGCTTAATTGCCTAGGGGAATATGAAGAGATGTTAATGAGGGTGTTGAGTAGAAATGAAAGACTAAAGGGCAGAATCGAGGAATGCGAAAAACGCATGAATGTGCCGTACGATAATGTGAGCGGGCAGCCGGTGAAGTCCTACGCAAGAGCTGCCCTGGGCGAGGGAGCGCCAACCTTGGACGGAAAAGTGGCAGTCCGACCAGCGAGTATGAGAACGTACGCCGTCGTGGTCAAGGCCAAGGACGATAAGGCAAAAATGACGAGCGACGAGGTGAAGCAACGTGTGCTCAAAGATGTAAGCAAGCATGTAAATGTGCGAGTAAAAGCGGTGAGAAAAACCAGGAGCGGCGGAGTGGCCATCGAGACAGTGAGCGAACTCGAACTGAAGAAGTTGCGCGAGTGCGCAAAGTTTGATGAAATAGGCTTGAAGGTGGACTTGCCGAGGAAGGTGGGTCCTAAGGCGATAATTTATGATGTGCCCAATGAGCTCACGAATGAGACGTTTATGAGTGAGCTCTATGAGAAGAACCTGAAAGATTGCGTTAGCGAGAAGCAATTTAAAGATAGAGTAAGGATCGTCAGCAGGACGAGTAAAAAGGGCATGAGTGAGGGCAACATCATCGTCGAGATGAGTGGGGCAATGAAAAGAAAGCTCATACAAGACGGGCGAGTGTTCGTAAATTGGCGTTCCTTCAAAATGAAAGACTTCGTTAACGTCCTGAGATGCCACAAGTGCTACGCATTTGGGCATATGATGAGGGAGTGCAGCGTTAAGGAACGCCTGTGCCAGCAATGCGGCGAAGGTGGGCACCTGAGGCAGGGGTGCAAAAGTGCCAGCAGCCAGTGCAGGAACTGCAAGTTGCGTGGCGGTCCTTGCGACCACTCGGTCCTCTCCGACAAATGCCCGGAGTACATGAAGATGGTTGAAAGGGAGAAAATGAGGGTGTATGACGAATAACTGTAGAATGAATGTCATCCAGTATAACTGCCAACGAGCGTATGCGGTGATGAGTGATCTGGGCAACGTTATGAATGAGAACAGGGTGAGTGTGGCCCTGCTACAGGAGCCGTATGTATCTGACGGATGCGTGAGAGGACTACCGTCGGGGATGAACGTGTTTGTGAATGAGGGTGAGAGTGTGAAAGCGGCGGTAGTAGTAAATGATGGGTGCCTGGAGGCTATGTGCGTGAGTGAATGCACGAGTGAATATGGTGTATGTGTATGGCTGAGAGGGGACTTTGGCGAAGTGTATGTGGTGTCAGTATACTGCAGATATGGGCGAGACATCGCACCATATTTGGAATACATGCACAGAGTGAGCGAACGTGTCAATGGGAAGTGTCTCCTGATTGGTATGGATGCGAACGCCGTGTCGCCCCTGTGGTTTAGCAAGGGTGACCGGCGGGGAGGAAGAGAGAGTGAGAGACGTGGGCGAATGCTGGAAGAATGGATCATTACGAATGGAATGAACGTTTTGAATGAGCCGAGCGAATATTTTACATTCGCCGGGATGAATGGTGAAAGTGACATCGATGTGACCGTTGCGAATGATGCATGCATGGTGTTCGATTTTGAATGGTCAGTTAAGTGCGACTGGGGTGTGAGTGACCACAACGTTATATTGGTAAGAATGGAGAAGAGTGTTTCTGGGAATGAATGTGGTCAAAATAGAATACGGAGATGGTCCTGCAGGGGTGCCGACTGGGAGGAGTATATGAATGTGTTGAGAGAATGCGCCAATACAGAGTGCCTGGAATTAATGAATGAGGAATCGGTGGACGTGGTCACCGGAAAAGTAATGACATGGATCTCGATTGCAAATGAACGGTGTTTGAAGGCAATCAAATCAGCCAGGCGGAGAAAGGTTGTGTGGTGGACCGAAGAATTGAGCAAACTGAAAAAGGAACTGAGGAGGTATAGGAAATTGTGGCAGAGAGCGAGGAGGGTAGCGAGCCCGGATGAGGAGTGCTTAAGATTGGAGTATAGACAGAGATTGAAAGAGTATAAGAAAGAGGTGTGTGCAGTCAAGGAAGAGAATTGGAAGGAATTTGTGAGTACGGAGGGCAATCGAGATCCATGGGG
>CAJZBX010000036.1:235000-262500 GCA_914767735.1 Anoplius nigerrimus | reverse complement strand
CCTTCCCTGCGAGTTTCAAGGCTCTAGCTGCTCTGGTTCGAGTTTTCGTTCAGTCACCGCAGCTAGCGTATACCACCGTTCGGCCGAGCGTGGGACTTAGTCTTTTGGAGCGCTTGGCAGCTCGACCGGGGGTGACGGAATGAAGATTTTTTTTTTTCACGTTTTCGACTTTCTAAACGTTAGATCATCGTGTAGAATGGCATGAGACGTGCTCCAACGAATTTTCAAGTCGCTGCGTCGCTCGGTTGATTTTTAAATAATTTTTTAATTTTCGCCCGTATTCGGCACTTTCAAAAATTCGTAAAAAAAAAACTGGCCGTACGATTTTGACGAAACCCGCAGTGCACCTTTCTATCGACGCAAACTACCTTCCCTGCGAGTTTCAAGGCTCTAGCTGCTCTGGTTCGAGTTTTCGTTCAGTCACCGCAGCTAGCGTATACCACCGTTCGGCCGAGCGTGGGACTTAGTCTTTTGGAGCGCTTGGCAGCTCGACCGGGGGTGACGGAATGAAGATTTTTTTTTTTCACGTTTTCGACTCTCTAAACGTTAGGTCATCGTGTAGAATGGCATGAGACGTGCTCCAACGAATTTTCAAGTCGCTGCGTCGCTCGGTTGATTTTTAAATAATTTTTTAATTTTCGCCCGTATTCGGCACTTTCAAAAATTCGTAAAAAAAAAACTGGCCATACGATTTTGACGAAACCCGCAGTGGACCTTTCTATCGACGCAAACTACCTTCCCTGCGAGTTTCAAGGCTCTAGCTGCTCTGGTTCGAGTTTTCGTTCAGTCACCGCAGCTAGCGTATACCACCGTTCGGCCGAGCGTGGGACTTAGTCTTTTGGAGCGCTTGGCAGCTCGACCGGGGGTGACGGAATGAAGATTTTTTTTTTCACGTTTTCGACTCTCTAAACGTTAGGTCATCGTGTAGAATGGCATGAGACGTGCTCCAACGAATTTTCAAGTCGCTGCGTCGCTCGGTTGATTTTTAAATAATTTTTTAATTTTCGCCCGTATTCGGCACTTTCAAAAATTCGTAAAAAAAAAACTGGCCGTACGATTTTGACGAAACCCGCAGTGCACCTTTCTATCGACGCAAACTACCTTCCCTGCGAGTTTCAAGGCTCTAGCTGCTCTGGTTCGAGTTTTCGTTCAGTCACCGCAGCTAGCGTATACCACCGTTCGGCCGAGCGTGGGACTTAGTCTTTTGGAGCGCTTGGCAGCTCGACCGGGGGTGACGGAATGAAGATTTTTTTTTTCACGTTTTCGACTCTCTAAACGTTAGGTCATCGTGTAGAATGGCATGAGACGTGCTCCAACGAATTTTCAAGTCGCTGCGTCGCTCGGTTGATTTTTAAATAATTTTTTAATTTTCGCCCGTATTCGGCACTTTCAAAAATTCGTAAAAAAAAAACTGGCCGTACGATTTTGACGAAACCAGCAGTGCACCTTTCTATCGACGCAAACTACCTTCCCTGCGAGTTTCAAGGCTCTAGCTGCTCTGGTTCGAGTTTTCGTTCAGTCACCGCAGCTAGCGTATACCACCGTTCGGCCGAGCGTGGGACTTAGTCTTTTGGAGCGCTTGGCAGCTCGACCGGGGGTGACGGAATGAAGATTTTTTTTTTCACGTTTTCGACTCTCTAAACGTTAGGTCATCGTGTAGAATGGCACGAGACGTGCTCCTACGAATTGTCAAGTCGCTGCGTCGCTCGGTTGATTTTTAAATAATTTTTTAAGTTTCGCCCGTATTCGGCACTTTCAAAAATTCGTAAAAAAAAAACTGGCCGTACGATTTTGACGAAACCCGCAGTGCACCTTTCTATCGACGCAAACTACCTTCCCTGCGAGTTTCAAGGCTCTAGCTGCTCTGGTTCGAGTTTTCGTTCAGTCACCGCAGCTAGCGTATACCACCGTTCGGCCGAGCGTGGGACTTAGTCTTTTGGAGCGCTTGGCAGCTCGACCGGGGGTGACGGAATGAAGATTTTTTTTTTTCACGTTTTCGACTCTCTAAACGTTAGGTCATCGTGTAGAATGGCATGAGACGTGCTCCAACGAATTTTCAAGTCGCTGCGTCGCTCGGTTGATTTTTAAATAATTTTTTAATTTTCGCCCGTATTCGGCACTTTCAAAAATTCGTAAAAAAAAAACTGGCCGTACGATTTTGACGAAACCAGCAGTGCACCTTTCTATCGACGCAAACTACCTTCCCTGCGAGTTTCAAGGCTCTAGCTGCTCTGGTTCGAGTTTTTCGTTCAGTCACCGCAGCTAGCGTATACCACCGTTCGGCCGAGCGTGGGACTTAGTCTTTTGGAGCGCTTGGCAGCTCGACCGGGGGTGACGGAATGAAGATTTTTTTTTTCACGTTTTCGACTCTCTAAACGTTAGGTCATCGTGTAGAATGGCATGAGACGTGCTCCTACGAATTGTCAAGTCGCTCTGTCGCTCGGTTGATTTTTAAATAATTTTTTAAGTTTCGCCCGTATTCGGCACTTTCAAAAATTCGTAAAAAAAAAACTGGCCGTACGATTTTGACGAAATCCGCAGTGCACCTTTCTATCGACGCAAACTACCTTCCCTGCAAGTTTCAAGGCTCTAGCTGCTCTGGTTCGAGTTTTCGTTCAGTCACCGCAGCTAGCGTATACCACCGTTCGGCCGAGCGTGGGACTTTGTCTTTTGGAGCGCTTGGCAGCTCGACCGGGGGTGACGGAATGAAGATTTTTTTTTTTCACGTTTTCGACTCTCTAAACGTTAGGTCATCGTGTAGAATGGCATGAGACGTGCTCCAACGAATTTTCAAGTCGCTGGGTCGCTCGGTTGATTTTTAAATAATTTTTTAATTTTCGCCCGTATTCGGCACTTTCAAAAATTCGTAAAAAAAAAACTGGCCGTACGATTTTGACGAAACCCGCAGTGCACCTTTCTATCGACGCAAACTACCTTCCCTGCGAGTTTCAAGGCTCTAGCTGCTCTGGTTCGAGTTTTCGTTCAGTCACCGCAGCTAGCGTATACCACCGTTCGGCCGAGCGTGGGACTTAGTCTTTTGGAGCGCTTGGCAGCTCGACCGGGGGTGACGGAATGAAGATTTTTTTTTTTCACGTTTTCGACTCTCTAAACGTTAGGTCATCGTGTAGAATGGCATGAGACGTGCTCCAACGAATTTTCAAGTCGCTGCGTCGCTCGGTTGATTTTTAAATAATTTTTTAATTTTCGCCCGTATTCGGCACTTTCAAAAATTCGTAAAAAAAAAACTGGCCGTACGATTTTGACGAAACCCGCAGTGCACCTTTCTATCGACGCAAACTACCTTCCCTGCGAGTTTCAAGGCTCTAGCTGCTCTGGTTCGAGTTTTCGTTCAGTCACCGCAGCTAGCGTATACCACCGTTCGGCCGAGCGTGGGACTTAGTCTTTTGGAGCGCTTGGCAGCTCGACCGGGGGTGACGGAATGAAGATTTTTTTTTTTCACGTTTTCGACTCTCTAAACGTTAGGTCATCGTGTAGAATGGCATGAGACGTGCTCCAACGAATTTTCAAGTCGCTGCGTCGCTCGGTTGATTTTTAAATAATTTTTTAATTTTCGCCCGTATTCGGCACTTTCAAAAATTCGTAAAAAAAAAACTGGCCGTACGATTTTGACGAAACCCGCAGTGCACCTTTCTATCGACGCAAACTACCTTCCCTGCGAGTTTCAAGGCTCTAGCTGCTCTGGTTCGAGTTTTCGTTCAGTCACCGCAGCTAGCGTATACCACCGTTCGGCCGAGCGTGGGACTTAGTCTTTTGGAGCGCTTGGCAGCTCGACCGGGGGTGACGGAATGAAGATTTTTTTTTTTCACGTTTTCGACTCTCTAAACGTTAGGTCATCGTGTAGAATGGCATGAGACGTGCTCCAACGAATTTTCAAGTCGCTGCGTCGCTCGGTTGATTTTTAAATAATTTTTTAATTTTCGCCCGTATTCGGCACTTTCAAAAATTCGTAAAAAAAAAAACTGGCCATACGATTTTGACGAAACCCGCAGTGCACCTTTCTATCGACGCAAACTACCTTCCCTGCGAGTTTCAAGGCTCTAGCTGCTCTGGTTCGAGTTTTCGTTCAGTCACCGCAGCTAGCGTATACCACCGTTCGGCCGAGCGTGGGACTTAGTCTTTTGGAGCGCTTGGCAGCTCGACCAGGGGGTGACGGAATGAAGATTTTTTTTTTTCACGTTCTCGACTCTCTAAACGTTAGGTCATCGTGTAGAATGGCACGAGACGTGCTCCTACGAATTGTCAAGTCGCTGCGTCGCTCGGTTGATTTTTAAATAATTTTTTAATTTTCGCCCGTATTCGGCACTTTCAAAAATTCGTAAAAAAAAAACTGGCCGTACGATTTTGACGAAACCCGCAGTGCACCTTTCTATCGACGCAAACTACCTTCCCTGCGAGTTTCAAGGCTCTAGCTGCTCTGGTTCGAGTTTTCGTTCAGTCACCGCAGCTAGCGTATACCACCGTTCGGCCGAGCGTGGGACTTAGTCTTTTGGAGCGCTTGGCAGCTCGACCGGGGGTGACGGAATGAAGATTTTTTTTTTTCACGTTTTCGACTCTCTAAACGTTAGGTCATCGTGTAGAATGGCATGAGACGTGCTCCAACGAATTTTCAAGTCGCTGCGTCGCTCGGTTGATTTTTAAATAATTTTTTAATTTTCGCCCGTATTCGGCACTTTCAAAAATTCGTAAAAAAAAACTGGCCGTACGATTTTGACGAAACCAGCAGTGCACCTTTCTATCGACGCAAACTACCTTCCCTGCGAGTTTCAAGGCTCTAGCTGCTCTGGTTCGAGTTTTCGTTCAGTCACCGCAGCTAGCGTATACCACCGTTCGGCCGAGCGTGGGACTTAGTCTTTTGGAGCGCTTGGCAGCTCGACCGGGGGTGACGGAATGAAGATTTTTTTTTTTCACGTTTTCGACTCTCTAAACGTTAGGTCATCGTGTAGAATGGCACGAGACGTGCTCCAACGAATTTTCAAGTCGCTGCGTCGCTCGGTTGATTTTTAAATAATTTTTTAATTTTCGCCCGTATTCGGCACTTTCAAAAATTCGTAAAAAAAAAACTGGCCGTACGATTTTGACGAAACCCGCAGTGCACCTTTCTATCGACGCAAACTACCTTCCCTGCGAGTTTCAAGGCTCTAGCTGCTCTGGTTCGAGTTTTCGTTCAGTCACCGCAGCTAGCGTATACCACCGTTCGGCCGAGCGTGGGACTTAGTCTTTTGGAGCGCTTGGCAGCTCGACCGGGGGTGACGGAATGAAGATTTTTTTTTTTCACGTTTTCGACTCTCTAAACGTTAGGTCATCGTGTAGAATGGCACGAGACGTGCTCCAACGAATTTTCAAGTCGCTGCGGCGCTCGGTTGATTTTTAAATAATTTTTTAATTTTCGCCCGTATTCGGCACTTTCAAAAATTCGTAAAAAAAAAACTGGCCGTACGATTTTGACGAAACCCGCAGTGCACCTTTCTATCGACGCAAACTACCTTCCCTGCGAGTTTCAAGGCTCTAGCTGCTCTGGTTCGAGTTTTCGTTCAGTCACCGCAGCTAGCGTATACCACCGTTCGGCCGAGCGTGGGACTTAGTCTTTTGGAGCGCTTGGCAGCTCGACCGGGGGTGACGGAATGAAGATTTTTTTTTTCACGTTTTCGACTCTCTAAACGTTAGGTCATCGTGTAGAATGGCATGAGACGTGCTCCAACGAATTTTCAAGTCGCTGCGTCGCTCGGTTGATTTTTAAATAATTTTTTAATTTTCGCCCGTATTCGGCACTTTCAAAAATTCGTAAAAAAAAAACTGGCCGTACGATTTTGACGAAACCCGCAGTGCACCTTTCTATCGACGCAAACTACCTTCCCTGCGAGTTTCAAGGCTCTAGCTGCTCTGGTTCGAGTTTTCGTTCAGTCACCGCAGCTAGCGTATACCACCGTTCGGCCGAGCGTGGGACTTAGTCTTTTGGAGCGCTTGGCAGCTCGACCGGGGGTGACGGAATGAAGATTTTTTTTTTTCACGTTTTCGACTCTCTAAACGTTAGGTCATCGTGTAGAATGGCATGAGACGTGCTCCAACGAATTTTCAAGTCGCTGCGTCGCTCGGTTGATTTTTAAATAATTTTTTAATTTTCGCCCGTATTCGGCACTTTCAAAAATTCGTAAAAAAAAAACTGGCCATACGATTTTGACGAAACCCGCAGTGCACCTTTCTATCGACGCAAACTACCTTCCCTGCGAGTTTCAAGGCTCTAGCTGCTCTGGTTCGAGTTTTCGTTCAGTCACCGCAGCTAGCGTATACCACCGTTCGGCCGAGCGTGGGACTTAGTCTTTTGGAGCGCTTGGCAGCTCGACCGGGGGTGACGGAATGAAGATTTTTTTTTTCACGTTTTCGACTCTCTAAACGTTAGGTCATCGTGTAGAATGGCATGAGACGTGCTCCAACGAATTTTCAAGTCGCTGCGTCGCTCGGTTGATTTTTAAATAATTTTTTAATTTTCGCCCGTATTCGGCACTTTCAAAAATTCGTAAAAAAAAAACTGGCCGTACGATTTTGACGAAACCCGCAGTGCACCTTTCTATCGACGCAAACTACCTTCCCTGCGAGTTTCAAGGCTCTAGCTGCTCTGGTTCGAGTTTTCGTTCAGTCACCGCAGCTAGCGTATACCACCGTTCGGCCGAGCGTGGGACTTAGTCTTTTGGAGCGCTTGGCAGCTCGACCGGGGGTGACGGAATGAAGATTTTTTTTTTCACGTTTTCGACTCTCTAAACGTTAGGTCATCGTGTAGAATGGCATGAGACGTGCTCCAACGAATTTTCAAGTCGCTGCGTCGCTCGGTTGATTTTTAAATAATTTTTTAATTTTCGCCCGTATTCGGCACTTTCAAAAATTCGTAAAAAAAAAACTGGCCGTACGATTTTGACGAAACCAGCAGTGCACCTTTCTATCGACGCAAACTACCTTCCCTGCGAGTTTCAAGGCTCTAGCTGCTCTGGTTCGAGTTTTCGTTCAGTCACCGCAGCTAGCGTATACCACCGTTCGGCCGAGCGTGGGACTTAGTCTTTTGGAGCGCTTGGCAGCTCGACCGGGGGTGACGGAATGAAGATTTTTTTTTTCACGTTTTCGACTCTCTAAACGTTAGGTCATCGTGTAGAATGGCACGAGACGTGCTCCTACGAATTGTCAAGTCGCTGCGTCGCTCGGTTGATTTTTAAATAATTTTTTAAGTTTCGCCCGTATTCGGCACTTTCAAAAATTCGTAAAAAAAAAACTGGCCGTACGATTTTGACGAAACCCGCAGTGCACCTTTCTATCGACGCAAACTACCTTCCCTGCGAGTTTCAAGGCTCTAGCTGCTCTGGTTCGAGTTTTCGTTCAGTCACCGCAGCTAGCGTATACCACCGTTCGGCCGAGCGTGGGACTTAGTCTTTTGGAGCGCTTGGCAGCTCGACCGGGGGTGACGGAATGAAGATTTTTTTTTTTCACGTTTTCGACTCTCTAAACGTTAGGTCATCGTGTAGAATGGCATGAGACGTGCTCCAACGAATTTTCAAGTCGCTGCGTCGCTCGGTTGATTTTTAAATAATTTTTTAATTTTCGCCCGTATTCGGCACTTTCAAAAATTCGTAAAAAAAAAACTGGCCGTACGATTTTGACGAAACCAGCAGTGCACCTTTCTATCGACGCAAACTACCTTCCCTGCGAGTTTCAAGGCTCTAGCTGCTCTGGTTCGAGTTTTTCGTTCAGTCACCGCAGCTAGCGTATACCACCGTTCGGCCGAGCGTGGGACTTAGTCTTTTGGAGCGCTTGGCAGCTCGACCGGGGGTGACGGAATGAAGATTTTTTTTTTTCACGTTTTCGACTCTCTAAACGTTAGGTCATCGTGTAGAATGGCATGAGACGTGCTCCAACGAATTTTCAAGTCGCTGCGTCGCTCGGTTGATTTTTAAATAATTTTTTAATTTTCGCCCGTATTCGGCACTTTCAAAAATTCGTAAAAAAAAAACTGGCCGTACGATTTTGACGAAACCCGCAGTGCACCTTTCTATCGACGCAAACTACCTTCCCTGCGAGTTTCAAGGCTCTAGCTGCTCTGGTTCGAGTTTTCGTTCAGTCACCGCAGCTAGCGTATACCACCGTTCGGCCGAGCGTGGGACTTAGTCTTTTGGAGCGCTTGGCAGCTCGACCGGGGGTGACGGAATGAAGATTTTTTTTTTTCACGTTTTCGACTCTCTAAACGTTAGGTCATCGTGTAGAATGGCATGAGACGTGCTCCAACGAATTTTCAAGTCGCTGCGTCGCTCGGTTGATTTTTAAATAATTTTTTAATTTTCGCCCGTATTCGGCACTTTCAAAAATTCGTAAAAAAAAAAACTGGCCGTACGATTTTGACGAAACCCGCAGTGCACCTTTCTATCGACGCAAACTACCTTCCCTGCGAGTTTCAAGGCTCTAGCTGCTCTGGTTCGAGTTTTCGTTCAGTCACCGCAGCTAGCGTATACCACCGTTCGGCCGAGCGTGGGACTTAGTCTTTTGGAGCGCTTGGCAGCTCGACCGGGGGTGACGGAATGAAGATTTTTTTTTTTCACGTTTTCGACTCTCTAAACGTTAGGTCATCGTGTAGAATGGCATGAGACGTGCTCCAACGAATTTTCAAGTCGCTGCGTCGCTCGGTTGATTTTTAAATAATTTTTTAATTTTCGCCCGTATTCGGCACTTTCAAAAATTCGTAAAAAAAAAAACTGGCCATACGATTTTGACGAAACCCGCAGTGCACCTTTCTATCGACGCAAACTACCTTCCCTGCGAGTTTCAAGGCTCTAGCTGCTCTGGTTCGAGTTTTCGTTCAGTCACCGCAGCTAGCGTATACCACCGTTCGGCCGAGCGTGGGACTTAGTCTTTTGGAGCGCTTGGCAGCTCGACCGGGGGTGACGGAATGAAGATTTTTTTTTTCACGTTTTCGACTCTCTAAACGTTAGGTCATCGTGTAGAATGGCATGAGACGTGCTCCAACGAATTTTCAAGTCGCTGCGTCGCTCGGTTGATTTTTAAATAATTTTTTAATTTTCGCCCGTATTCGGCACTTTCAAAAATTCGTAAAAAAAAAACTGGCCGTACGATTTTGACGAAACCCGCAGTGCACCTTTCTATCGACGCAAACTACCTTCCCTGCGAGTTTCAAGGCTCTAGCTGCTCTGGTTCGAGTTTTCGTTCAGTCACCGCAGCTAGCGTATACCACCGTTCGGCCGAGCGTGGGACTTAGTCTTTTGGAGCGCTTGGCAGCTCGACCGGGGGTGACGGAATGAAGATTTTTTTTTTTTCACGTTTTCGACTCTCTAAACGTTAGGTCATCGTGTAGAATGGCATGAGACGTGCTCCAACGAATTTTCAAGTCGCTGCGTCGCTCGGTTGATTTTTAAATAATTTTTTAATTTTCGCCCGTATTCGGCACTTTCAAAAATTCGTAAAAAAAAACTGGCCGTACGATTTTGACGAAACCAGCAGTGCACCTTTCTATCGACGCAAACTACCTTCCCTGCGAGTTTCAAGGCTCTAGCTGCTCTGGTTCGAGTTTTCGTTCAGTCACCGCAGCTAGCGTATACCACCGTTCGGCCGAGCGTGGGACTTAGTCTTTTGGAGCGCTTGGCAGCTCGACCGGGGGTGACGGAATGAAGATTTTTTTTTTTCACGTTTTCGACTCTCTAAACGTTAGGTCATCGTGTAGAATGGCATGAGACGTGCTCCTACGAATTGTCAAGTCGCTGCGTCGCTCGGTTGATTTTTAAATAATTTTTTAATTTTCGCCCGTATTCGGCACTTTCAAAAATTCGTAAAAAAAAACTGGCCGTACGATTTTGACGAAACCAGCAGTGCACCTTTCTATCGACGCAAACTACCTTCCCTGCGAGTTTCAAGGCTCTAGCTGCTCTGGTTCGAGTTTTCGTTCAGTCACCGCAGCTAGCGTATACCACCGTTCGGCCGAGCGTGGGACTTAGTCTTTTGGAGCGCTTGGCAGCTCGACCGGGGGTGACGGAATGAAGATTTTTTTTTTTCACGTTTTCGACTCTCTAAACGTTAGGTCATCGTGTAGAATGGCATGAGACGTGCTCCAACGAATTTTCAAGTCGCTGCGTCGCTCGGTTGATTTTTAAATAATTTTTTAATTTTCGCCCGTATTCGGCACTTTCAAAAATTCGTAAAAAAAAAACTGGCCGTACGATTTTGACGAAACCCGCAGTGCACCTTTCTATCGACGCAAACTACCTTCCCTGCGAGTTTCAAGGCTCTAGCTGCTCTGGTTCGAGTTTTCGTTCAGTCACCGCAGCTAGCGTATACCACCGTTCGGCCGAGCGTGGGACTTAGTCTTTTGGAGCGCTTGGCAGCTCGACCGGGGGTGACGGAATGAAGATTTTTTTTTTTCACGTTTTCGACTCTCTAAACGTTAGGTCATCGTGTAGAATGGCACGAGACGTGCTCCAACGAATTTTCAAGTCGCTGCGTCGCTCGGTTGATTTTTAAATAATTTTTTAATTTTCGCCCGTATTCGGCACTTTCAAAAATTCGTAAAAAAAAAAACTGGCCATACGATTTTGACGAAACCCGCAGTGCACCTTTCTATCGACGCAAACTACCTTCCCTGCGAGTTTCAAGGCTCTAGCTGCTCTGGTTCGAGTTTTCGTTCAGTCACCGCAGCTAGCGTATACCACCGTTCGGCCGAGCGTGGGACTTAGTCTTTTGGAGCGCTTGGCAGCTCGACCGGGGGTGACGGAATGAAGATTTTTTTTTTCACGTTTTCGACTCTCTAAACGTTAGGTCATCGTGTAGAATGGCATGAGACGTGCTCCAACGAATTTTCAAGTCGCTGCGTCGCTCGGTTGATTTTTAAATAATTTTTTAAGTTTCGCCCGTATTCGGCACTTTCAAAAATTCGTAAAAAAAAAACTGGCCGTACGATTTTGACGAAACCCGCAGTGCACCTTTCTATCGACGCAAACTACATTCCCTGCGAGTTTCAAGGCTCTAGCTGCTCTGGTTCGAGTTTTCGTTCAGTCACCGCAGCTAGCGTATACCACCGTTCGGCCGAGCGTGGGACTTAGTCTTTTGGAGCGCTTGGCAGCTCGACCGGGGGTGACGGAATGAAGATTTTTTTTTTTCACGTTTTCGACTCTCTAAACGTTAGGTCATCGTGTAGAATGGCATGAGACGTGCTCCAACGAATTTTCAAGTCGCTGCGTCGCTCGGTTGATTTTTAAATAATTTTTTAATTTTCGCCCGTATTCGGCACTTTCAAAAATTCGTAAAAAAAAACTGGCCGTACGATTTTGACGAAACCAGCAGTGCACCTTTCTATCGACGCAAACTACCTTCCCTGCGAGTTTCAAGGCTCTAGCTGCTCTGGTTCGAGTTTTCGTTCAGTCACCGCAGCTAGCGTATACCACCGTTCGGCCGAGCGTGGGACTTAGTCTTTTGGAGCGCTTGGCAGCTCGACCGGGGGTGACGGAATGAAGATTTTTTTTTTCACGTTTTCGACTCTCTAAACGTTAGGTCATCGTGTAGAATGGCATGAGACGTGCTCCTACGAATTGTCAAGTCGCTGCGTCGCTCGGTTGATTTTTAAATAATTTTTTAATTTTCGCCCGTATTCGGCACTTTCAAAAATTCGTAAAAAAAAAACTGGCCGTACGATTTTGACGAAACCCGCAGTGCACCTTTCTATCGACGCAAACTACCTTCCCTGCGAGTTTCAAGGCTCTAGCTGCTCTGGTTCGAGTTTTCGTTCAGTCACCGCAGCTAGCGTATACCACCGTTCGGCCGAGCGTGGGACTTAGTCTTTTGGAGCGCTTGGCAGCTCGACCGGGGGTGACGGAATGAAGATTTTTTTTTTTCACGTTTTCGACTCTCTAAACGTTAGGTCATCGTGTAGAATGGCATGAGACGTGCTCCAACGAATTTTCAAGTCGCTGCGTCGCTCGGTTGATTTTTAAATAATTTTTTAATTTTCGCCCGTATTCGGCACTTTCAAAAATTCGTAAAAAAAAAACTGGCCGTACGATTTTGACGAAACCAGCAGTGCACCTTTCTATCGACGCAAACTACCTTCCCTGCGAGTTTCAAGGCTCTAGGTGCTCTGGTTCGATTTTTCGTTCAGTCACCGCAGCTAGCGTATACCACCGTTCGGCCGAGCGTGGGACTTAGTCTTTTGGAGCGCTTGGCAGCTCGACCGGGGGTGACGGAATGAAGATTTTTTTTTTCACGTTTTCGACTCTCTAAACGTTAGGTCATCGTGTAGAATGGCATGAGACGTGCTCCTACGAATTGTCAAGTCGCTCTGTCGCTCGGTTGATTTTTAAATAATTTTTTAAGTTTCGCCCGTATTCGGCACTTTCAAAAATTCGTAAAAAAAAAACTGGCCGTACGATTTTGACGAAATCCGCAGTGCACCTTTCTATCGACGCAAACTACCTTCCCTGCAAGTTTCAAGGCTCTAGCTGCTCTGGTTCGAGTTTTCGTTCAGTCACCGCAGCTAGCGTATACCACCGTTCGGCCGAGCGTGGGACTTAGTCTTTTGGAGCGCTTGGCAGCTCGACCGGGGGTGACGGAATGAAGATTTTTTTTTCACGTTTTCGACTCTCTAAACGTTAGGTCATCGTGTAGAATGGCATGAGACGTGCTCCAACGAATTTTCAAGTCGCTGGGTCGCTCGGTTGATTTTTGAATAATTTTTTAATTTTCGCCCGTATTCGGCACTTTCAAAAATTCGTAAAAAAAAAACTGGCCGTACGATTTTGACGAAACCCGCAGTGCACCTTTCTATCGACGCAAACTACCTTCCCTGCGAGTTTCAAGGCTCTAGCTGCTCTGGTTCGAGTTTTCGTTCAGTCACCGCAGCTAGCGTATACCACCGTTCGGCCGAGCGTGGGACTTAGTCTTTTGGAGCGCTTGGCAGCTCGACCGGGGGTGACGGAATGAAGATTTTTTTTTTTCACGTTTTCGACTCTCTAAACGTTAGGTCATCGTGTAGAATGGCATGAGACGTGCTCCAACGAATTTTCAAGTCGCTGCGTCGCTCGGTTGATTTTTAAATAATTTTTTAATTTTCGCCCGTATTCGGCACTTTCAAAAATTCGTAAAAAAAAAACTGGCCGTACGATTTTGACGAAACCCGCAGTGCACCTTTCTATCGACGCAAACTACCTTCCCTGCGAGTTTCAAGGCTCTAGCTGCTCTGGTTCGAGTTTTCGTTCAGTCACCGCAGCTAGCGTATACCACCGTTCGGCCGAGCGTGGGACTTAGTCTTTTGGAGCGCTTGGCAGCTCGACCGGGGGTGACGGAATGAAGATTTTTTTTTTCACGTTTTCGACTCTCTAAACGTTAGGTCATCGTGTAGAATGGCATGAGACGTGCTCCTACGAATTGTCAAGTCGCTGCGTCGCTCGGTTGATTTTTAAATAATTTTTTGAGTTTCGCCCGTATTCGGCACTTTCAAAAATTCGTAAAAAAAAAACTGGCCGTACGATTTTGACGAAATCCGCAGTGCACCTTTCTATCGACGCAAACTACCTTCCCTGCGAGTTTCAAGGCTCTAGCTGCTCTGGTTCGAGTTTTCGTTCAGTCACCGCAGCTAGCGTATACCACCGTTCGGCCGAGCGTGGGACTTAGTCTTTTGGAGCGCTTGGCAGCTCGACCGGGGGTGACGGAATGAAGATTTTTTTTTTCACGTTTTCGACTCTCTAAACGTTAGGTCATCGTGTAGAATGGCATGAGACGTGCTCCTACGAATTGTCAAGTCGCTGCGTCGCTCGGTTGATTTTTAAATAATTTTTTAAGTTTCGCCCGTATTCGGCACTTTCAAAAATTCGTAAAAAAAAAACTGGCCGTACGATTTTGACGAAACCCGCAGTGCACCTTTCTATCGACGCAAACTACCTTCCCTGCGAGTTTCAAGGCTCTAGCTGCTCTGGTTCGAGTTTTCGTTCAGTCACCGCAGCTAGCGTATACCACCGTTCGGCCGAGCGTGGGACTTAGTCTTTTGGAGCGCTTGGCAGCTCGACCAGGGGGTGACGGAATGAAGATTTTTTTTTTTCACGTTCTCGACTCTCTAAACGTTAGGTCATCGTGTAGAATGGCACGAGACGTGCTCCTACGAAGTTTCAAGTCGCTGCGTCGCTCGGTTGATTTTTAAATAATTTTTTAAGTTTCGCCCGTATTCGGCACATTCAAAAATTCGTAAAAAAAAAACTGGCCGTACGATTTTGACGAAATCCGCAGTGCACCTTTCTATCGACGCAAACTTCTTTCCCTGCGAGTTTCAAGGCTCTAGCTGCTCTGGTTCGAGTTTTCGTTCAGTCACCGCAGCTAGCGTATACCACCGTTCGGCCGAGCGTGGGACTTAGTCTTTTGGAGCGCTTGGCAGCTCGACCAGGGGGTGACGGAATGAAGATTTTTTTTTTTCACGTTTTCGACTCTCTAAACGTTAGGTCATCGTGTAGAATGGCACGAGACGTGCTCCTACGAATTGTCAAGTCGCTGCGTCGCTCGGTTGATTTTTAAATAATTTTTTGAGTTTCGCCCGTATTCGGCACTTTCAAAAATTCGTAAAAAAAAAACTGGCCGTACGATTTTGACGAAATCCGCAGTGCACCTTTCTATCGACGCAAACTACCTTCCCTGCGAGTTTCAAGGCTCTAGCTGCTCTGGTTCGAGTTTTCGTTCAGTCACCGCAGCTAGCGTATACCACCGTTCGGCCGAGCGTGGGACTTAGTCTTTTGGAGCGCTTGGCAGCTCGACCGGGGGTGACGGAATGAAGATTTTTTTTTTTCACGTTTTCGACTCTCTAAACGTTAGGTCATCGTGTAGAATGGCATGAGACGTGCTCCAACGAATTGTCAAGTCGCTGCGTCGCTCGGTTGATTTTTAAATAATTTTTTAAGTTTCGCCCGTATTCGGCACTTTCAAAAATTCGTAAAAAAAAAACTGGCCGTACGATTTTGACGAAACCCGCAGTGCACCTTTCTATCGACGCAAACTACCTTCCCTGCGAGTTTCAAGGCTCTAGCTGCTCTGGTTCGAGTTTTCGTTCAGTCACCGCAGCTAGCGTATACCACCGTTCGGCCGAGCGTGGGACTTAGTCTTTTGGAGCGCTTGGCAGCTCGACCGGGGGTGACGGAATGAAGATTTTTTTTTTACGTTTTCGACTCTCTAAACGTTAGGTCATCGTGTAGAATGGCACGAGACGTGCTCCAACGAATTTTCAAGTCGCTGCGTCGCTCGGTTGATTTTTAAATAATTTTTTAATTTTCGCCCGTATTCGGCACTTTCAAAAATTCGTAAAAAAAAAACTGGCCGTACGATTTTGACGAAACCAGCAGTGCACCTTTCTATCGACGCAAACTACCTTCCCTGCGAGTTTCAAGGCTCTAGCTGCTCTGGTTCGAGTTTTCGTTCAGTCACCGCAGCTAGCGTATACCACCGTTCGGCCGAGCGTGGGACTTAGTCTTTTGGAGCGCTTGGCAGCTCGACCGGGGGTGACGGAATGAAGATTTTTTTTTTCACGTTTTCGACTCTCTAAACGTTAGGTCATCGTGTAGAATGGCATGAGACGTGCTCCTACGAATTATCAAGTCGCTGCGTCGCTCGGTTGATTTTTAAATAATTTTTTGAGTTTCGCCCGTATTCGGCACTTTCAAAAATTCGTAAAAAAAAAACTGGCCGTACGATTTTGACGAAACCCGCAGTGCACCTTTCTATCGACGCAAACTACTTTCCCTGCGAGTTTCAAGGCTCTAGCTGCTCTGGTTCGAGTTTTCGTTCAGTCACCGCAGCTAGCGTATACCACCGTTCGGCCGAGCGTGGGACTTAGTCTTTTGGAGCGCTTGGCAGCTCGACCGGGGGTGACGGAATGAAGATTTTTTTTTTCACGTTTTCGACTCTCTAAACGTTAGGTCATCGTGTAGAATGGCATGAGACGTGCTCCTACGAATTGTCAAGTCGCTGCGTCGCTCGGTTGATTTTTAAATAATTTTTTGAGTTTCGCCCGTATTCGGCACTTTCAAAAATTCGTAAAAAAAAAACTGGCCGTACGATTTTGACGAAACCCGCAGTGCACCTTTCTATCGACGCAAACTACCTTCCCTGCGAGTTTCAAGGCTCTAGCTGCTCTGGTTCGAGTTTTCGTTCAGTCACCGCAGCTAGCGTATACCACCGTTCGGCCGAGCGTGGGACTTAGTCTTTTGGAGC
Source organism: Anoplius nigerrimus (assembly GCA_914767735.1). NCBI lineage: Eukaryota > Metazoa > Arthropoda > Insecta > Hymenoptera > Pompilidae > Anoplius > Anoplius nigerrimus. The sequence goes on along the minus strand of CAJZBX010000036.1, from coordinate 246,255 downwards.
GCTTGGCAGCTCGACCGGGGGTGACGGAATGAAGATTTTTTTTTTTCACGTTTTCGACTCTCTAAACGTTAGGTCATCGTGTAGAATGGCACGAGACGTGCTCCTACGAATTGTCAAGTCGCTGCGTCGCTCGGTTGATTTTTAAATAATTTTTTGAGTTTCGCCCGTATTCGGCACTTTCAAAAATTCGTAAAAAAAAAACTGGCCGTACGATTTTGACGAAACCCGCAGTGCACCTTTCTATCGACGCAAACTACTTTCCCTGCGAGTTTCAAGGCTCTAGCTGCTCTGGTTCGAGTTTTCGTTCAGTCACCGCAGCTAGCGTATACCACCGTTCGGCCGAGCGTGGGACTTAGTCTTTTGGAGCGCTTGGCAGCTCGACCGGGGGTGACGGAATGAAGATTTTTTTTTTTCACGTTTTCGACTCTCTAAACGTTAGGTCATCGTGTAGAATGGCACGAGACGTGCTCCTACGAATTGTCAAGTCGCTGCGTCGCTCGGTTGATTTTTAAATAATTTTTTGAGTTTCGCCCGTATTCGGCACTTTCAAAAATTCGTAAAAAAAAAACTGGCCGTACGATTTTGACGAAACCCGCAGTGCACCTTTCTATCGACGCAAACTACTTTCCCTGCGAGTTTCAAGGCTCTAGCTGCTCTGGTTCGAGTTTTCGTTCAGTCACCGCAGCTAGCGTATACCACCGTTCGGCCGAGCGTGGGACTTAGTCTTTTGGAGCGCTTGGCAGCTCGACCGGGGGTGACGGAATGAAGATTTTTTTTTTCACGTTTTCGACTCTCTAAACGTTAGGTCATCGTGTAGAATGGCATGAGACGTGCTCCTACGAATTGTCAAGTCGCTGCGTCGCTCGGTTGATTTTTAAATAATTTTTTGAGTTTCGCCCGTATTCGGCACTTTCAAAAATTCGTAAAAAAAAAACTGGCCGTACGATTTTGACGAAACCCGCAGTGCACCTTTCTATCGACGCAAACTACCTTCCCTGCGAGTTTCAAGGCTCTAGCTGCTCTGGTTCGAGTTTTCGTTCAGTCACCGCAGCTAGCGTATACCACCGTTCGGCCGAGCGTGGGACTTAGTCTTTTGGAGCGCTTGGCAGCTCGACCGGGGGTGACGGAATGAAGATTTTTTTTTTTCACGTTCTCGACTCTCTAAACGTTAGGTCATCGTGTAGAATGGCACGAGACGTGCTCCTACGAATTGTCAAGTCGCTGCGTCGCTCGGTTGATTTTTAAATAATTTTTTGAGTTTCGCCCGTATTCGGCACTTTCAAAAATTCGTAAAAAAAAAACTGGCCGTACGATTTTGACGAAACCCGCAGTGCACCTTTCTATCGACGCAAACTACCTTCCCTGCGAGTTTCAAGGCTCTAGCTGCTCTGGTTCGAGTTTTCGTTCAGTCACCGCAGCTAGCGTATACCACCGTTCGGCCGAGCGTGGGACTTAGTCTTTTGGAGCGCTTGGCAGCTCGACCGGGGGTGACGGAATGAAGATTTTTTTTTTCACGTTTTCGACTCTCTAAACGTTAGGTCATCGTGTAGAATGGCATGAGACGTGCTCCTACGAATTGTCAAGTCGCTGCGTCGCTCGGTTGATTTTTAAATAATTTTTTAAGTTTCGCCCGTATTCGGCACTTTCAAAAATTCGTAAAAAAAAAACTGGCCGTACGATTTTGACGAAACCCGCAGTGCACCTTTCTATCGACGCAAACTACCTTCCCTGCGAGTTTCAAGGCTCTAGCTGCTCTGGTTCGAGTTTTCGTTCAGTCACCGCAGCTAGCGTATACCACCGTTCGGCCGAGCGTGGGACTTAGTCTTTTGGAGCGCTTGGCAGCTCGACCGGGGGTGACGGAATGAAGATTTTTTTTTTTCACGTTTTCGACTCTCTAAACGTTAGGTCATCGTGTAGAATGGCATGAGACGTGCTCCAACGAATTTTCAAGTCGCTGCGTCGCTCGGTTGATTTTTAAATAATTTTTTAATTTTCGCCCGTATTCGGCACTTTCAAAAATTCGTAAAAAAAAAACTGGCCGTACGATTTTGACGAAACCAGCAGTGCACCTTTCTATCGACGCAAACAACCTTCCCTGCGAGTTTCAAGGCTCTAGCTGCTCTGGTTCGAGTTTTTCGTTCAGTCACCGCAGCTAGCGTATACCACCGTTCGGCCGAGCGTGGGACTTAGTCTTTTGGAGCGCTTGGCAGCTCGACCGGGGGTGACGGAATGAAGATTTTTTTTTTCACGTTTTCGACTCTCTAAACGTTAGGTCATCGTGTAGAATGGCATGAGACGTGCTCCTACGAATTGTCAAGTCGCTCTGTCGCTCGGTTGATTTTTAAATAATTTTTTAAGTTTCGCCCGTATTCGGCACTTTCAAAAATTCGTAAAAAAAAAACTGGCCGTACGATTTTGACGAAATCCGCAGTGCACCTTTCTATCGACGCAAACTACCTTCCCTGCAAGTTTCAAGGCTCTAGCTGCTCTGGTTCGAGTTTTCGTTCAGTCACCGCAGCTAGCGTATACCACCGTTCGGCCGAGCGTGGGACTTAGTCTTTTGGAGCGCTTGGCAGCTCGACCGGGGGTGACGGAATGAAGATTTTTTTTTTCACGTTTTCGACTCTCTAAACGTTAGGTCATCGTGTAGAATGGCATGAGACGTGCTCCAACGAATTTTCAAGTCGCTGGGTCGCTCGGTTGATTTTTAAATAATTTTTTAATTTTCGCCCGTATTCGGCACTTTCAAAAATTCGTAAAAAAAAAACTGGCCGTACGATTTTGACGAAACCCGCAGTGCACCTTTCTATCGACGCAAACTACCTTCCCTGCGAGTTTCAAGGCTCTAGCTGCTCTGGTTCGAGTTTTCGTTCAGTCACCGCAGCTAGCGTATACCACCGTTCGGCCGAGCGTGGGACTTAGTCTTTTGGAGCGCTTGGCAGCTCGACCGGGGGTGACGGAATGAAGATTTTTTTTTTTCACGTTTTCGACTCTCTAAACGTTAGGTCATCGTGTAGAATGGCATGAGACGTGCTCCAACGAATTTTCAAGTCGCTGCGTCGCTCGGTTGATTTTTAAATAATTTTTTAATTTTCGCCCGTATTCGGCACTTTCAAAAATTCGTAAAAAAAAAACTGGCCGTACGATTTTGACGAAACCCGCAGTGCACCTTTCTATCGACGCAAACTACCTTCCCTGCGAGTTTCAAGGCTCTAGCTGCTCTGGTTCGAGTTTTCGTTCAGTCACCGCAGCTAGCGTATACCACCGTTCGGCCGAGCGTGGGACTTAGTCTTTTGGAGCGCTTGGCAGCTCGACCGGGGGTGACGGAATGAAGATTTTTTTTTTCACGTTTTCGACTCTCTAAACGTTAGGTCATCGTGTAGAATGGCATGAGACGTGCTCCTACGAATTGTCAAGTCGCTGCGTCGCTCGGTTGATTTTTAAATAATTTTTTGAGTTTCGCCCGTATTCGGCACTTTCAAAAATTCGTAAAAAAAAAACTGGCCGTACGATTTTGACGAAATCCGCAGTGCACCTTTCTATCGACGCAAACTACCTTCCCTGCGAGTTTCAAGGCTCTAGCTGCTCTGGTTCGAGTTTTCGTTCAGTCACCGCAGCTAGCGTATACCACCGTTCGGCCGAGCGTGGGACTTAGTCTTTTGGAGCGCTTGGCAGCTCGACCGGGGGTGACGGAATGAAGATTTTTTTTTTCACGTTTTCGACTCTCTAAACGTTAGGTCATCGTGTAGAATGGCACGAGACGTGCTCCTACGAATTGTCAAGTCGCTGCGTCGCTCGGTTGATTTTTAAATAATTTTTTAAGTTTCGCCCGTATTCGGCACTTTCAAAAATTCGTAAAAAAAAAACTGGCCGTACGATTTTGACGAAACCCGCAGTGCACCTTTCTATCGACGCAAACTACCTTCCCTGCGAGTTTCAAGGCTCTAGCTGCTCTGGTTCGAGTTTTCGTTCAGTCACCGCAGCTAGCGTATACCACCGTTCGGCCGAGCGTGGGACTTAGTCTTTTGGAGCGCTTGGCAGCTCGACCAGGGGGTGACGGAATGAAGATTTTTTTTTTTCACGTTCTCGACTCTCTAAACGTTAGGTCATCGTGTAGAATGGCACGAGACGTGCTCCTACGAAGTTTCAAGTCGCTGCGTCGCTCGGTTGATTTTTAAATAATTTTTTAAGTTTCGCCCGTATTCGGCACATTCAAAAATTCGTAAAAAAAAAACTGGCCGTACGATTTTGACGAAACCCGCAGTGCACCTTTCTATCGACGCAAACTTCTTTCCCTGCGAGTTTCAAGGCTCTAGCTGCTCTGGTTCGAGTTTTCGTTCAGTCACCGCAGCTAGCGTATACCACCGTTCGGCCGAGCGTGGGACTTAGTCTTTTGGAGCGCTTGGCAGCTCGACCAGGGGGTGACGGAATGAAGATTTTTTTTTTCACGTTTTCGACTCTCTAAACGTTAGGTCATCGTGTAGAATGGCATGAGACGTGCTCCTACGAATTGTCAAGTCGCTGCGTCGCTCGGTTGATTTTTAAATAATTTTTTGAGTTTCGCCCGTATTCGGCACTTTCAAAAATTCGTAAAAAAAAAACTGGCCGTACGATTTTGACGAAATCCGCAGTGCACCTTTCTATCGACGCAAACTACCTTCCCTGCGAGTTTCAAGGCTCTAGCTGCTCTGGTTCGAGTTTTCGTTCAGTCACCGCAGCTAGCGTATACCACCGTTCGGCCGAGCGTGGGACTTAGTCTTTTGGAGCGCTTGGCAGCTCGACCGGGGGTGACGGAATGAAGATTTTTTTTTTTCACGTTTTCGACTCTCTAAACGTTAGGTCATCGTGTAGAATGGCATGAGACGTGCTCCAACGAATTGTCAAGTCGCTGCGTCGCTCGGTTGATTTTTAAATAATTTTTTAAGTTTCGCCCGTATTCGGCACTTTCAAAAATTCGTAAAAAAAAAACTGGCCGTACGATTTTGACGAAACCCGCAGTGCACCTTTCTATCGACGCAAACTACCTTCCCTGCGAGTTTCAAGGCTCTAGCTGCTCTGGTTCGAGTTTTCGTTCAGTCACCGCAGCTAGCGTATACCACCGTTCGGCCGAGCGTGGGACTTAGTCTTTTGGAGCGCTTGGCAGCTCGACCGGGGGTGACGGAATGAAGATTTTTTTTTTCACGTTTTCGACTCTCTAAACGTTAGGTCATCGTGTAGAATGGCATGAGACGTGCTCCAACGAATTTTCAAGTCGCTGCGTCGCTCGGTTGATTTTTAAATAATTTTTTAATTTTCGCCCGTATTCGGCACTTTCAAAAATTCGTAAAAAAAAAACTGGCCGTACGATTTTGACGAAACCAGCAGTGCACCTTTCTATCGACGCAAACTACCTTCCCTGCGAGTTTCAAGGCTCTAGCTGCTCTGGTTCGAGTTTTCGTTCAGTCACCGCAGCTAGCGTATACCACCGTTCGGCCGAGCGTGGGACTTAGTCTTTTGGAGCGCTTGGCAGCTCGACCGGGGGTGACGGAATGAAGATTTTTTTTTTCACGTTTTCGACTCTCTAAACGTTAGGTCATCGTGTAGAATGGCATGAGACGTGCTCCTACGAATTATCAAGTCGCTGCGTCGCTCGGTTGATTTTTAAATAATTTTTTGAGTTTCGCCCGTATTCGGCACTTTCAAAAATTCGTAAAAAAAAAACTGGCCGTACGATTTTGACGAAACCCGCAGTGCACCTTTCTATCGACGCAAACTACTTTCCCTGCGAGTTTCAAGGCTCTAGCTGCTCTGGTTCGAGTTTTCGTTCAGTCACCGCAGCTAGCGTATACCACCGTTCGGCCGAGCGTGGGACTTAGTCTTTTGGAGCGCTTGGCAGCTCGACCGGGGGTGACGGAATGAAGATTTTTTTTTTCACGTTTTCGACTCTCTAAACGTTAGGTCATCGTGTAGAATGGCACGAGACGTGCTCCTACGAATTGTCAAGTCGCTGCGTCGCTCGGTTGATTTTTAAATAATTTTTTGAGTTTCGCCCGTATTCGGCACTTTCAAAAATTCGTAAAAAAAAAACTGGCCGTACGATTTTGACGAAACCCGCAGTGCACCTTTCTATCGACGCAAACTACCTTCCCTGCGAGTTTCAAGGCTCTAGCTGCTCTGGTTCGAGTTTTCGTTCAGTCACCGCAGCTAGCGTATACCACCGTTCGGCCGAGCGTGGGACTTAGTCTTTTGGAGCGCTTGGCAGCTCGACCGGGGGTGACGGAATGAAGATTTTTTTTTTTCACGTTTTCGACTCTCTAAACGTTAGGTCATCGTGTAGAATGGCACGAGACGTGCTCCTACGAATTGTCAAGTCGCTGCGTCGCTCGGTTGATTTTTAAATAATTTTTTGAGTTTCGCCCGTATTCGGCACTTTCAAAAATTCGTAAAAAAAAAACTGGCCGTACGATTTTGACGAAACCCGCAGTGCACCTTTCTATCGACGCAAACTACTTTCCCTGCGAGTTTCAAGGCTCTAGCTGCTCTGGTTCGAGTTTTCGTTCAGTCACCGCAGCTAGCGTATACCACCGTTCGGCCGAGCGTGGGACTTAGTCTTTTGGAGCGCTTGGCAGCTCGACCGGGGGTGACGGAATGAAGATTTTTTTTTTTCACGTTTTCGACTCTCTAAACGTTAGGTCATCGTGTAGAATGGCACGAGACGTGCTCCTACGAATTGTCAAGTCGCTGCGTCGCTCGGTTGATTTTTAAATAATTTTTTGAGTTTCGCCCGTATTCGGCACTTTCAAAAATTCGTAAAAAAAAAACTGGCCGTACGATTTTGACGAAACCCGCAGTGCACCTTTCTATCGACGCAAACTACTTTCCCTGCGAGTTTCAAGGCTCTAGCTGCTCTGGTTCGAGTTTTCGTTCAGTCACCGCAGCTAGCGTATACCACCGTTCGGCCGAGCGTGGGACTTAGTCTTTTGGAGCGCTTGGCAGCTCGACCGGGGGTGACGGAATGAAGATTTTTTTTTTTCACGTTTTCGACTCTCTAAACGTTAGGTCATCGTGTAGAATGGCATGAGACGTGCTCCTACGAATTGTCAAGTCGCTGCGTCGCTCGGTTGATTTTTAAATAATTTTTTGAGTTTCGCCCGTATTCGGCACTTTCAAAAATTCGTAAAAAAAAAACTGGCCGTACGATTTTGACGAAACCCGCAGTGCACCTTTCTATCGACGCAAACTACCTTCCCTGCGAGTTTCAAGGCTCTAGCTGCTCTGGTTCGAGTTTTCGTTCAGTCACCGCAGCTAGCGTATACCACCGTTCGGCCGAGCGTGGGACTTAGTCTTTTGGAGCGCTTGGCAGCTCGACCGGGGGTGACGGAATGAAGATTTTTTTTTTTCACGTTCTCGACTCTCTAAACGTTAGGTCATCGTGTAGAATGGCACGAGACGTGCTCCTACGAATTGTCAAGTCGCTGCGTCGCTCGGTTGATTTTTAAATAATTTTTTGAGTTTCGCCCGTATTCGGCACTTTCAAAAATTCGTAAAAAAAAAACTGGCCGTACGATTTTGACGAAACCCGCAGTGCACCTTTCTATCGACGCAAACTACCTTCCCTGCGAGTTTCAAGGCTCTAGCTGCTCTGGTTCGAGTTTTCGTTCAGTCACCGCAGCTAGCGTATACCACCGTTCGGCCGAGCGTGGGACTTAGTCTTTTGGAGCGCTTGGCAGCTCGACCAGGGGGTGACGGAATGAAGATTTTTTTTTTTCACGTTCTCGACTCTCTAAACGTTAGGTCATCGTGTAGAATGGCACGAGACGTGCTCCTACGAATTGTCAAGTCGCTGCGTCGCTCGGTTGATTTTTAAATAATTTTTTGAGTTTCGCCCGTATTCGGCACTTTCAAAAATTCGTAAAAAAAAAACTGGCCGTACGATTTTGACGAAACCCGCAGTGCACCTTTCTATCGACGCAAACTACTTTCCCTGCGAGTTTCAAGGCTCTAGCTGCTCTGGTTCGAGTTTTCGTTCAGTCACCGCAGCTAGCGTATACCACCGTTCGGCCGAGCGTGGGACTTAGTCTTTTGGAGCGCTTGGCAGCTCGACCGGGGGTGACGGAATGAAGATTTTTTTTTTTCACGTTTTCGACTCTCTAAACGTTAGGTCATCGTGTAGAATGGCATGAGACGTGCTCCTACGAATTGTCAAGTCGCTGCGTCGCTCGGTTAATTTTTAAATAATTTTTTGAGTTTCGCCCGTATTCGGCACTTTCAAAAATTCGTAAAAAAAAAAACTGGCCGTACGATTTTGACGAAACCCGCAGTGCACCTTTCTATCGACGCAAACTACCTTCCCTGCGAGTTTCAAGGCTCTAGCTGCTCTGGTTCGAGTTTTCGTTCAGTCACCGCAGCTAGCGTATACCACCGTTCGGCCGAGCGTGGGACTTAGTCTTTTGGAGCGCTTGGCAGCTCGACCGGGGGTGACGGAATGAAGATTTTTTTTTTTCACGTTCTCGACTCTCTAAACGTTAGGTCATCGTGTAGAATGGCACGAGACGTGCTCCTACGAATTGTCAAGTCGCTGCGTCGCTCGGTTGATTTTTAAATAATTTTTTGAGTTTCGCCCGTATTCGGCACTTTCAAAAATTCGTAAAAAAAAAACTGGCCGTACGATTTTGACGAAACCCGCAGTGCACCTTTCTATCGACGCAAACTACCTTCCCTGCGAGTTTCAAGGCTCTAGCTGCTCTGGTTCGAGTTTTCGTTCAGTCACCGCAGCTAGCGTATACCACCGTTCGGCCGAGCGTGGGACTTAGTCTTTTGGAGCGCTTGGCAGCTCGACCAGGGGGTGACGGAATGAAGATTTTTTTTTTTCACGTTCTCGACTCTCTAAACGTTAGGTCATCGTGTAGAATGGCACGAGACGTGCTCCTACGAATTGTCAAGTCGCTGCGTCGCTCGGTTGATTTTTAAATAATTTTTTGAGTTTCGCCCGTATTCGGCACTTTCAAAAATTCGTAAAAAAAAAACTGGCCGTACGATTTTGACGAAACCCGCAGTGCACCTTTCTATCGACGCAAACTACTTTCCCTGCGAGTTTCAAGGCTCTAGCTGCTCTGGTTCGAGTTTTCGTTCAGTCACCGCAGCTAGCGTATACCACCGTTCGGCCGAGCGTGGGACTTTGTCTTTTGGAGCGCTTGGCAGCTCGACCGGGGGTGACGGAATGAAGATTTTTTTTTTTCACGTTTTCGACTCTCTAAACGTTAGGTCATCGTGTAGAATGGCATGAGACGTGCTCCTACGAATTGTCAAGTCGCTGCGTCGCTCGGTTGATTTTTAAATAATTTTTTGAGTTTCGCCCGTATTCGGCACTTTCAAAAATTCGTAAAAAAAAAACTGGCCGTACGATTTTGACGAAACCCGCAGTGCACCTTTCTATCGACGCAAACTACCTTCCCTGCGAGTTTCAAGGCTCTAGCTGCTCTGGTTCGAGTTTTCGTTCAGTCACCGCAGCTAGCGTATACCACCGTTCGGCCGAGCGTGGGACTTAGTCTTTTGGAGTGCTTGGCAGCTCGACCAGGGGGTGACGGAATGAAGATTTTTTTTTTTCACGTTCTCGACTCTCTAAACGTTAGGTCATCGTGTAGAATGGCACGAGACGTGCTCCTACGAATTGTCAAGTCGCTGCGTCGCTCGGTTGATTTTTAAATAATTTTTTGAGTTTCGCCCGTATTCGGCACTTTCAAAAATTCGTAAAAAAAAAACTGGCCGTACGATTTTGACGAAACCCGCAGTGCACCTTTCTATCGACGCAAACTACTTTCCCTGCGAGTTTCAAGGCTCTAGCTGCTCTGGTTCGAGTTTTCGTTCAGTCACCGCAGCTAGCGTATACCACCGTTCGGCCGAGCGTGGGACTTAGTCTTTTGGAGCGCTTGGCAGCTCGACCGGGGGTGACGGAATGAAGATTTTTTTTTTTCACGTTTTCGACTCTCTAAACGTTAGGTCATCGTGTAGAATGGCACGAGACGTGCTCCTACGAATTGTCAAGTCGCTGCGTCGCTCGGTTGATTTTTAAATAATTTTTTGAGTTTCGCCCGTATTCGGCACTTTCAAAAATTCGTAAAAAAAAAACTGGCCGTACGATTTTGACGAAACCCGCAGTGCACCTTTCTATCGACGCAAACTACCTTCCCTGCGAGTTTCAAGGCTCTAGCTGCTCTGGTTCGAGTTTTCGTTCAGTCACCGCAGCTAGCGTATACCACCGTTCGGCCGAGCGTGGGACTTAGTCTTTTGGAGCGCTTGGCAGCTCGACCAGGGGGTGACGGAATGAAGATTTTTTTTTTTCACGTTCTCGACTCTCTAAACGTTAGGTCATCGTGTAGAATGGCACGAGACGTGCTCCTACGAATTGTCAAGTCGCTGCGTCGCTCGGTTGATTTTTAAATAATTTTTTGAGTTTCGCCCGTATTCGGCACTTTCAAAAATTCGTAAAAAAAAAACTGGCCGTACGATTTTGACGAAACCCGCAGTGCACCTTTCTATCGACGCAAACTACTTTCCCTGCGAGTTTCAAGGCTCTAGCTGCTCTGGTTCGAGTTTTCGTTCAGTCACCGCAGCTAGCGTATACCACCGTTCGGCCGAGCGTGGGACTTAGTCTTTTGGAGCGCTTGGCAGCTCGACCGGGGGTGACGGAATGAAGATTTTTTTTTTTCACGTTTTCGACTCTCTAAACGTTAGGTCATCGTGTAGAATGGCATGAGACGTGCTCCTACGAATTGTCAAGTCGCTGCGTCGCTCGGTTGATTTTTAAATAATTTTTTGAGTTTCGCCCGTATTCGGCACTTTCAAAAATTCGTAAAAAAAAAACTGGCCGTACGATTTTGACGAAACCCGCAGTGCACCTTTCTATCGACGCAAACTACCTTCCCTGCGAGTTTCAAGGCTCTAGCTGCTCTGGTTCGAGTTTTCGTTCAGTCACCGCAGCTAGCGTATACCACCGTTCGGCCGAGCGTGGGACTTAGTCTTTTGGAGCGCTTGGCAGCTCGACCAGGGGGTGACGGAATGAAGATTTTTTTTTTTCACGTTCTCGACTCTCTAAACGTTAGGTCATCGTGTAGAATGGCACGAGACGTGCTCCTACGAATTGTCAAGTCGCTGCGTCGCTCGGTTGATTTTTAAATAATTTTTTGAGTTTCGCCCGTATTCGGCACTTTCAAAAATTCGTAAAAAAAAAACTGGCCGTACGATTTTGACGAAACCCGCAGTGCACCTTTCTATCG
>CAJZBX010000036.1:227500-230000 GCA_914767735.1 Anoplius nigerrimus | reverse complement strand
CTCTTGAATTGACCATTGCGTCTTTCTCAAAGGCTCTTTTTCTCATCTGGCCGAGTCGGGTGAGTATCGAACGTAAGTGTCTTTAGAGGAGACTTTGATTTACCATTACTTCTTTCTGAGACTACTTTCTCATCTGGCAGAGTCGGATGAGTATCGAACGGTGTAGTCTTTAGAGAGAATCTTGGATATATCATATTTGGTGGTATTTCTCTGAGGCTCTTTTTCTCATCTGGCCGAGTCGGGTGAGTATCGAACGTGAGTGTCCTTAGAGAGGTAGCGACTCTCATTGATTTTCCATTATGTCTTTCTGAGGCTATTTTCTCATCTGGCCGAGTCGGATGAGTATCGAACGTGTAGTCTTTAGAGAGAGAATCTTGGGATAATATCATATTAGGTATTCCTCTGAGACTCTTTTTCTCATCTGGCCGAGTCGGATGAGTATCGAACGTAAGTGTCTTTAGAGGATACTCTTTGAATTATATCACACCGTCTTTCTGAGGGGCTATTTTCTCATCTGGCCGAGTCGGATGAGTATCGAACGGTATAGTCCTTCGGAGAGGCACTTTGATTTATCATTACGTCCTTGTGAGTCTATTTGAATGAGATACGCTCGTAAGAAGGTCTCTCCTGTGCCGTTAACGAATCTGCATACGCGGATACGATAATGGCCCGCACAATCGTGGTTGTGCGGAACCCACCTCGGCTGTTCACGCACCGAGAAAACATGAGATTTCAAAGTACCTAATACAGTTTGTGCAAGGGTTCTCCTTGTACAACACAAAATATAAAAGATTACCCTGAACGGTGGATCACTTGGCTCGTGGGTCGATGAAGAACGCAGCGAATTGCGCGTCAACTTGTGAACTGCAGGACACATGAACATCGACATTTCGAACGCACATTGCGGTCCACGGATACAATTCCCGGACCACGCCTGGCTGAGGGTCGTTTATATATAAAAAACTGCTTGCGCTGACCTCTGAGGAGGGATAAGGCGTACGAGCGAATGCTGGACGTTCGTCTGTTTTTGTGAGATACTTTCGAACGAATTGAACGTACAGAGTTATTACTCGAACAGCTACTTTGCAAGAAAATTGAGAAAGAGTAGTATATGGGCATGCATGCGTGTACGTTGATTGTAAGGCGGTTCTGAGAACGTGTACCCTTCTACGATATGTACGATGGTGTTAGGGGGTGGTGTACCCTTCTCTCGTGCAAATTTGTGAAGGCGGGAAGTTTCTCGGTGTACCCTTCTCGCGTGCTCGTTTGTATGTCGACGATGGTGAAGGTGGTTTGGTATTATATTTATTGCAAGCGGCATAATGTACCCTTCTCTCGTATGTGTGGTGTGTAAGGTGGTGTGGTCGAAAGTCTAAATTCGAACGTATTATATGTACCCTTCTCTCGCGTGCGGTATGGTGCAAGGCCCATGACTCTCCGATTGACTGTGCGTTTGTACCCTTCTATGGGTGTACGGCGGTGCTAGGGGGTGGTGTACCCTTCTCCCGTACATTTCTGTGAAGGCGGAGCACAGGCGTTAGAGATAGGTCTTCTCTCGCACGCGGCATGGTGAAAGGGGGGGACTTAGACCTCTGTACCCTTCTCCCACATACGGCACGGTGTAAGGCGGTGGCCGCTGGTAAGCACTCCTGTACCCTTCTCTCGTATGCGTTGCGTGTAAGGCGGGGCTCGCTTGTGTACCCTTCTCTCGCGTGCGGCATGGTGTAAGGCCCATGACTCTCTGATTGACTGTGCGTTTGTACCCTTCTATGGGTGTACGGTGGTGCTAGGGGGTGGTGTACCCTTCTCCCGTACATTTCTGTGAAGGCGGAGCACAGGCGTTAGAGATAGGCCTTCTCTCGCACGCGGTACGGTGAAGGCGGGACTAAGAGCATTTTGTACCCTTCTCGCGCATACGGCATGGTGTAAGGCGGTGGTGTGTTGCAATATACAATATTATACCTTGTACTCTTCTCTCGTACATGTACTTCCAGTTTCTCGTCGAACGGTATTTTCTGCATAAAAATTTATTCTCTGTACGGATAAATAATAACATGTATCCTATCACAATAAAAAGACGTCGTTTGAAATGAATGATTTATCATCATTATCTCGAATCTTCTCTCACACGCACGATATTTGTATTGAGAATGATATATGCAATAATCGAAAGAATTGCGATGGGGCTCGAACAGTCCACGATGTGTCTCTCCCTCATACCTACATGTTCGATGATTGCTCTTAGATCGTTAACACGATACGGAAGGGAATAATGTCGACAAAATGTGGGATCGAACGCAAAGGAGAGAGTGTTCTCTCTGAAACCTACATGGTTCGATGATTGCTCTTAGGTCGTTAACACGATACGGAAGGGAATAATGTCGACAAAATGTGGGATCGAACGCAAAGGAGAGAGTGTTCTCTCTGAAACCTACATGGGTTCGATGATTGCTCTTAGATCGTTAACACGATACGGAAGGGAATAATGTCGACAAAATGT
>CAJZBX010000036.1:217500-225000 GCA_914767735.1 Anoplius nigerrimus | reverse complement strand
AGCGGGGCGTGTCGGGCTTGGTCGGGAAGTGGGATTGGCTGACGTGCCGGGCCTGGGCGAGGTGAACTGCCGGTTTATTCGGTTTGGGATCCGAGCTCGGTCCCGTGCCTTGGCTTCTCACGGATCTTCCTTGCTGCGAGGCTTCCGTTGGCGGTCCGCCGTCATGGTCGTCCTCTTCGGCCGCCATTCAACGCTCAACTCAGAACTGGCACGGACTAGGGGAATCCGACTGTCTAATTAAAACAAAGCATTGCGATGGCCCTCACGGGTGTTGACGCAATGTGATTTCTGCCCAGTGCTCTGAATGTCAACGTGAAGAAATTCAATTAAGCGCGGGTAAACGGCGGGAGTAACTATGACTCTCTTAAGGAGAGTGCGAAAACGCGTCCTCGATTAAAGAAGAATGATAAGTGGCACTTACTATCGTAGGCCACAATAAAAAGGGATAAGCTATATGCAGACATACAAATTCAAGGCTAACAATATCTAAGCCTAAACTGAGGATTGCGCCATTAGCACTGGCCTATCGCTTGAAGGTGTCGGGTCAGGAAACTGACCTAGGATCCGAGACGGGCCGACCTGGAAGCAGTCGTTTGAGGTGTCGGGGGGCATTTGCTCCCTAGTATCCGAGACTAGTCTACCATGGTACTCCTTTAGAGGCTTAGTTTAGCAAGTAGCCACCTCCGCGTTGGTTCCCGCCGCTAGTACCCTCGAAGACTGTCGTTGAGGAAGGGAGCATAGTCTTCCCTGTGTCCGACAGTCACGATGGATATTTGATTTAATATCTGAATCCACCCACAAGGCAGTCGTTTGAGGTGTCGGGTCTTAATGGCCTAGTATCCGAGACTAGCCTTTTCGAGGAGAAGCTAAGAGCTACCGCTGCGCCTAAAAGGGGTCGGACGGGTTGCCAGCCCTCGACCCCACCGAACTGGCCCGAATATCAGAAATAAAGCCTCGGATGGATATAGTAACCCCGGGCCCACTGGCTCTAGGGGTCCAGCTCCTCGAAGCCGAGGTATGTATTCGGCGGTCCCAGCTTCCCCTTTAAACGAGGCCTTCCCCTGTGAATTCCCAGGTTGTGAAAGGTCCTTTTCCACCAAGACGGGGAGAGGGGTACACCACCGGAGAGCTCATCCGGACTGGTCAGACTCGAGAGCGAATACGGCGTCCATAAAGACCAGGTGGACGGAGGAGGAGGTACAATTGCTAGCTCGAAAAGAAGTCGATCTGATCCGACAGGGGATGAGACTCCTCAACCAGGCACTACTTAACGCCTTTCCTAATAGAACTTTGGAAGGAATTAAAGGGAAAAGAAGGCAGGAAAGTTACAAAGCTATAGTAAGGGAGCTCTTGGAGAGCCCTGAGGTTCCTGATGACCAACCTACTGAACCAAACATAGAGAATGACTATAGCAATGCCTTCGCCGAATTTCTGTCGGCGTTGCCCAAACCGGTTTGCCAAACCCACCAGATTGGGAGGCTGGTTAAAATAGGTAGAAGCCTGAGTAGTGGCAGGCAAAAGGTTTTCGAAGACCTGAGCCTTTACCTGCGGGAGGTGTTCCCCCTTATCAAAAAGACACCGCAGAGGGCCCATATGCGTCCTGCTGCCCCGACTCTATCGAAGAGGCAGGAAAGGCGGGCAAATTACGCTCGCACACAAGATTTATGGCGGAAAAATAGAAGCAAGTGTATCCAGCTATTACTTAATGACACATCAGATGTCAAGTATCCGCCTATGGATGTAATGGTGCCATTCTGGGAAACCACTATGAAAAATAATTGCGACCGTTCGCCGGGAATGGAGCCAGTCAGAACTCTAATTCCCCAAATCTGGGCGCCTATCACGTTTCAGGAAATTAAGAAATCGTTGCCAAATAATCACACGGCCGCCGGGCCGGATGGGCTCACAGCAAGACTATGGAAAAGCGCACCACCTGACGTGCTTGTTAGGGTGCTCAACCTCTTAATGTGGTGTGGCAAATTACCCACGCACCTGTTGGAATCTAAAACCACCTTGATTCCAAAGAAAAACAAGCCTAAGGAACCGTCAGATTTTAGGCCCATTACGGTGTCCTCAGTGATTATAAGATCTATGCATAAAGTATTGGCAACAAGAATGTCGCAACTGATTAAACTCGACGATAGGCAAAGAGCATTCCGGAAGACCGATGGGTGCTCGGACAATATATTCCTACTAGATCTGGTGCTCAGATATCACCATCAAAAGCATAAGCCACTGTTTGTTGCGTCGCTTGACATTGCTAAAGCATTTGACACGGTCTCGCACAATACCATATATGAGACGCTAACCATTATGGGTCTGCCACCACCGATGGTTGAATATATTCGTGGTGTATATAACAATAGCACTACGCGACTGTCGTGCGCAGGTTGGTCGTCTGAACCAATTCAACCAACCTGTGGTGTCAAACAGGGGGACCCCATGTCTCCAATGATATTTAATATGGTGATCGAACGTTTGCTAAAGAGGATCCCGCAGGAGATAGGGGCTAGGGTAGAAGGCAATACGATCAATGCTGCCGCCTTTGCTGATGATCTCGTGTTAATATCATCTACACCAACCGGGTTACAGAGAATGCTCAATATAACAGCCGAGTACCTGACCGGTTGCGGACTTAATATTAGTGCGTCCAAATGCATGACTGTTACGCTTAGGACGGTACCGAGAGAGAAGAAAACTGTTGTTGACAAGGACACAGTTTTCACTTGTCAGGGGAGGATCATACCCTCTCTGAAAAGAACTGATGAATGGACATATCTCGGCGTGCCCTTCACGCCCGAAGGGCGCACAAAGTCTGATGTATTGCAGAGGTATACCACGGCCCTCAATATCAT
This sequence comes from Anoplius nigerrimus, assembly GCA_914767735.1. Taxonomy (NCBI): domain Eukaryota; kingdom Metazoa; phylum Arthropoda; class Insecta; order Hymenoptera; family Pompilidae; genus Anoplius; species Anoplius nigerrimus. The sequence goes on along the minus strand of CAJZBX010000036.1, from coordinate 222,145 downwards.
CACGAGAGCCCCGCTAAAGCCTCAACAGCGGCTATTTGCCTTAAGAACAAATGTTATACCCAGCATTTGTCATCAATTAGAGCTGGGGAGAGTGTCGTTGAGTCTTCTCAAGAAAATCGACAAGCAGTCACGGCAAAACATAAGAAAATGGCTAAACCTACCCACCGATACGCCAGTCGCATATTTTCACGCCGATGTTAAAGACGGCGGTCTAGGCGTACAGTCTTTACGATGGAATTCTCCACTAAGAAGGTGGAATAGGCTGAACAACTTGCCTGCGGCAGTAACCCCGGGATCCTCGGACCCGGGATCCTTTCTGCAAAAGGAAATCCACACATGTATGAAAAGACTGATAGATAATGGCAGCCAAATTGATAGCATCCAGGACATCAGGAAAAGGTGGTCCAGCCAACTTTACGCCAAAGTAGACGGTGTCGGCCTCAAGGACTCGAACAAAACCGCAGTTCAGCACCTGTGGGTAAGGGAGGGAACACGCTTCCTTTCTGGACGTGATTTCCTCCAGATATGCAAATTGCGCATTAATGCGCTTCCAACCAAATCGAGAACAGCAAGGGGCAGACCCAAAGAACGACTGTGTCGAGCAGGGTGTAATCGCGCAGAAACTTTGAATCACATTCTGCAGCAATGCCACAGGACTCACGGCATTCGGATCAAAAGGCATAACGCTGTGGCATCATATATCGGCAGAGGACTAGCCAAACAGGAGTATCTGGTGGACAGCGAGCCTGTCATTGGTCTGGGCGACACAACAAGGAAACCAGACCTTATTGCAAAACGGGGAGTGACAGCGATAGTAATTGACGCACAGGTGGTTCATGACCAGGCGGACCTCGACCGTGAACATAGACGGAAGATTGAATACTATGAAGGATTAAAGGATAAAATCAAGGACCTGTACAACGTCAAGGAAGTAGTATTCACATCCGCAACCCTTTCATGGAGAGGGGTATGGAGCCCGGCATCAGCAAGATCTTTGGTCGCATTAGGAATCATACGAAGAAAGGATCTAAAGGTCATCTCGACTAGGGCACTCATCGGAGGACTTACAGCCTTCCACATCTTCAACCGCACAACAACGGTGGACTGGAACGGAGGAAGGACTAGAAGAGGAATGGGATAGCCGAGTAGTTACCAAAGCTTAGATAGTACCTACGCCTTAGCGTATAATGTCATAGTTACGATATGTATTATGATTAAAAAAAAAAAAAAAAAAAAAAAAAAAAAAAAAATAGCCAAATGCCTCGTCATCTAATTAGTGACGCGCATGAATGGATTAACGAGATTCCCTCTGTCCCTATCTACTTCCCCCAGGGGGCTGGGGGCCCAATAGGGTCTCCAGTCACGGGTTTGGCGAACCCGGGGTACCCGAGCCAACTCCTCAAGGGGCCGGAGTGGCCCTGTTGGGGCTCCCGGCTACGGGTGTGGCAATCCCGAGGTACTTAGCTGGGCACAGATGAACGCCATGTGTGTCCTAACACCGTAAGCTTCTCGGCGGCTTCAGCGACCGTCACAGGGCGTAGTGGCGGTAAGTTGTCGTGGGAGGAGCCCGGGGGTCTTGGCTTAACCGCCTGGGCCGCGAGGAAGAACACCTCTATAAAATAATTACCCCCAATCCCAAGGTATGACGCGCGCCGAAGGGGTGGATGGCCGGTGGGTAAACTGGTTCCTAGCGGTCACCTCAGGATACCTGGCGACCTCCTGAAAAGAAGCCTTCTTCCCGGGAAGGGCGTCACCCGGGAAGTGACCGTTATTTCGTCCCGACTCGTGGGAATTAATATGGACCTATCAGACAAATTTATAACTGGGGAAAGGGGGGGTGCTGTAGTAGACGAGGAGATGGAGGAGAGTCCTCTGTCGCTGCCTGTCGGATCCAGACGTGGGTCCGTCAGTAGCGTACGGAGCGACGTAAGTGCGGCTAGCTTGGTGCTGCAGACGAAAAGAAAGAGGAAGGCGAAGGAGACGTTGTGTCAAACTGAGGCTGAAAACGAGAACGAGGAGGACATAATCGGCCAGATGAAGGCGATAGGTGGGCGACTCCGCAAGCATTTGTTCACAGAGACAAACAGAGTGTCCAAGAGCGTTAGCGAAGCAGTGCTCAATTGCCTAGGGGAATATGAAGAGATGTTAATGAGGGTGTTGAGTAAAAATGAAAGACTAAAGGGCAGAATCGAGGAATGCGAAAAACGCATGAATGTGCCGTACGATAATGTGAGCGGGCAGCCGGTGAAGTCCTACGCAAGAGCTGCCCTGGGCGAGGGAGCGCCAACCTTGGGCGGAAAAGTGGCAGTCCGACCAGCGAGTATGAGAACGTACGCCGTCGTGGTCAAGGCCAAGGACGATAAGGCAAAAATGACGAGCGACGAGGTGAAGCAACGTGTGCTCAAAGATGTAAGCAAGCACGTAAATGTGCGAGTAAAAGCGGTGAGAAAAACCAGGAGCGGCGGAGTGGCCATCGAGACAGTGAGCGAACTCGAACTGAAGAAGTTGCGCGAGTGCGCAAAGTTTGATGAAATAGGCTTGAAGGTGGACTTGCCGAGGAAGGTGGGTCCCAAGGCGATAATCTATGATGTGCCCAACGAGCTCACGAATGAGACGTTTATGAGTGAGCTCTATGAGAAGAACCTGAAAGATTGCGTTAGCGAGAAGCAATTTAAAGATAGAGTAAGGATCGTCAGCAGGACGAGTAAAAAGGGCATGAGTGAGGGCAACATCATCGTCGAGATGAGTGGGGCAATGAAAAGAAAGCTCATACAAGACGGGCGAGTGTTCGTAAATTGGCGTTCCTTCAAAATGAAAGACTTCGTTAGCGTCCTGAGATGCCACAAGTGCTACGCATTTGGGCATATGATGAGGGAGTGCAGCGTTAGGGAACGCCTGTGCCAGCAATGCGGCGAAGGTGGGCACCTGAGGCAGGGGTGCAAAAGTGCCAGCAGCCAGTGCAGGAACTGCAAGTTGCGTGGCGGTCCTTGTGACCACTCGGTCCTCTCCGACAAATGCCCGGAGTACATGAAGATGGTGGAAAGGGAGAAAATGAGGGTGTATGACGAATAACTGTAGAATGAATGTCATCCAGTATAACTGCCAACGAGCGTATGCGGTGATGAGTGATCTGGGCAACGTTATGAATGAGAACAGGGTGAGTGTGGCCCTGCTACAGGAGCCGTATGTATCTGACGGATGCGTGAGAGGACTACCGTCGGGGATGAACGTGTTTGTGAATGAGGGTGAAAGTGTGAAAGCGGCGGTAGTAGTAAATGATGGGTGCCTGGAGGCTATGTGCGTGAGTGAATGCACGAGTGAATATGGTGTATGTGTATGGCTGAGAGGGGACTTTGGCGAAGTGTATGTGGTGTCAGTATACTGCAGATATGGGCGAGACATCGCACCATATTTGGAATACATGCACAGAGTGAGCGAACGTGTCAATGGGAAGTGTCTCCTGATTGGAATGGATGCGAACGCCGTGTCGCCCCTGTGGTTTAGCAAGGGTGACCGGCGGGGAGGAAGAGAGAGTGAGAGACGTGGGCGAATGCTGGAAGAATGGATCATTACGAATGGAATGAACGTTTTGAATGAGCCGAGCGAATATTTTACATTCGCCGGGATGAATGGTGCAAGTGACATCGATGTGACCGTTGCGAATGATGCATGCATGGTGTTCGATTGTGAATGGTCAGTTAAGTGCGACTGGGGTGTGAGTGACCACAACGTTATATTGGTAAGAATGGAGAAGAGTGTTTCTGGGAATGAATGTGGTCAAAATAGAATACGGAGATGGTCCTGCAGGGGTGCCGACTGGGAGGAGTATATGAATGTGTTGAGAGAATGCGCCAATACAGAGTGCCTGGAATTAATGAACGAGGAATCGGTGGACGTGGTCACCGGAAAAGTAATGACATGGATCTCGATTGCAAATGAACGGTGTTTAAAGGCAATCAAATCAGCCAGGCGGAGAAAGGTTGTGTGGTGGACCGAAGGATTGAGCAAACTGAAAAAGGAACTGAGGAGGTATAGGAAATTGTGGCAGAGAGCGAGGAGGGTGGCGAGCCCGGATGAGGAGTGCTTAAGATTGGAGTATAGACAGAGATTGAAAGAGTATAAGAAAGAGGTGTGTGCAGTCAAGGAAGAGAATTGGAAGGAATTTGTGAGCACGGAGGGCAATCGAGATCCATGGGGAGAAGTCTACCGAGTGTGTAGAGGAAAGAATGTGAGGGAGAGAATGTGCAGTATAAAAGATGGTGACAGAATGACGAGTACGTGGAAAGAGAGTGTGAGGGTCCTGATGGACAAGTTCTTCCCGTCGGCACAACTGAGGACGAGTTGTGACATGAATGCAGATGTAGGCACAAATGAGAGACAGTTTGAATGGGATGAAGTGAATGAAGCGGTGGAAAAGATTAAACTGCGAAAGGCACCGGGTATGGATGGTGTAAATGGTGAGATAATGAGGTATGTGTGGCGTGCAATTCCGGAGTGGATGAAGAGAGTGTATGATATGTGTCTGAGTCGGGGGACATTTCCCAAAGTATGGAAGAAAGCCAGAGTGATTGTGCTGCTGAAGTCCCCGGAGAGAGTGCGAACCGACCCTTCGTCGTACAGACCCATAAGCTTGTTGTCAGTGTGT
>CAJZBX010000036.1:0-212500 GCA_914767735.1 Anoplius nigerrimus | reverse complement strand
GACCGGGGGTGACGGAATGAAGATTTTTTTTTTCAGGTTTTCGACTTTCTAAATCGATCGGATATAAACATCGATAACTCCGCTTCTATTCGTCGTATGCGAATCTGCGGCATAGCAACTTGTAGCTTAAAACACGGCCCAACGACTCACCTTATACCGATCTGCGACAAACTTGCATAGTTTCGTCAAACATCGATCGTTTCGAGTGGTAAGCAATCCGGCCGTCAATGGTGATTTTTGGCCTGACAGATATAAACAACTATAACTCCGCTTCTATTCGTCGTATGCAAATCTGCGACATAGCAATTTGTAGCTTAAGACGGCACATCGACCCACCTTATACCGATCTCGAAGAACTTGCATAGTTTCGGCAAACGTCGATCGTTCCGAGTGGTAGGCAATCCGGCGGTCAATGGTGATTCATGGCCTGACAGATATAAACAACTATAACTCCGCTTCTATTTGTCGTACGCAAATCTACGACATAGCAATTTGTAGCCTAAAACACGACACATCGAGCCACCTTATACCGATCTGCGACGAACTTGCATAGTTTCGTCAAACGTCGATCGTTCCGAGTGGTAGGCAATCCGGTCGTCAATGGTGATTTTTGGCCTCACAGATATGACCATCGATAACTCCGCTTCTATTCGTCGTACGCAAAGCTGCGACATAGCAATCTGTAGCCTAAAACACGACACATCGAGCCACCTTATACCGATCTGCGACGAACTTGCATAGTATCGTCAAACGTCGATCGTTCCGAGTGGTAGGCAATCCGGTCGTCAATGGTGATTTTTGGCCTCACAGATATAAACATCGATAACTCCGCTTCTATTCGTCGTATGCGAATCTGCGACATAGCAACTCGTAGCTTAAAACACGGCCCATCGACCCACCTTATACCGACCTGCGAAGAACTTGCATAGTTTCGGCAAACGTCGATCGTTCCGAGTGGTAGGCAATCCGGCCGTCAATGGTGATTTTTGGCCCGACAGATATAAACAACTATAACTCCGCTTCTATTCGTCGTACGCAAAGCTGCGACATAGCAATCTGAAGCCTAAAACACGACATATCGAGCCACCTTATATCGATCTTTGCGACGAACTTGCATAGTTTCGTCAAACGTCGATCGTTCCGAGTGGTAGGCAATCCGGTCGTCAATGGTGATCAATGGCCTGACAGATATAAACATCGATAACTCCGCTTCTATTCGTCGTATGCGAATCTGCGGCATAGCAACTTGTAGCTTAAAACACGGCCCAACGAACCACCTTATACCGATCTGCGAAGAACTTGCATAGTTTCGTCAAACGTCGATCGTTCCGAGTGGTAGGCAATCCGGTCGTCAATGGTGATCAATGGCCTCACAGATATAAACATCGATAACTCCGCTTCTATTCGTCGTATGCGAATCTGCGACATAGCAACTTGTAGCATAAACACGGCCCAACGACCCACCTTATACCGATCTGCGAAGAACTTGCATAGTTTCGTCAAACGTCGATCGTTCCGAGTGGTAGGCAATCCGGCCGTCAATGGTGATTTTTGGCCTCACAGATATAAACATCGATAACTCCGCTTCTATTCGTCGTATTCGAATCTGCCGCATAGCAACTTGTAGCTTAAAACACGGCCCAACGGCCCACCTTATACCGATCTGCGACAAACTTGCATAGTTTCGTCAAACATCGATCGTTTCGAGTGGTAGGCAATCCGGCCGTCAATGGTGATTCATGGCCTCACCAGATATAAACAACAATAACTCCGCTTCTATTCGTCGTATGCGAATCTGCGACATAGCAACTCGTATCTTAAAACACGGCCCAACGACCCACCTTATACCGATCTGCGACAAACTTGTATAGTTTCGTCAAACGTCGATCGTTCCGGGTGGTAGGCAATCCGGCCGTCAATGGTGATTCATGGCCTCACCAGATATAAACAACAATAACTCCGCTTCTATTCGTCGTATGCGAATCTGCGACATAGCAACTCGTAGCTTAAAACACGGCCCAACGACCCACCTTATACCGATCTGCGACGAACTTGCATAGTTTCGTCAAACGTCGATCGTTTCGAGTGGTAGGCAATCCGGCCGTCAATGGTGATTTTGGCCCGACAGATATAAACAACTATAACTCCGCTTCTATTCGTCGTATGCAAATCTGCGACATAGCAATTTGTAGCTTAAGACACGTCACATCGACCCACCTAATACCGATCTGCGAAGAACTTGCATAGTTTCGGCAAACGTCGATCGTTCCGAGTGGTAGGCAATCCGGCCGTCAATGGTGATTCATGGCCTGTCAGATATAAACAACTATAACTCCGCTTCTATTCGTCGTACGCAGAGCTGCGACATAGCAATCTGAAGCCTAAAACACGACATATCGAGCCACCTTATACCGATCTGCGACGAACTTGCATAGTATCGACAAACGTCGATCGTTCCGAGTGGTAGGCAATCCGGTCGTCAATGGTGATCAATGGCCTCACAGATATAAACATCGATTACTCCGCTTCTATTCGTCGTATGGGAATCTGCGACATAGCAACTTGGAGCTTAAAACACGGCCCAACGACCCACCTTATACCGATCTGCGACGAACTTGCATAGTTTCGTCAAACGTCGATCGTTTCGAGTGGTAGGCAATCCGGCCGTCAATGGTGATTTTTGGCCTGACAGATATAAACAACTATAACTCCGCTTCTATTTGTCGTACGCAAATCTGCGGCATAGCAACTTGTAGCATAAACACGGCCCAACGAACCACCTTATACCGATCTGCGAAGAACTTGCATAGTTTCGTCAAACGTCGATCGTTCCGAGTGGTAGGCAATCCGGTCGTCAATGGTGATTAATGGCCTCACAGATATAAACATCGATAACTCTGCTTCTATTCGTCGTATGCGAATCTGCGACATAGCAACTTGTAGCTTAAAACACGGCCCAACGACCCACCTTATACCGATCTGCGACGAACTTGCATAGTTTCGGCAAACGTCGATCGTTCCGAGTAGTAGGCAATCCGGCCGTCAATGGTGATTCATGGCCTGACAGATATAAACAACTATAACTCCGCTTCTATTCGTCGTACGCAAAGCTGCGACATAGCAATCTGTAGCCTAAAACACGACACATCGAGCCACCTTATACCGATCTGCGACGAACTTGCATAGTTTCGTCAAACGTCGATCGTTCCGAGTGGTAGGCAATCCGGTCGTCAATGGTGATCAATGGCCTCACAGATATAAATATCGATAACTTTGCTTCTATTCGTCGTATGCGAATCTGCGACATAGCAACTTGTAGCTTAAAACACGGCCCAACGACCCACCTTATACCGATCTGCGACGAACTTGCATAGTTTCGTCAAACGTCGATCGTTTCGAGTGGTAGGCAATCCGGCCGTCAATGGTGATTTTTGGCCCGACAGATATGAACATCGATAACTCCGCTTCCATTCGTCGTATGCGAATCTGCGGCATAGCAACCTGTAGCTTAAAACACGGCCCAACGACCCACCTTATACCGATCTGCGACAAACTTGCATAGTTTCGTCAAACATCGATCGTTTCGAGTGGTAGGCAATCGGGCCGTCAATGGTGATTCATGGCCTCACCAGATATAAACAACAATAACTCCGCTTCTATTCGTCGTACGCAAATCTGCGACATAGCAATTTGTAGCCTAAAACACGACACATCGAGCCACCTTATACCGATCTGCGACGAACTTGCATAGTTTCGTCAAACGTCGATCGTTCCGAGTGGTAGGCAATCCGGTCGTCAATGGTGATTTTTGGCCTTACAGATATAAAAATCGATAACTCCGCTTCTATTCGTCGTATGCGAATCTGCCGCATAGCAACTTGTAGCTTAAATCACGGCCCAACGACCCACCTTATACCGATCTGCGACAAACTTGCATAGTTTCGTCAAACATCGATCGTTTCGAGTGGTAGGCAATCCGGCCGTCAATGGTGATTCATGGCCTCACCAGATATAAACAACAATAACTCCGCTTCTATTCGTCGTATGCGAATCTGCGACATAGCAACTCGTAGCCTAAAACACGACACATCGAGCCACCTTATACCGATCTGCGACGAACTTGCATAGTTTCGTCAAACGTCGATCGTTCCGAGTGGTAGGCAATCCGGCCGTCAATGGTGATTCATGGCCTCACCAGATATAAACAACAATAACTCCGCTTCTATTCGTCGTACGCAAATCTGCGACATAGCAATTTGTAGCCTAAAACACGACACATCGAGCCACCTTATACCGATCTGCGACGAGCTTGCATAGTTTCGTCAAACGTCGATCGTTCCGAGTGGTAGGCAATCCGGTCGTCAATGGTGATTTTTGGCCTCACAGATATAAGCATCGATAACTCCGCTTCTATTCGTCGTATGCGAATCTGCCGCATAGCAACTTGTAGCTTAAAACACGGCCCAACGACCCACCTTATACCGATCTGCGACAAACTTGCATAGTTTCGTCAAACATCGATCGTTTCGAGTGGTAGGCAATCCGGCCGTCAATGGTGATTCATGGCCTCACCACATATAAACAACAATAACTCCGCTTCTATTCGTCGTATGCGAATCTGCGCCATAGCAACTCGTAGCTTAAAACACGGCCCAACGACCCACCTTATACCGATCTGCGACCAACTTACATAGTTTCGGCAAACGTCGATCGTTCCGAGTTGTAGGCAATCCGGCCGTCAATAGTGATTCATGGCCTGACAGATATAAACAACTATAACTCCGCTTCTATTCGTCGTACGCAAAGCTGCGACATAGCAATCTGAAGCCTAAAACGCGACATATCGAGCCACCTTATACCGATCTGCGACGAACTTGCATAGTTTCGTCAAACGTCGATCGTTCCGAGTGGTAGGCAATCCGGCCGTCAATGGTGATTCATGGCCTCACCACATATAAACAACAATAACTCCGCTTCTATTCGTCGTATGCGAATCTGCGCCATAGCAACTCGTAGCTTAAAACACGGCCCAACGACCCACCTTATACCGATCTGCGACCAACTTACATAGTTTCGGCAAACGTCGATCGTTCCGAGTTGTAGGCAATCCGGCCGTCAATAGTGATTCATGGCCTGACAGATATAAACAACTATAACTCCGCTTCTATTCGTCGTACGCAAAGCTGCGACATAGCAATCTGAAGCCTAAAACGCGACATATCGAGCCACCTTATACCGATCTGCGACGAACTTGCATAGTTTCGTCAAACGTCGATCGTTCCGAGTGGTAGGCAATCCGGCCGTCGATGGTGATTTTTGGCCTGACAGATATAAACAACTATAACTCCGCTTCTATTCGTCGTATGCAAATCTGCGACATAGCAATTTGTAGCTTAAGATACGGCACATCGACCCACCTTATACCGATCTCGAAGAACTTGCATAGTTTCGGCAAACGTCGATCGTTCCGAGTGGTAGGCAATCCGGCGGTCAATGGTGATTCATGGCCTGACAGATATAAACAACTATAACTCCGCTTCTATTCGTCGTACGCAAATCTGCGACATAGCAATTTGTAGCCTAAAACACGACACATCGAGCCACCTTATACCGATCTGCGACGAACTTGCATAGTTTCGTCAAACGTCGATCGTTCCGAGTGGTAGGCAATCCGGTCGTCAATGGTGATTTTTGGCCTTACAGATATAAACATCGATAACTCCGCTTCTATTCGTCGTATGCGAATCTGCCGCATAGCAACTTGTAGCTTAAAACACGGCCCAACGACCCACCTTATACCGATCTGCGACAAACTTGCATAGTTTCGTCAAACATCGATCGTTTCGAGTGGTAGGCAATCCGACCGTCAATGGTGATTCATGGCCTCACCAGATATAAACAACAATAACTTCGCTTCTATTCGTCGTATGCGAATCTGCGACATAGCAACTCGTAGCTTAAAACACGGCCCAACGACCCACCTTATACCGATCTGCGACAAACTTGCATAGTTTCGTCAAACATCGATCGTTTCGAGTGGTAGGCAATCCGGCCGTCAATGGTGATTCATGGCCTCACCAGATATAAACAACAATAACTCCGCTTCTATTCGTCGTATGCGAATCTGCGACATAGCAACTCGTTGCATAAAACACGGCCCAACGACCCACCTCATACCGATCTGCGACGAACTTGCATAGTTTCGTCAAACATCGATCGTTTTGAGTGGTAGGCAATCCGGCCGTCAATGGTGATTTTTGGCCCGACAGATATAAACAACTATAACTCCGCTTCTATTCGTCGTATGCAAATCTGCGACATAGCAATTTGTAGCTTAAGACACGGCACATCGACCACTTTATACCGATCTGCGAAGAACTTGCATAGTTTCGGCAAACGTCGATCGTTCCGAGTGGTAGGCAATCCGGCCGTCAATGGTGATTCATGGCCTGACAGATATAAACAACTATAACTCCGCTTCTATTCGTCGTACGCAAATCTGCGACATAGCAATTTGTAGCCTAAAACACGACACATCGAGCCACCTTATACCGATCTGCGACGAACTTGCATAGTATCGTCAAACGTCGATCGTTCCGAGTGGTAGGCAATCCGGTCGTCAATGGTGATTTTTGGCCTCACAGATATAAACATCGATAACTCCGCTTCTATTCGTCGTATGCGAATCTGCGGCATAGCAACTTGTAGCTTAAAACACGGCCCAACGACCCACCTTATACCGATCTGCGACAAACTTGCATAGTTTCGTCAAACATCGATCGTTTCGAGTGGTAGGCAATCCGGCCGTCAATGGTGATTCATGGCCTCACCAGATATAAACAACATTAACTCCGCTTCTATTCGTCGTATGCGAATCTGCGACATAGCAACTCGTAGCTTAAAACACGGCCCAACGACCCACCTTATACCGATCTGCGACGAACTTGCATAGTTTCGTCAAACATCGATCGTTTCGAGTGGTAGGCAATCCGGCCGTCAATGGTGATTTTTGGCCCGACAGATATAAAACACTATAACTCCGCTTCTATTCGTCGTATGCAAATCTGCGACATAGCAATTTGTAGCTTAAGACACGGCACATCGACCCACATTATACCGACCTGCGAAGAACTTGCATAGTTTCGGCAAACGTCGATCGTTCCGAGTGGTAGGCAATCCGGCCGTCAATGGTGATTTTTGGCCCGACAGATATAAACAACTATAACTCCGCTTCTATTCGTCGTACGCAAAGCTGCGACATAGCAATCTGAAGCCTAAAACACGACATATCGAGCCACCTTATACCGATCTGCGGCGAACTTGCATAGTTTCGTCAAACGTCGATCGTTCCGAGTGGTAGGCAATCCGGTCGTCAATGGTGATCAATGGCCTCACAGATATAAACATCGATAACTCCGCTTCTATTCGTCGTATGGGAATCTGCGACATAGCAACTTGGAGCTTAAAACACGGCCCAACGACCCACCTTATACCGATCTGCGACGAACTTGCATAGTTTCGTCAAACGTCGATCGTTTCGAGTGGTAGGCAATCCGGCCGTCAATGGTGATTTTTGGCCTGACAGATATAAACAACTATAACTCCGCTTCTATTCGTCGTATGCAAATCTGCGACATAGCAATTTGTAGCTTAAGACACGGCACATCGACCCACCTTATACCGATCTCGAAGAACTTGCATAGTTTCGGCAAACGTTGATCGTTCCGAGTGGTAGGCAATCCGGCGGTCAATGGTGATTCATGGCCTGACCGATATAAACAACTATAACTCCGCTTCTATTTGTCGTACGCAAATCTGCGACATAGCAACTTGTAGCATAAACACGGCCCAACGACCCACCTTATACCGATCTGCGAAGAACTTGCATAGTTTCGTCAAACGTCGATCGTTCCGAGTGGTAGGCAATCCGGTCGTCAATGGTGATCAATGGCCGCACAGATATAAACATCGATAACTCTGCTTCTATTCGTCGTATGCGAATCTGCGACATAGCAACTTGTAGCATAAACACGGCCCAACGACCCACCTTATACCGATCTGCGAAGAACTTGCATAGTTTCGTCAAACGTCGATCGTTCCGAGTGGTAGCCAATCCGGCCGTCAAAGGTGATTCATGGCCTCACCAGATATAAACAACAATAACTCCGCTTCTATTCGTCGTATGCGAATCTGCGACATAGCAACTCGTAGCTTAAAACACGGCCCAACGACCCACCTCATACCGATCTGCGACGAACTTGCATAGTTTCGTCAAACATCGATCGTTTTGAGTGGTAGGCAATCCGGCCGTCAATGGTGATTTTTGGCCCGACAGATATAAATAACTATAACTCCACTTCTATTCGTCGTATGCAAATCTGCGACATAGCAATTTGTAGCTTAAGACACGGCACATCGACCACTTTATACCGATCTGCGAAGAACTTGCATAGTTTCGGCAAACGTCGATCGTTCCGAGTGGTAGGCAATCCGGCCGTCAATGGTGATTTTTGGCCCGACAGATATAAACAACTATAACTCCGCTTCTATTCGTCGTATGCAAATCTGCGACATAGCAATTTGTAGCTTAAGACACGGCACATGGACCCACCTTATACCGACCTGCGAAGAACTTGCATAGTTTCGGCAAACGTCGATCGTTCCGATTGGTAGGCAATCCGGCCGTCAATGGTGATTTTTGGCCCGACAGATATAAACAACTATAACTCCGCTTCTATTCGTCGTACGCAAAGCTGCGACATAGCAATCTGAAGCCTAAAACACGACATATCGAGCCACCTTATACCGATCTGCGACGAACTTGCATAGTTTCGTCAAACGTCGATCGTCCCGAGTGGTAGGCAATCCGGTCGTCAATGGTGATCAATGGCCTCACAGATATAAACATCGATAACTCCGCTTCTATTTGTCGTACGCAAATCTACGACATAGCAATTTGTAGCCTAAAACACGACACATCGAGCCACCTTATACCGATCTGCGACGAACTTGCATAGTTTCGTCGAACGTCGATCGTTCCGAGTGGTAGGCAATCCGGTCGTCAATGGTGATTTTTGGCCTCACAGATATGAACATCGATAACTCCGCTTCTATTCGTCGTATGCGAATCTGCGGCATAGCAACTTGTAGCTTAAAACACGGCCCAACGACCCACCTTATACCGATCTGCGACAAACTTGCATAGTTTCGTCAAACATCGATCGTTTCGAGTGGTAGGCAATCCGGCCGTCAATGGTGATTCATGGCCTCACCAGATATAAACAACAATAACTCCGCTTCTATTCGTCGTACGCAAATCTGCGACATAGCAATTTGTAGCCTAAAACACGACACATCGAGCCACCTTATACCGATCTGCGACGAACTTGCATAGTTTCGTCAAACGTCGATCGTTCCGAGTGGTAGGCAATCCGGTCGTCAATGGTGATTTTTGGCCTTACAGATATAAACATCGATAACTCCGCTTCTATTCGTCGTATGCGAATCTGCCGCATAGCAACTTGTAGCTTAAAACACGGCCCAACGACCCACCTTATACCGATCTGCGACAAACTTGCATAGTTTCGTCAAACATCGATCGTTTCGAGTGGTAGGCAATCCGGCCGTCAATGGTGATTCATGGCCTCACCAGATATAAACAACAATAACTCCGCTTCTATTCGTCGTATGCGAATCTGCGACATAGCAACACGTAGCTTAAAACACGGCCCAACGACCCACCTTATACCGATCTGCGACGAACTTGCATAGTTTCGTCAAACATCGATCGTTTCGAGTGGTAGGCAATCCGGCCGTCAATGGTGATTCATGGCCTCACCAGATATAAACAACAATAACTCCGCTTCTATTCGTCGTACGCAAATCTGCGACATAGCAATTTGTAGCCTAAAACACGACACATCGAGCCACCTTATACGGATCTGCGACGAGCTTGCATAGTTTCGTCAAACGTCGATCGTTCCGAGTGGTAGGCAATCCGGTCGTCAATGGTGATTTTTGGCCTCACAGATATAAGCATCGATAACTCCGCTTCTATTCGTCGTATGCGAATCTGCCGCATAGCAACTTGTAGCTTAAAACACGGCCTAACGACCCACCTTATACCGATCTGCGACAAACTTGCATAGTTTCGTCAAACATCGATCGTTTCGAGTGGTAGGCAATCCGGCGGTCAATGGTGATTCATGGCCTGACAGATATAAACAACTATAACTCCGCTTCTATTCGTCGTACGCAAAGCTGCGACATAGCAATCTGAAGCCTAAAACGCGACATATCGAGCCACCTTATACCGATCTGCGACGAACTTGCATAGTTTCGTCAAACGTCGATCGTTCCGAGTGGTAGGCAATCCGGCCGTCGATGGTGATTTTTGGCCTGACAGATATAAACAACTATAACTCCGCTTCTATTCGTCGTATGCAAATCTGCGACATAGCAATTTGTAGCTTAAGACACGGCACATCGACCCACCTTATACCGATCTCGAAGAACTTGCATAGTTTCGGCAAACGTCGATCGTTCCGAGTGGTAGGCAATCCGGCGGTCAATGGTGATTCATGGCCTGACAGATATAAACAACTATAACTCCGCTTCTATTCGTCGTACGCAAATCTGCGACATATCAATTTGTAGCCTAAAACACGACACATCGAGCCACCTTATACCGATCTGCGACGAACTTGCATAGTTTCGTCAAACGTCGATCGCTTCGAGTGGTAGGCAATCCGGCCGTCAATGGTGATTCATGGCCTCACCAGATATAAACAACAATAACTCCGCTTCTATTCGTCGTATGCGAATCTGCGACATAGCAAATCGTAGCTTAAAACACGGCCCAACGACCCACCTCATACCGATTTGCGACGTACTTGCATAGTTTCGTCAAACATCGATCGTTTTGAGTGGTAGGCAATCCGGCCGTCAATGGTGATTTTTGGCCCGACAGATATAAACAACTATAACTCCGCTTCTATTCGTCGTACGCAAAGCTGCGACATAGCAATCTGAAGCCTAAAACACGACATATCGAGCCACCTTATATCGATCTTTGCGACGAACTTGCATAGTTTCGTCAAACGTCGATCGTTCCGAGTGGTAGGCAATCCGGTCGTCAATGGTGATCAATGGCCTGACAGATATAAACATCGATAACTCCGCTTCTATTCGTCGTATGCGAATCTGCGGCATAGCAACTTGTAGCTTAAAACACGGCCCAACGAACCACCTTATACCGATCTGCGAAGAACTTGCATAGTTTCGTCAAACGTCGATCGTTCCGAGTGGTAGGCAATCCGGTCGTCAATGGTGATCAATGGCCTCACAGATATAAACATCGATAACTCCGCTTCTATTCGTCGTATGCGAATCTGCGACATAGCAACTTGTAGCATAAACACGGCCCAACGACCCACCTTATACCGATCTGCGAAGAACTTGCATAGTTTCGTCAAACGTCGATCGTTCCGAGTGGTAGGCAATCCGGCCGTCAATGGTGATTTTTGGCCTTACAGATATAAACATCGATAACTCCGCTTCTATTCGTCGTATTCGAATCTGCCGCATAGCAACTTGTAGCTTAAAACACGGCCCAACGGCCCACCTTATACCGATCTGCGACAAACTTGCATAGTTTCGTCAAACATCGATCGTTTCGAGTGGTAGGCAATCCGGCCGTCAATGGTGATTCATGGCCTCACCAGATATAAACAACAATAACTCCGCTTCTATTCGTCGTATGCGAATCTGCGACATAGCAACTCGTATCTTAAAACACGGCCCAACGACCCACCTTATACCGATCTGCGACAAACTTGTATAGTTTCGTCAAACGTCGATCGTTCCGGGTGGTAGGCAATCCGGCCGTCAATGGTGATTCATGGCCTCACCAGATATAAACAACAATAACTCCGCTTCTATTCGTCGTATGCGAATCTGCGACATAGCAACTCGTAGCTTAAAACACGGCCCAACGACCCACCTTATACCGATCTGCGACGAACTTGCATAGTTTCGTCAAACGTCGATCGTTTCGAGTGGTAGGCAATCCGGCCGTCAATGGTGATTTTGGCCCGACAGATATAAACAACTATAACTCCGCTTCTATTCGTCGTATGCAAATCTGCGACATAGCAATTTGTAGCTTAAGACACGTCACATCGACCCACCTAATACCGATCTGCGAAGAACTTGCATAGTTTCGGCAAACGTCGATCGTTCCGAGTGGTAGGCAATCCGGCCGTCAATGGTGATTCATGGCCTGTCAGATATAAACAACTATAACTCCGCTTCTATTCGTCGTACGCAGAGCTGCGACATAGCAATCTGAAGCCTAAAACACGACATATCGAGCCACCTTATACCGATCTGCGACGAACTTGCATAGTATCGACAAACGTCGATCGTTCCGAGTGGTAGGCAATCCGGTCGTCAATGGTGATCAATGGCCTCACAGATATAAACATCGATTACTCCGCTTCTATTCGTCGTATGGGAATCTGCGACATAGCAACTTGGAGCTTAAAACACGGCCCAACGACCCACCTTATACCGATCTGCGACGAACTTGCATAGTTTCGTCAAACGTCGATCGTTTCGAGTGGTAGGCAATCCGGCCGTCAATGGTGATTTTTGGCCTGACAGATATAAACAACTATAACTCCGCTTCTATTTGTCGTACGCAAATCTGCGGCATAGCAACTTGTAGCATAAACACGGCCCAACGAACCACCTTATACCGATCTGCGAAGAACTTGCATAGTTTCGTCAAACGTCGATCGTTCCGAGTGGTAGGCAATCCGGTCGTCAATGGTGATCAATGGCCTCACAGATATAAACATCGATAACTCTGCTTCTATTCGTCGTATGCGAATCTGCGACATAGCAACTTGTAGCTTAAAACACGGCCCAACGACCCACCTTATACCGATCTGCGACGAACTTGCATAGTTTCGGCAAACGTCGATCGTTCCGAGTAGTAGGCAATCCGGCCGTCAATGGTGATTCATGGCCTGACAGATATAAACAACTATAACTCCGCTTCTATTCGTCGTACGCAAAGCTGCGACATAGCAATCTGTAGCCTAAAACACGACACATCGAGCCACCTTATACCGATCTGCGACGAACTTGCATAGTTTCGTCAAACGTCGATCGTTCCGAGTGGTAGGCAATCCGGTCGTCAATGGTGATCAATGGCCTCACAGATATAAATATCGATAACTTTGCTTCTATTCGTCGTATGCGAATCTGCGACATAGCAACTTGTAGCTTAAAACACGGCCCAACGACCCACCTTATACCGATCTGCGACGAACTTGCATAGTTTCGTCAAACGTCGATCGTTTCGAGTGGTAGGCAATCCGGCCGTCAATGGTGATTTTTGGCCCGACAGATATGAACATCGATAACTCCGCTTCCATTCGTCGTATGCGAATCTGCGGCATAGCAACCTGTAGCTTAAAACACGGCCCAACGACCCACCTTATACCGATCTGCGACAAACTTGCATAGTTTCGTCAAACATCGATCGTTTCGAGTGGTAGGCAATCGGGCCGTCAATGGTGATTCATGGCCTCACCAGATATAAACAACAATAACTCCGCTTCTATTCGTCGTACGCAAATCTGCGACATAGCAATTTGTAGCCTAAAACACGACACATCGAGCCACCTTATACCGATCTGCGACGAACTTGCATAGTTTCGTCAAACGTCGATCGTTCCGAGTGGTAGGCAATCCGGTCGTCAATGGTGATTTTTGGCCTTACAGATATAAAAATCGATAACTCCGCTTCTATTCGTCGTATGCGAATCTGCCGCATAGCAACTTGTAGCTTAAATCACGGCCCAACGACCCACCTTATACCGATCTGCGACAAACTTGCATAGTTTCGTCAAACATCGATCGTTTCGAGTGGTAGGCAATCCGGCCGTCAATGGTGATTCATGGCCTCACCAGATATAAACAACAATAACTCCGCTTCTATTCGTCGTATGCGAATCTGCGACATAGCAACTCGTAGCCTAAAACACGACACATCGAGCCACCTTATACCGATCTGCGACGAACTTGCATAGTTTCGTCAAACGTCGATCGTTCCGAGTGGTAGGCAATCCGGCCGTCAATGGTGATTCATGGCCTCACCAGATATAAACAACAATAACTCCGCTTCTATTCGTCGTACGCAAATCTGCGACATAGCAATTTGTAGCCTAAAACACGACACATCGAGCCACCTTATACCGATCTGCGACGAGCTTGCATAGTTTCGTCAAACGTCGATCGTTCCGAGTGGTAGGCAATCCGGTCGTCAATGGTGATTTTTGGCCTCACAGATATAAGCATCGATAACTCCGCTTCTATTCGTCGTATGCGAATCTGCCGCATAGCAACTTGTAGCTTAAAACACGGCCCAACGACCCACCTTATACCGATCTGCGACAAACTTGCATAGTTTCGTCAAACATCGATCGTTTCGAGTGGTAGGCAATCCGGCCGTCAATGGTGATTCATGGCCTCACCACATATAAACAACAATAACTCCGCTTCTATTCGTCGTATGCGAATCTGCGCCATAGCAACTCGTAGCTTAAAACACGGCCCAACGACCCACCTTATACCGATCTGCGACCAACTTACATAGTTTCGGCAAACGTCGATCGTTCCGAGTTGTAGGCAATCCGGCCGTCAATAGTGATTCATGGCCTGACAGATATAAACAACTATAACTCCGCTTCTATTCGTCGTACGCAAAGCTGCGACATAGCAATCTGAAGCCTAAAACGCGACATATCGAGCCACCTTATACCGATCTGCGACGAACTTGCATAGTTTCGTCAAACGTCGATCGTTCCGAGTGGTAGGCAATCCGGCCGTCGATGGTGATTTTTGGCCTGACAGATATAAACAACTATAACTCCGCTTCTATTCGTCGTATGCAAATCTGCGACATAGCAATTTGTAGCTTAAGACACGGCACATCGACCCACCTTATACCGATCTCGAAGAACTTGCATAGTTTCGGCAAACGTCGATCGTTCCGAGTGGTAGGCAATCCGGCGGTCAATGGTGATTCATGGCCTGACAGATATAAACAACTATAACTCCGCTTCTATTCGTCGTACGCAAATCTGCGACATAGCAATTTGTAGCCTAAAACACGACACATCGAGCCACCTTATACCGATCTGCGACGAACTTGCATAGTTTCGTCAAACGTCGATCGTTCCGAGTGGTAGGCAATCCGGTCGTCAATGGTGATTTTTGGCCTTACAGATATAAACATCGATAACTCCGCTTCTATTCGTCGTATGCGAATCTGCCGCATAGCAACTTGTAGCTTAAAACACGGCCCAACGACCCACCTTATACCGATCTGCGACAAACTTGCATAGTTTCGTCAAACATCGATCGTTTCGAGTGGTAGGCAATCCGACCGTCAATGGTGATTCATGGCCTCACCAGATATAAACAACAATAACTTCGCTTCTATTCGTCGTATGCGAATCTGCGACATAGCAACTCGTAGCTTAAAACACGGCCCAACGACCCACCTTATACCGATCTGCGACAAACTTGCATAGTTTCGTCAAACATCGATCGTTTCGAGTGGTAGGCAATCCGGCCGTCAATGGTGATTCATGGCCTCACCAGATATAAACAACAATAACTCCGCTTCTATTCGTCGTATGCGAATCTGCGACATAGCAACTCGTTGCATAAAACACGGCCCAACGACCCACCTCATACCGATCTGCGACGAACTTGCATAGTTTCGTCAAACATCGATCGTTTTGAGTGGTAGGCAATCCGGCCGTCAATGGTGATTTTTGGCCCGACAGATATAAACAACTATAACTCCGCTTCTATTCGTCGTATGCAAATCTGCGACATAGCAATTTGTAGCTTAAGACACGGCACATCGACCACTTTATACCGATCTGCGAAGAACTTGCATAGTTTCGGCAAACGTCGATCGTTCCGAGTGGTAGGCAATCCGGCCGTCAATGGTGATTCATGGCCTGACAGATATAAACAACTATAACTCCGCTTCTATTCGTCGTACGCAAATCTGCGACATAGCAATTTGTAGCCTAAAACACGACACATCGAGCCACCTTATACCGATCTGCGACGAACTTGCATAGTATCGTCAAACGTCGATCGTTCCGAGTGGTAGGCAATCCGGTCGTCAATGGTGATTTTTGGCCTCACAGATATAAACATCGATAACTCCGCTTCTATTCGTCGTATGCGAATCTGCGGCATAGCAACTTGTAGCTTAAAACACGGCCCAACGACCCACCTTATACCGATCTGCGACAAACTTGCATAGTTTCGTCAAACATCGATCGTTTCGAGTGGTAGGCAATCCGGCCGTCAATGGTGATTCATGGCCTCACCAGATATAAACAACATTAACTCCGCTTCTATTCGTCGTATGCGAATTTGCGACATAGCAACTCGTAGCTTAAAACACGGCCCAACGACCCACCTTATACCGATCTGCGACGAACTTGCATAGTTTCGTCAAACATCGATCGTTTCGAGTGGTAGGCAATCCGGCCGTCAATGGTGATTTTTGGCCCGACAGATATAAAACACTATAACTCCGCTTCTATTCGTCGTATGCAAATCTGCGACATAGCAATTTGTAGCTTAAGACACGGCACATCGACCCACATTATACCGACCTGCGAAGAACTTGCATAGTTTCGGCAAACGTCGATCGTTCCGAGTGGTAGGCAATCCGGCCGTCAATGGTGATTTTTGGCCCGACAGATATAAACAACTATAACTCCGCTTCTATTCGTCGTACGCAAAGCTGCGACATAGCAATCTGAAGCCTAAAACACGACATATCGAGCCACCTTATACCGATCTGCGGCGAACTTGCATAGTTTCGTCAAACGTCGATCGTTCCGAGTGGTAGGCAATCCGGTCGTCAATGGTGATCAATGGCCTCACAGATATAAACATCGATAACTCCGCTTCTATTCGTCGTATGGGAATCTGCGACATAGCAACTTGGAGCTTAAAACACGGCCCAACGACCCACCTTATACCGATCTGCGACGAACTTGCATAGTTTCGTCAAACGTCGATCGTTTCGAGTGGTAGGCAATCCGGCCGTCAATGGTGATTTTTGGCCTGACAGATATAAACAACTATAACTCCGCTTCTATTCGTCGTATGCAAATCTGCGACATAGCAATTTGTAGCTTAAGACACGGCACATCGACCCACCTTATACCGATCTCGAAGAACTTGCATAGTTTCGGCAAACGTTGATCGTTCCGAGTGGTAGGCAATCCGGCGGTCAATGGTGATTCATGGCCTGACCGATATAAACAACTATAACTCCGCTTCTATTTGTCGTACGCAAATCTGCGACATAGCAACTTGTAGCATAAACACGGCCCAACGACCCACCTTATACCGATCTGCGAAGAACTTGCATAGTTTCGTCAAACGTCGATCGTTCCGAGTGGTAGGCAATCCGGTCGTCAATGGTGATCAATGGCCGCACAGATATAAACATCGATAACTCTGCTTCTATTCGTCGTATGCGAATCTGCGACATAGCAACTTGTAGCATAAACACGGCCCAACGACCCACCTTATACCGATCTGCGAAGAACTTGCATAGTTTCGTCAAACGTCGATCGTTCCGAGTGGTAGCCAATCCGGCCGTCAAAGGTGATTCATGGCCTCACCAGATATAAACAACAATAACTCCGCTTCTATTCGTCGTATGCGAATCTGCGACATAGCAACTCGTAGCTTAAAACACGGCCCAACGACCCACCTCATACCGATCTGCGACGAACTTGCATAGTTTCGTCAAACATCGATCGTTTTGAGTGGTAGGCAATCCGGCCGTCAATGGTGATTTTTGGCCTCACAGATATAAGCATCGATAACTCCGCTTCTATTCGTCGTATGCGAATCTGCCGCATAGCAACTTGTAGCTTAAAACACGGCCTAACGACCCACCTTATACCGATCTGCGACAAACTTGCATAGTTTCGTCAAACATCGATCGTTTCGAGTGGTAGGCAATCCGGCGGTCAATGGTGATTCATGGCCTGACAGATATAAACAACTATAACTCCGCTTCTATTCGTCGTACGCAAAGCTGCGACATAGCAATCTGAAGCCTAAAACGCGACATATCGAGCCACCTTATACCGATCTGCGACGAACTTGCATAGTTTCGTCAAACGTCGATCGTTCCGAGTGGTAGGCAATCCGGCCGTCGATGGTGATTTTTGGCCTGACAGATATAAACAACTATAACTCCGCTTCTATTCGTCGTATGCAAATCTGCGACATAGCAATTTGTAGCTTAAGACACGGCACATCGACCCACCTTATACCGATCTCGAAGAACTTGCATAGTTTCGGCAAATGTCGATCGTTCCGAGTGGTAGGCAATCCGGCGGTCAATGGTGATTCATGGCCTGACAGATATAAACAACTATAACTCCGCTTCTATTCGTCGTACGCAAATCTGCGACATAGCAATTTGTAGCCTAAAACACGACACATCGAGCCACCTTATACCGATCTGCGACGAACTTGCATAGTTTCGTCAAACGTCGATCGCTTCGAGTGGTAGGCAATCCGGCCGTCAATGGTGATTCATGGCCTCACCAGATATAAACAACAATAACTCCGCTTCTATTCGTCGTATGCGAATCTGCGACATAGCAACTCGTAGCTTAAAACACGGCCCAACGACCCACCTCATACCGATTTGCGACGTACTTGCATAGTTTCGTCAAACATCGATCGTTTTGAGTGGTAGGCAATCCGGCCGTCAATGGTGATTTTTGGCCCGACAGATATAAACAACTATAACTCCACTTCTATTCGTCGTATGCAAATCTGCGACATAGCAATTTGTAGCTTAAGACACGGCACATCGACCACTTTATACCGATCTGCGAAGAACTTGCATAGTTTCGGCAAACGTCGATCGTTCCGATTGGTAGGCAATCCGGCCGTCAATGGTGATTTTTGGCCCGACAGATATAAACAACTATAACTCCGCTTCTATTCGTCGTACGCAAAGCTGCGACATAGCAATCTGAAGCCTAAAACACGACATATCGAGCCACCTTATACCGATCTGCGACGAACTTGCATAGTTTCGTCAAACGTCGATCGTCCCGAGTGGTAGGCAATCCGGTCGTCAATGGTGATCAATGGCCTCACAGATATAAACATCGATAACTCCGCTTCTATTTGTCGTACGCAAATCTACGACATTGCAATTTGTAGCCTAAAACACGACACATCGAGCCACCTTATACCGATCTGCGACGAACTTGCATAGTTTCGTCGAACGTCGATCGTTCCGAGTGGTAGGCAATCCGGTCGTCAATGGTGATTTTTGGCCTCACAGATATGAACATCGATAACTCCGCTTCTATTCGTCGTATGCGAATCTGCGGCATAGCAACTTGTAGCTTAAAACACGGCACAACGACCCACCTTATACCGATCTGCGACAAACTTGCATAGTTTCGTCAAACATCGATCGTTTCGAGTGGTAGGCAATCCGGCCGTCAATGGTGATTCATGGCCTCACCAGATATAAACAACAATAACTCCGCTTCTATTCGTCGTACGCAAATCTGCGACATAGCAATTTGTAGCCTAAAACACGACACATCGAGCCACCTTATACCGATCTGCGACGAACTTGCATAGTTTCGTCAAACGTCGATCGTTCCGAGTGGTAGGCAATCCGGTCGTCAATGGTGATTTTTGGCCTTACAGATATAAACATCGATAACTTCGCTTCTATTCGTCGTATGCGAATCTGCCGCATAGCAACTTGTAGCTTAAAACACGGCCCAACGACCCACCTTATACCGATCTGCGACAAACTTGCATAGTTTCGTCAAACATCGATCGTTTCGAGTGGTAGGCAATCCGGCCGTCAATGGTGATTCATGGCCTCACCAGATATAAACAACAATAACTCCGCTTCTATTCGTCGTATGCGAATCTGCGACATAGCAACTCGTAGCTTAAAACACGGCCCAACGACCCACCTTATACCGATCTGCGACGAACTTGCATAGTTTCGTCAAACATCGATCGTTTCGAGTGGTAGGCAATCCGGCCGTCAATGGTGATTCATGGCCTCACCAGATATAAACAACAATAACTCCGCTTCTATTCGTCGTACGCAAATCTGCGACATAGCAATTTGTAGCCTAAAACACGACACATCGAGCCACCTTATACCGATCTGCGACGAGCTTGCATAGTTTCGTCAAACGTCGATCGTTCCGAGTGGTAGGCAATCCGGTCGTCAATGGTGATTTTTGGCCTCACAGATATAAGCATCGATAACTCCGCTTCTATTCGTCGTATGCGAATCTGCCGCATAGCAACTTGTAGCTTAAAACACGGCCTAACGACCCACCTTATACCGATCTGCGACAAACTTGCATAGTTTCGTCAAACATCGATCGTTTCGAGTGGTAGGCAATCCGGCCGTCAATGGTGATTCATGGCCTCACCACATATAAACAACAATAACTCCGCCTCTATTCGTCGTATGCGAATCTGCGCCATAGCAACTCGTAGCTTAAAACACGGCCCAACGACCCACCTTATACCGATCTGCGACCAACTTGCATAGTTTCGGCAAACGTCGATCGTTCCGAGTTGTAGGCAATCCGGTCGTCAATGGTGATCAATGGCCTCACAGATATAAACAACAATAACTCCGCTTCTATTCGTCGTATGCGAATCTGCGACATAGCAACTCGTAGCTTAAAACACGGCCCAACGACCCACCTTATACCGATCTGCGACGAACTTGCATAGTTTCGTCAAACATCGATCGTTTCGAGTGGTAGGCAATCCGGCGGTCAATGGTGATTCATGGCCTGACAGATATAAACAACTATAACTCCGCTTCTATTCGTCGTACGCAAAGCTGCGACATAGCAATCTGAAGCCTAAAACGCGACATATCGAGCCACCTTATACCGATCTGCGACGAACTTGCATAGTTTCGTCAAACGTCGATCGTTCCGAGTGGTAGGCAATCCGGCCGTCGATGGTGATTTTTGGCCTGACAGATATAAACAACTATAACTCCGCTTCTATTCGTCGTATGCAAATCTGCGACATAGCAATTTGTAGCTGAAGACACGGCACATCGACCCACCTTATACCGATCTCGAAGAACTTGCATAGTTTCGGCAAACGTCGATCGTTCCGAGTGGTAGGCAATCCGGCGGTCAATGGTGATTCATGGCCTGACAGATATAAACAACTATAACTCCGCTTCTATTCGTCGTACGCAAATCTGCGACATAGCAATTTGTAGCCTAAAACACGACACATCGAGCCACCTTATACCGATCTGCGACGAACTTGCATAGTTTCGTCAAACGTCGATCGTTCCGAGTGGTAGGCAATCCGGTCGTCAATGGTGATTTTTGGCCTTACAGATATAAACATCGATAACTCCGCTTCTATTCGTCGTATGCGAATCTGCCGCATAGCAACTTGTAGCTTAAAACACGGCCCAACGACCCACCTTATACCGATCTGCGACAAACTTGCATAGTTTCGTCAAACATCGATCGTTTCGAGTGGTAGGCAATCCGGCAGTCAATGGTGATTCATGGCCTCACCAGATATAAACAACAATAACTTCGCTTCTATTCGTCGTATGCGAATCTGCGACATAGCAACTCGTAGCTTAAAACACGGCCCAACGACCCACCTTATACCGATCTGCGACAAACTTGCATAGTTTCGTCAAACATCGATCGTTTCGAGTGGTAGGCAATCCGGCCGTCAATGGTGATTCATGGCCTCACCAGATATAAACAACAATAACTCCGCTTCTATTCGTCGTATGCGAATCTGCGACATAGCAACTCGTTGCATATAACACGGCCCAACGACCCACCTCATACCGATCTGCGACGAACTTGCATAGTTTCGTCAAACATCGATCGTTTTGAGTGGTAGGCAATCCGGCCGTCAATGGTGATTTTTGGCCCGACAGATATAAACAACTATAACTCCGCTTCTATTCGTCGTATGCAAATCTGCGACATAGCAATTTGTAGCTTAAGACACGGCACATCGACCACTTTATACCGATCTGCGAAGAACTTGCATAGTTTCGGCAAACGTCGATCGTTCCGAGTGGTAGGCAATCCGGCCGTCAATGGTGATTCATGGCCTGACAGATATAAACAACTATAACTCCGCTTCTATTCGTCGTACGCAAATCTGCGACATAGCAATTTGTAGCCTAAAACACGACACATCGAGCCACCTTATACCGATCTGCGACGAACTTGCATAGTATCGTCAAACGTCGATCGTTCCGAGTGGTAGGCAATCCGGTCGTCAATGGTGATTTTTGGCCTCACAGATATAAACATCGATAACTCCGCTTCTATTCGTCGTATGCGAATCTGCGGCATAGCAACTTGTAGCTTAAAACACGGCCCAACGACCCACCTTATACCGATCTGCGACAAACTTGCATAGTTTCGTCAAACATCGATCGTTTCGAGTGGTAGGCAATCCGGCCGTCAATGGTGATTCATGGCCTCACCAGATATAAACAACATTAACTCCGCTTCTATTCGTCGTATGCGAATCTGCGACATAGCAACTCGTAGCTTAAAACACGGCCCAACGACCCACCTTATACCGATCTGCGACGAACTTGCATAGTTTCGTCAAACATCGATCGTTTCGAGTGGTAGGCAATCCGGCCGTCAATGGTGATTTTTGGCCCGACAGATATAAAACACTATAACTCCGCTTCTATTCGTCGTATGCAAATCTGCGACATAGCAATTTGTAGCTTAAGACACGGCACATCGACCCACATTATACCGACCTGCGAAGAACTTGCATAGTTTCGGCAAACGTCGATCGTTCCGAGTGGTAGGCAATCCGGCCGTCAATGGTGATTTTTGGCCCGACAGATATAAACAACTATAACTCCGCTTCTATTCGTCGTACGCAAAGCTGCGACATAGCAATCTGAAGCCTAAAACACGACATATCGAGCCACCTTATACCGATCTGCGGCGAACTTGCATAGTTTCGTCAAACGTCGATCGTTCCGAGTGGTAGGCAATCCGGTCGTCAATGGTGATCAATGGCCTCACAGATATAAACATCGATAACTCCGCTTCTATTCGTCGTATGGGAATCTGCGACATAGCAACTTGGAGCTTAAAACACGGCCCAACGACCCACCTTATACCGATCTGCGACGAACTTGCATAGTTTCGTCAAACGTCGATCGTTTCGAGTGGTAGGCAATCCGGCCGTCAATGGTGATTTTTGGCCTGTCAGATATAAACAACTATAACTCCGCTTCTATTCGTCGTATGCAAATCTGCGACATAGCAATTTGTAGCTTAAGACACGGCACATCGACCCACCTTATACCGATCTCGAAGAACTTGCATAGTTTCGGCAAACGTTGATCGTTCCGAGTGGTAGGCAATCCGGCGGTCAATGGTGATTCATGGCCTGACCGATATAAACAACTATAACTCCGCTTCTATTTGTCGTACGCAAATCTGCGACATAGCAACTTGTAGCATAAACACGGCCCAACGACCCACCTTATACCGATCTGCGAAGAACTTGCATAGTTTCGTCAAACGTCGATCGTTCCGAGTGGTAGGCAATCCGGTCGTCAATGGTGATCAATGGCCGCACAGATATAAACATCGATAACTCTGCTTCTATTCGTCGTATGCGAATCTGCGACATAGCAACTTGTAGCATAAACACGGCCCAACGACCCACCTTATACCGATCTGCGAAGAACTTGCATAGTTTCGTCAAACGTCGATCGTTCCGAGTGGTAGGCAATCCGGCCGTCAAAGGTGATTCATGGCCTCACCAGATATAAACAACAATAACTCCGCTTCTATTCGTCGTATGCGACTCTGCGACATAGCAACTCGTAGCTTAAAACACGGCCCAACGACCCACCTCATACCGATCTGCGACGAACTTGCATAGTTTCGTCAAACATCGATCGTTTTGAGTGGTAGGCAATCCGGCCGTCAATGGTGATTTTTGGCCCGACAGATATAAACAACTATAACTCCACTTCTATTCGTCGTATGCAAATCTGCGACATAGCAATTTGTAGCTTAAGACACGGCACATCGACCACTTTATACCGATCTGCGAAGAACTTGCATAGTTTCGGCAAACGTCGATCGTTCCGAGTGGTAGGCAATCCGGCCGTCAATGGTGATTTTTGGCCCGACAGATATAAACAACTATAACTCCGCTTCTATTCGTCGTATGCAAATCTGCGACATAGCAATTTGTAGCTTAAGACACGGCACATGGACCCACCTTATACCGACCTGCGAAGAACTTGCATAGTTTCGGCAAACGTCGATCGTTCCGATTGGTAGGCAATCCGGCCGTCAATGGTGATTTTTGGCCCGACAGATATAAACAACTATAACTCCGCTTCTATTCGTCGTACGCAAAGCTGCGACATAGCAATCTGAAGCCTAAAACACGACATATCGAGCCACCTTATACCGATCTGCGACGAACTTGCATAGTTTCGTCAAACGTCGATCGTCCCGAGTGGTAGGCAATCCGGTCGTCAATGGTGATCAATGGCCTCACAGATATAAACATCGATAACTCCGCTTCTATTTGTCGTACGCAAATCTACGACATAGCAATTTGTAGCCTAAAACACGACACATCGAGCCACCTTATACCGATCTGCGACGAACTTGCATAGTTTCGTCGAACGTCGATCGTTCCGAGTGGTAGGCAATCCGGTCGTCAATGGTGATTTTTGGCCTCACAGATATGAACATCGATAACTCCGCTTCTATTCGTCGTATGCGAATCTGCGGCATAGCAACTTGTAGCTTAAAACACGGCCCAACGACCCACCTTATACCGATCTGCGACAAACTTGCATAGTTTCGTCAAACATCGATCGTTTCGAGTGGTAGGCAATCCGGCCGTCAATGGTGATTCATGGCCTCACCAGATATAAACAACAATAACTCCGCTTCTATTCGTCGTACGCAAATCTGCGACATAGCAATTTGTAGCCTAAAACACGACACATCGAGCCACCTTATACCGATCTGCGACGAACTTGCATAGTTTCGTCAAACGTCGATCGTTCCGAGTGGTAGGCAATCCGGTCGTCAATGGTGATTTTTGGCCTTACAGATATAAACATCGATAACTCCGCTTCTATTCGTCGTATGCGAATCTGCCGCATAGCAACTTGTAGCTTAAAACACGGCCCAACGACCCACCTTATACCGATCTGCGACAAACTTGCATAGTTTCGTCAAACATCGATCGTTTCGAGTGGTAGGCAATCCGGCCGTCAATGGTGATTCATGGCCTCACCAGATATAAACAACAATAACTCCGCTTCTATTCGTCGTATGCGAATCTGCGACATAGCAACTCGTAGCTTAAAACACGGCCCAACGACCCACCTTATACCGATCTGCGACGAACTTGCATAGTTTCGTCAAACATCGATCGTTTCGAGTGGTAGGCAATCCGGCCATCAATGGTGATTCATGGCCTCACCAGATATAAACAACAATAACTTCGCTTCTATTCGTCGTATGCGAATCTGCGACATAGCAACTCGTAGGTTAAAACACGGCCCAACGACCCACCTTATACCGATCTGCGACAAACTTGCATAGTTTCGTCAAACATCGATCGTTTCGAGTGGTAGGCAATCCGGCCGTCAATGGTGATTCATGGCCTCACCAGATATAAACAACAATAACTCGGCTTCTATTCGTCGTATGCGAATCTGCGACATAGCAACTCGTAGCTTAAAACACGGCCCAACGACCCACCTCATACCGATCTGCGACGAACTTGCATAGTTTCGTCAAACATCGATCGTTTTGAGTGGTAGGCAATCCGGCCGTCAATGGTGATTTTTGGCCCGACAGATATAAACAACTATAACTCCGCTTCTATTCGTCGTATGCAAATCTGCGACATAGCAATTTGTAGCTTAAGACACGGCACATCGACCACTTTATACCGATCTGCGAAGAACTTGCATAGTTTCGGCAAACGTCGATCGTTCCGAGTGGTAGGCAATCCGGCCGTCAATGGTGATTCATGGCCTGACAGATATAAACAACTATAACTCCGCTTCTATTCGTCGTACGCAAATCTGCGACATAGCAATTTGTAGCCTAAAACACGACACATTGAGCCACCTTATACCGATCTGCGACGAACTTGCATAGTATCGTCAAACGTCGATCGTTCCGAGTGGTAGGCAATCCGGTCGTCAATGGTGATTTTTGGCCTCACAGATATAAACATCGATAACTCCGCTTCTATTCGTCGTATGCGAACCTGCGGCATAGCAACTTGTAGCTTAAAACACGGCCCAACGACCCACCTTATACCGATCTGCGACAAACTTGCATAGTTTCGTCAAACATCGATCGTTTCGAGTGGTAGGCAATCCGGCCGTCAATGGTGATTCATGGCCTCACCAGATATAAACAACATTAACTCCGCTTCTATTCGTCGTATGCGAATCTGCGACATAGCAACTCGTAGCTTAAAACACGGCCCAACGACCCACCTTATACCGATCTGCGACGAACTTGCATAGTTTCGTCAAACATCGATCTTTTCGAGTGGTAGGCAATCCGGCCGTCAATGGTGATTTTTGGCCCGACAGATATAAACAACTATAACTCCGCTTCTATTCGTCGTATGCAAATCTGCGACATAGCAATTTGTAGCTTAAGACACGGCACATCGACCCACATTATACCGACCTGCGAAGAACTTGCATAGTTTCGGCAAACGTCGATCGTTCCGAGTGGTAGGCAATCCGGCCGTCAATGGTGATTTTTGGCCCGACAGATATAAACAACTATAACTCCGCTTCTATTCGTCGTACGCAAAGCTGCGACATAGCAATCTGAAGCCTAAAACACGACATATCGAGCCACCTTATACCGATCTGCGACGAACTTGCATAGTTTCGTCAAACGTCGATCGTTCCGAGTGGTAGGCAATCCGGTCGTCAATGGTGATCAATGGCCTCACAGATATAAACATCGATAACTCCGCTTCTATTCGTCGTATGGGAATCTGCGACATTACAACTTGGAGTTTAAAACACGGCCCAACGACCCACCTTATACCGATCTGCGACGAACTTGCATAGTTTCGTCAAACATCGATCGTTTCGAGTGGTAGGCAATCCGGCCGTCAATGGTGATTTTTGGCCCGACAGATATAAACAACTATAACTCCGCTTCTATTCGTCGTATGCAAATCTGCGACATAGCAACTTGTAGCATAAACACGGCCCAACGACCCACCTTATACCGATCTGCGAAGAACTTGCATAGTTTCGTCAAACGTCGATCGTTCCGAGTGGTAGGCAATCCGGTCGTCAATGGTGATCAATGGCCGCACAGATATAAACATCGATAACTCTGCTTCTATTCGTCGTATGCGAATCTGCGACATAGCAACTTGTAGCTTAAAACACGGCCCAACGACCCACGTTATACCGATCTGCGACGAACTTGCATAGTTTCGTCAAACATCGATCGTTTCGAGTGGTAGGCAATCCGGCCGTCAATGGTGATTTTTGGCCCGACAGATATAAACAACTATAACTCCGCTTCTATTCGTCGTATGCAAATCTGCGACATAGCAATTTGTAGCTTAAGACACGGCACATCGACCCTCCTTATACCGATCTCGAAGAACTTGCATAGTTTCGGCAAACGTCGATCGTTCCGAGTGGTAGGCATTCCGGCGGTCAATGGTGATTCATGGCCTGACAGATATAAACAACTATAACTCCGCTTCTATTTGTCGTACGC
This sequence comes from Anoplius nigerrimus, assembly GCA_914767735.1. NCBI lineage: Eukaryota > Metazoa > Arthropoda > Insecta > Hymenoptera > Pompilidae > Anoplius > Anoplius nigerrimus. The sequence continues at coordinate 184,565 of CAJZBX010000036.1, read as the reverse complement.
AAATCTACGACATAGCAATTTGTAGCCTAAAACACGACACATCGAGCCACCTTATACCGATCTGCGACGAACGTGCATAGTTTCGTCAAACGTCGATCGTTCCGAGTGGTAGGCAATCCGGCCGTCAATGGTGATTTTTGGCCCGACAGATATAAACAACTATAACTCCGCTTCTATTCGTCGTATGCAAATCTGCGACATAGCAATTTGTAGCTTAAGACACGGCACATCGACCACTTTATACCGATCTGCGAAGAACTTGCATAGTTTCGGCAAACGTCGATCGTTCCGAGTGGTAGGCAATCCGGCCGTCAATGGTGATTTTTGGCCCGACAGATATAAACAACTATAACTCCGCTTCTATTCGTCGTATGCAAATCTGCGACATAGCAATTTGTAGCTTAAGACACGGCACATCGGCCCACCTTATACCGACCTGCGAAGAACTTGCATAGTTTCGGCAAACGTCGATCGTTCCGATTGGTAGGCAATCCGGCCGTCAATGGTGATTTTTGGCCCGACAGATATAAACAACTATAACTCCGCTTCTATTCGTCGTACGCAAAGCTGCGACATAGCAATCTGAAGCCTAAAACACGACATATCGAGCCACCTTATACCGATCTGCGACGAACTTGCATAGTTTCGTCAAACGTCGATCGTCCCGAGTGGTAGGCAATCCGGTCGTCAATGGTGATCAATGGCCTCACAGATATAAACATCGATAACTCCGCTTCTATTCGTCGTATGGGAATCTGCGACATAGCAACTTGGAGCTTAAAACACGGCCCAACGACCCACCTTATACCGATCTGCGACGAACTTGCATAGTTTCGTCAAACGTCGATCGTTTCGAGTGGTGGGCAATCCGGCCGTCAATGGTGATTTTTGGCCTGACAGATATAAACAACTATAACTCCGCTTCTATTCGTCGTATGCAAATCTGCGACATAGCAATTTGTAGCTTAAGACACGGCACATCGACCCACCTTATACCGATTTCGAAGAACTTGCATAGTTTCGTCAAACATCGATTGTTTCGAGTGGTAGGCAATCCGGCCGTCAATGGTGATTTTTGGCCCGACAGATATAAACAACTATAACTCCGCTTCTATTCGTCGTATGCAAATCTGCGACATAGCAATTTGTAGCTTAAGACACGGCACATCGACCCTCCTTACACCGATCTCGAAGAACTTGCATAGTTTCGGCAAACGTCGATCGTTCCGAGTGGTAGGCATTCCGGCGGTCAATGGTGATTCATGGCCTGACAGATATAAACAACTATAACTCCGCTTCTATTTGTCGTACGCAAATCTACGACATAGCAATTTGTAGCCTAAAACACGACACATCGAGCCACCTTATACCGATCTGCGACGAACTTGCATAGTTTCGTCAAACGTCGATCGTTCCGAGTGGTAGGCAATCCGGTCGTCAATGGTGATTTTTGGCCTCACAGATATGAACATCGATAACTCCGCTTCTATTCGTCGTATGCGAATCTGCGCCATAGCAACTCGTAGCTTAAAACACGGCCCATCGACCCACCTTATACCGATCTGCGAAGAACTTGCATAGTTTCGGCAAACGTCGATCGTTCCGAGTGGTAGGCAATCCGGCCGTCAATGGTGATTCATGGCCTGACAGATATAAACAACTATAACTCCGCTTCTATTCGTCGTACGCAAATCTGCGACATAGCAATTTGTAGCTTAAGACACGGCACATCGACCACTTTATACCGATCTGCGAAGAACTTGCATAGTTTCGGCAAACGTCGATCGTTCCGAGTGGTAGGCAATCCGGCCGTCAATGGTGATTCATGGCCTGACAGATATAAACAACAATAACTCCGCTTCTATTCGTCGTATGCGAATCTGCGACATAGCAACTCGTAGCTTAAAACACGGCCCAACGACCCACCTTATACCGATCTGCGACAAAGTTGCATAGTTTCGTCAAACATCGATCGTTTCGAGTGGTAGGCAATCCGGCCGTCAATGGTGATTCATGGCCTCACCAGATATAAACAACAATAACTCCGCTTCTATTCGTCGTATGCGAATCTGCGACATAGCAACTCGTAGCTTAAAACACGGCCCAACGACCCACCTTATACCGATCTGCGACGAACTTGCATAGTTTCGTCAAACATCGATCGTTTCGAGTGGTAGGCAATCCGGCCGTCAATGGTGATTTTTGGCCCGACAGATATAAACAACTATAACTCCGCTTCTATTCGTCGTATGCAAATTTGCGACATAGCAATTTGTAGCTTAAGACACGTCACATCGACCCACCTAATGCCGATCTGCGAAGAACTTGCATAGTTTCGGCAAACGTCGATCGTTCCGAGTGGTAGGCAATCCGGCCGTCGATGGTGATTTTTGGCCTGACAGATATAAACAACTATAACTCCGCTTCTATTCGTCGTATGCAAATCTGCGACATAGCAATTTGTAGCTTAAGACACGGCACATCGACCCACCTTATACCGATCTCGAAGATCTTGCATAGTTTCGGCAAACGTCGATCGTTCCGAGTGGTAGGCAATCCGGCGGTCAATGGTGATTCATGGCCTGACAGATATAAACAACTATAACTCCGCTTCTATTCGTCGTACGCAAATCTGCGACATAGCAATTTGTAGCCTAAAACACGACACATCGAGCCACCTTATACCGATCTGCGACGAACTTGCATAGTTTCGTCAAACGTCGATCGTTCCGAGTGGTAGGCAATCCGGTCGTCAATGGTGATTTTTGGCCTTACAGATATAAACATCGATAACTCCGCTTCTATTCGTCGTATGCGAATCTGCCGCATAGCAACTTGTAGCTTAAAACACGGCCCAACGACCCACCTTATACCGATCTGCGACAAACTTGCATAGTTTCGTCAAACATCGATCGTTTCGAGTGGTAGGCAATCCGGCCGTCAATGGTGATTCATGGCCTCACCAGATATAAACAACAATAACTTCGCTTCTATTCGTCGTATGCGAATCTGCGACATAGCAACTCGTAGCTTAAAACACGGCCCAACGACCCACCTTATACCGATCTGCGACAAACTTGCATAGTTTCGTCAAACATCGATCGTTTCGAGTGGTAGGCAATCCGGCCGTCAATGGTGATTCATGGCCTCACCAGATATAAACAACAATAACTCGGCTTCTATTCGTCGTATGCGAATCTGCGACATAGCAACTCGTAGCTTAAAACACGGCCCAACGACCCACCTCATACCGATCTGCGACGAACTTGCATAGTTTCGTCAAACATCGATCGTTTTGAGTGGTAGGCAATCCGGCCGTCAATGGTGATTTTTGGCCCGACAGATATAAACAACTATAACTCCGCTTCTATTCGTCGTATGCAAATCTGCGACATAGCAATTTGTAGCTTAAGACACGGCACATCGACCACTTTATACCGATCTGCGAAGAACTTGCATAGTTTCGGCAAACGTCGATCGTTCCGAGTGGTAGGCAATCCGGCCGTCAATGGTGATTCATGGCCTGACAGATATAAACAACTATAACTCCGCTTCTATTCGTCGTACGCAAATCTGCGACATAGCAATTTGTAGCCTAAAACACGACACATCGAGCCACCTTATACCGATCTGCGACGAACTTGCATAGTATCGTCAAACGTCGATCGTTCCGAGTGGTAGGCAATCCGGTCGTCAATGGTGATTTTTGGCCTCACAGATATAAACATCGATAACTCCGCTTCTATTCGTCGTATGCGAATCTGCGGCATAGCAACTTGTAGCTTAAAACACGGCCCAACGACCCACCTTATACCGATCTGCGACAAACTTGCATAGTTTCGTCAAACATCGATCGTTTCGAGTGGTAGGCAATCCGGCCGTCAATGGTGATTCATGGCCTCACCAGATATAAACAACATTAACTCCGCTTCTATTCGTCGTATGCGAATCTGCGACATAGCAACTCGTAGCTTAAAACACGGCCCAACGACCCACCTTATACCGATCTGCGACGAACTTGCATAGTTTCGGCAAACGTCGATCGTTCCGAGTGGTAGGCAATCCGGCCGTCAATGGTGATTTTTGGCCCGACAGATATAAACAACTATAACTCCGCTTCTATTCGTCGTACGCAAAGCTGCGACATAGCAATCTGAAGCCTAAAACACGACATATCGAGCCACCTTATACCGATCTGCGACGAACTTGCATAGTTTCGTCAAACGTCGATCGTTCCGAGTGGTAGGCAATCCGGTCGTCAATGGTGATCAATGGCCTCACAGATATAAACATCGATAACTCCGCTTCTATTCGTCGTATGGGAATCTGCGACATAACAACTTGGAGCTTAAAACACGGCCCAACGACCCACCTTATACCGATCTGCGACGAACTTGCATAGTTTCGTCAAACATCGATCGTTTCGAGTGGTAGTCAATCCGGCCGTCAATGGTGATTTTTGGCCCGACAGATATAAACAACTAAAACTCCGCTTCTATTCGTCGTATGCAAATCTGCGACATAGCAACTTGTAGCATAAACACGGCCCAACGACCCACCTTATACCGATCTGCGACGAACTTGCATAGTTTCGTCAAACGTCGATCGTCCCGAGTGGTAGGCAATCCGGTCGTCAATGGTGATCAATGGCCTCACAGATATAAACATCGATAACTCCGATTCTATTCGTCGTACGCAAAGCTGCGACATAGCAATCTGTAGCCTAAAACACGACACATCGAGCCACCTTATACCGATCTGCGACGAACGTGCATAGTTTCGTCAAACGTCGATCGTTCCGAGTGGTAGGCAATCCGGTCGTCAATGGTGATCAATGGCCTCACAGATATAAACATCGATAACTCCGCTTCTATTCGTCGTATGCGAATCTGCGACATAGCAACTTGTAGCATAAACACGGCCCAACGACCCACCTTATACCGATCTGCGAAGAACTTGCATAGTTTCGTCAAACGTCGATCGTTCCGAGTGGTAGGCAATCCGGCCGTCAATGGTGATTCATGGCCTCACCAGATATAAACAACAATAACTCCGCTTCTATTCGTCGTATGCGAATCTGCGACATAGCAATCTGTAGCCTAAAACACGACACATCGAGCCACCTTATACCGATCTGCGACGAACGTGCATAGTTTCGTCAAACGTCGATCGTTCCGAGTGGTAGGCAATCCGGCCGTCAATGGTGATTTTTGGCCCGACAGATATAAACAACTATAACTCCGCTTCTATTCGTCGTATGCAAATCTGCGACATAGCAATTTGTAGCTTAAGACACGGCACATCGACCCACCTTATACCGACCTGCGAAGAACTTGCATAGTTTCGGCAAACGTCGATCGTTCCGATTGGTAGGCAATCCGGCCGTCAATGGTGATTTTTGGCCCGACAGATATAAACAACTATAACTCCGCTTCTATTCGTCGTACGCAAAGCTGCGACATAGCAATCTGAAGCCTAAAACACGACATATCGAGCCACCTTATACCGATCTGCGACGAACTTGCATAGTTTCGTCAAACGTCGATCGTCCCGAGTGGTAGGCAATCCGGTCGTCAATGGTGATTAATGGCCTCACAGATATAAACATCGATAACTCCGCTTCTATTTGTCGTATGGGAATCTGCGACATAGCAACTTGGAGCTTAAAACACGGCCCAACGACCCACCTTATACCGATCTGCGACGAACTTGCATAGTTTCGTCAAACGTCGATCGTTTCGAGTGGTGGGCAATCCGGCCGTCAATGGTGATTTTTGGCCTGACAGATATAAACAACTATAACTCCGCTTCTATTCGTCGTATGCAAATCTGCGACATAGCAATTTGTAGCTTAAGACACGGCACATCGACCCACCTTATACCGATCTCGAAGAACTTGCATAGTTTCGTCAAACATCGATTGTTTCGAGTGGTAGGCAATCCGGCCGTCAATGGTGATTTTTGGCCCGACAGATATAAACAACTATAACTCCGCTTCTATTCGTCGTATGCAAATCTGCGACATAGCAATTTGTAGCTTAAGACACGGCACATCGACCCTCCTTACACCGATCTCGAAGAACTTGCATAGTTTCGGCAAACATCGATCGTTCCGAGTGGTAGGCATTCCGGCGGTCAATGGTGATTCATGGCCTGACAGATATAAACAACTATAACTCCGCTTCTATTTGTCGTACGCAAATCTACGACATAGCAATTTGTAGCCTAAAACACGACACATCGAGCCACCTTATACCGATCTGCGACGAACTTGCATAGTTTCGTCAAACGTCGATCGTTCCGAGTGGTAGGCAATCCGGTCGTCAATGGTGATTTTTGGCCTCACAGATATGAACATCGATAACTCCGCTTCTATTCGTCGTATGCGAATCTGCGCCATAGCAACTCGTAGCTTAAAACACGGCCCAACGACCCACCTTATACCGATCTGCGACCAACTTGCATAGTTTCGGCAAACGTCGATCGTTCCGAGTTGTAGGCAATCCGGCCGTCAATAGTGATTCATGGCCTGACAGATATAAACAACTATAACTCCGCTTCTATTCGTCGTACGCAAATCTACGACATAGCAATTTGTAGCCTAAAACACGACATATCGAGCCACCTTATACCGATCTGCGACGAACTTGCATAGTTTCGTCAAACGTCGATCGTTCCGAGTGGTAGGCAATCCGGTCGTCAATGGTGATCAATGGCCTCACAGATATAAACATCGATAACTCCGCTTCTATTCGTCGTAAGCGAATCTGCGACATAGCAACTTGTAGCATAAACACGGCCCAACGACCCACCTTATACCGATCTGCGAAGAACTTGCATAGTTTCGGCAAACGTTAATCGTTCCGAGTGGTAGGCAATCCGGCCGTCAATGGTGATTCATGGCCTGACAGATATAAACAACTATAACTCCGCTTCTATTCGTCGTATGCAAATCTGCGACATAGCAATTTGTAGCTTAAAACACGGCAAATCGACCCACGTTATACCGATCTGCGAAGAACTTGCATAGTTTCGGCAAACGTTGATCATTCCGAGTGGTAGACAATCCGGCCGTCAATGGTGATTCATGGCCTGACAGATATAAACAACAATAACTCCGCTTCTATTCGTCGTATGCGAATCTGCGACAGAGCAACTTGTAGCTTAAAACACGGCCAAACGACCCACCTTATACCGATCTGCGACGAACTTGCATAGTTTCGTCAAACATCGATCGTTTCGAGTGGTAGGCAATGCGGCCGTCAATGGTGATTTTTGGCCCGACAGATATAAACAACTGTAACTCCGCTTCTATTCGTCGTATGCAAATCTGCGACATAGCAATTTGTAGCTTAAGACACGGCACATCGACCCACCTTATACCGATCTGCGAAGAACTTGCATAGTTTCGGCAAACGTCGATCGTTCCGAGTGGTAGGCATCCGGTCGTCAATGGTGATTCATGGCCTGACAGATATAAACAACTGTAACTCCGCTTCTATTCGTCGTACGCAAATCTGCGGCATAGCAATTTGTAGCCTAAAACACGGCACATCGAGCCACCTTATACCGATCTGCGACGAACTTGCATAGTTTCGTTAAACATCGATCGTTTCGAGTGGTAGGCAATCCGGCCGTCAATGGTAATTCATGGCCTGGCAGATATAAACAACTATATCTCCGCTTCTATTCGTCGTATGCAAATCTGCGACATAGCAATTTGTAGCTTAAAACACGGCAAATCGACCCACGTTATACCGATCTGCGAAGAACTTGCATAGTTTCGGCAAACGTTGATCATTCCGAGTGGTAGACAATCCGGTCGTCAATGGTGGTTAATGGCCTCACAGATATAAACATCGATAACTCCGCTTCTATTCGTCGTATGCGAATCTGCGACAGAGCAACTTGTAGCTTAAAACACGGCCAAACGACCCACCTTATACCGATCTGCGACGAACTTGCATAGTTTCGTCAAACATCGATCGTTTCGAGTGGTAGGCAATGCGGCCGTCAATGGTGATTTTTGGCCCGACAGATATAAACAACTGTAACTCCGCTTCTATTCGTCGTATGCAAATCTGCGACATAGCAATTTGTAGCTTAAGACACGGCACATCGACCCACCTTATACCGATCTGCGAAGAACTTGCATAGTTTCGGCAAACGTCGATCGTTCCGAGTGGTAGGCATCCGGTCGTCAATGGTGATTCATGGCCTGACAGATATAAACAACTGTAACTCCGCTTCTATTCGTCGTACGCAAATCTGCGGCATAGCAATTTGTAGCCTAAAACACGGCACATCGAGCCACCTTATACCGATCTGCGACGAACTTGCATAGTTTCGTTAAACATCGATCGTTTCGAGTGGTAGGCAATCCGGCCGTCAATGGTAATTCATGGCCTGGCAGATATAAACAACTATATCTCCGCTTCTATTTGTCGTACGCAAATCTACGACATAGCAATTTGTAGCCTAAAACACGACACATCGAGCCACCTTATACCGATCTGCGACGAACTTGCATAGTTTCGTCAAACGTCGATCGTTCCGAGTGGTAGGCAATCCGGTCGTTAATGGTGGTTAATGGCCTCACAGATATAAACATCGATAACTCCGCTTCTATTCGTCGTATGCGAATCTGCGACACAGCAACTTGTGGCTTAAAACACGGCCCAACGACCCACCTTATACCGATCTGCGAAGAACATGCATAGTTTCGTCAAACGTCGATTGTTCCGAGTGGTAGGCAATCCGGCCGTCAATGGTGATTCATGGCCTCACCAGATATAAACAACAATAACTCCGCTTGTATTCGTCGTATGCGAATCTGCGACATAGCAACTCGTAGCTTAAAACACGGCCCAACGACCCACCTTATACCGATCTGCGACGAACTTGCATAGTTTCGTCAAACATCGATCGTTTCGAGTGGTAGGCAATCCGGCCGTCAATGATGATTTTTGGCCCGACAGATACAAACAACTATAACTCCGCTTCTATTCGTCGTATGCAAATCTGCGACATAGCAATTTGTAGCTTAAAACACGGCACATCGACCCACCTTATACCGATCTGCGAAGAACTTGCATAGTTTCGGCAAACGTCGATCGTTCCGAGTGGTAGGCAATCCGGCGGTCAATGGTGATTCATGGCCTGACCGATATAAACAACTATAACTCCGCTTCTATTTGTCGTACGCAAATCTACGACATAGCGATTTGTAGGCTAAATCACGACACATCGAGCCACCTTATACCGATCTGCGACGAACTTGCATAGTTTCGTCAAACGTCGATCGTTCCGAGTGGTAGGCAATCCGGTCGTCAATGGTGATCAATGGCCTCACAGATATAAACATCGATAACTCCGCTTCTATTCGTCGTATGCGAATCTGCGACATAGCAACTTGTAGCATAAACACGGCCCAACGACCCACCTTATACCGATCTCGAAGAACTTGCATAGTTTCGGCAAACGTCGATCGTTCCGAGTGGTAGGCAATCCGGCCGTCAATGGTGAGTTTTGGCCCGACAGATATAAACAACTATAACTCCGCTTCTATTCGTCGTATGCAAATCTGCGACATAGCAACTTGTAGCATAAACACGGCCCAACGACCCACCTTATACCGATCTGCGAAGAACTTGCATAGTTTCGTCAAACGTCGATCGTTCCGAGTGGTAGGCAATCCGGTCGTCAATGGTGATCAATGGCCGCACAGATATAAACATCGATAACTCTGCTTCTATTCGTCGTATGCGAATCTGCGACATAGCAACTTGTAGCTTAAAACACGGCCCAACGACCCACCTTATACCGATCTGCGACGAACTTGCATAGTTTCGTCAAACATCGATCGTTTCGAGTGGTAGGCAATCCGGCCGTCAATGGTGATTTTTGGCCCGACAGATATAAACAACTATAACTCCGCTTCTATTCGTCGTATGCAAATCTGCGACATAGCAATTTGTAGCTTAAGACACGGCACATCGACCCTCCTTATACCGATCTCGAAGAACATGCATAGTTTCGGCAAACGTCGATCGTTCCGAGTGGTAGGCAATCCGGCCGTCAATGGTAATTCATGGCCTGGCAGATATAAACAACTATATCTCCGCTTCTATTCGTCGTATGCAAATCTGCGACATAGCAATTTGTAGCTTAAAACACGGCAAATCGACCCACGTTATACCGATCTGCGAAGAACTTGCATAGTTTCGGCAAACGTTGATCATTCCGAGTGGTAGACAATCCGGTCGTCAATGGTGGTTAATGGCCTCACAGATATAAACATCGATAACTCCGCTTCTATTCGTCGTATGCGAATCTGCGACAGAGCAACTTGTAGCTTAAAACACGGCCAAACGACCCACCTTATACCGATCTGCGACGAACTTGCATAGTTTCGGCAAACGTCGATCGTTCCGAGTGGTAGGCATCCGGTCGTCAATGGTGATTCATGGCCTGACAGATATAAACAACTGTAACTCCGCTTCTATTCGTCGTACGCAAATCTGCGGCATAGCAATTTGTAGCCTAAAACACGGCACATCGAGCCACCTTATACCGATCTGCGACGAACTTGCATAGTTTCGTTAAACATCGATCGTTTCGAGTGGTAGGCAATCCGGCCGTCAATGGTAATTCATGGCCTGGCAGATATAAACAACTATATCTCCGCTTCTATTTGTCGTACGCAAATCTACGACATAGCAATTTGTAGCCTAAAACACGACACATCGAGCCACCTTATACCGATCTGCGACGAACTTGCATAGTTTCGTCAAACGTCGATCGTTCCGAGTGGTAGGCAATCCGGTCGTTAATGGTGGTTAATGGCCTCCGGGATATAAACATCGATAACTCCGCTTCTATTCGTCGTATGCGAATCTGCGACACAGCAACTTGTGGCTTAAAACACGGCCCAACGACCCACCTTATACCGATCTGCGAAGAACATGCATAGTTTCGTCAAACGTCGATTGTTCCGAGTGGTAGGCAATCCGGCCGTCAATGGTGATTCATGGCCTCACCAGATATAAACAACAATAACTCCGCTTGTATTCGTCGTATGCGAATCTGCGACATAGCAACTCGTAGCTTAAAACACGGCCCAACGACCCACCTTATACCGATCTGCGACGAACTTGCATAGTTTCGTCAAACATCGATCGTTTCGAGTGGTAGGCAATCCGGCCGTCAATGATGATTTTTGGCCCGACAGATACAAACAACTATAACTCCGCTTCTATTCGTCGTATGCAAATCTGCGACATAGCAATTTGTAGCTTAAAACACGGCACATCGACCCACCTTATACCGATCTGCGAAGAACTTGCATAGTTTCGGCAAACGTCGATCGTTCCGAGTGGTAGGCAATCCGGCGGTCAATGGTGATTCATGGCCTGACCGATATAAACAACTATAACTCCGCTTCTATTTGTCGTACGCAAATCTACGACATAGCGATTTGTAGGCTAAATCACGACACATCGAGCCACCTTATACCGATCTGCGACGAACTTGCATAGTTTCGTCAAACGTCGATCGTTCCGAGTGGTAGGCAATCCGGTCGTCAATGGTGATCAATGGCCTCACAGATATAAACATCGATAACTCCGCTTCTATTCGTCGTATGCGAATCTGCGACATAGCAACTTGTAGCATAAACACGGCCCAACGACCCACCTTATACCGATCTCGAAGAACTTGCATAGTTTCGGCAAACGTCGATCGTTCCGAGTGGTAGGCAATCCGGCCGTCAATGGTGAGTTTTGGCCCGACAGATATAAACAACTATAACTCCGCTTCTATTCGTCGTATGCAAATCTGCGACATAGCAACTTGTAGCATAAACACGGCCCAACGACCCACCTTATACCGATCTGCGAAGAACTTGCATAGTTTCGTCAAACGTCGATCGTTCCGAGTGGTAGGCAATCCGGTCGTCAATGGTGATCAATGGCCGCACAGATATAAACATCGATAACTCTGCTTCTATTCGTCGTATGCGAATCTGCGACATAGCAACTTGTAGCTTAAAACACGGCCCAACGACCCACCTTATACCGATCTGCGACGAACTTGCATAGTTTCGTCAAACATCGATCGTTTCGAGTGGTAGGCAATCCGGCCGTCAATGGTGATTTTTGGCCCGACAGATATAAACAACTATAACTCCGCTTCTATTCGTCGTATGCAAATCTGCGACATAGCAATTTGTAGCTTAAGACACGGCACATCGACCCTCCTTATACCGATCTCGAAGAACTTGCATAGTTTCGGCAAACGTCGATCGTTCCGAGTGGTAGGCATTCCGGCGGTCAATGGTGATTCATGGCCTGACAGATATAAACAACTATAACTCCGCTTCTATTTGTCGTACGCAAATCTACGACATAGCAATTTGTAGCCTAAAACACGACACATCGAGCCACCTTATACCGATCTGCGACGAACTTGCATAGTTTCGTCAAACGTCGATCGTTCCGAGTGGTAGGCAATCCGGTCGTCAATGGTGATTTTTGGCCTCACAGATATGAACATCGATAACTCCGCTTCTATTCGTCGTATGCGAATCTGCGGCATAGCAACTTGTAGCTTAAAACACGGCCCAACGACCCACCTTATACCGATCTGCGACAAACTTGCATAGTTTCGTCAAACATCGATCGTTTCGAGTGGTAGGCAATCCGGCCGTCAATGGTGATTCATGGCCTGACAGATATAAACAACTATAACTCCGCTTCTATTCGTCGTACGCAAAGCTGCGACATAGCAATCTGTAGCCTAAAACACGACACATCGAGCCACCTTATACCGATCTGCGAAGAACTTGCATAGTTTCGGCAAACGTTGATCATTCCGAGTGGTAGACAATCCGGCCGTCAATGGTGATTCATGGCCTGACAGATATAAACAACAATAACTCCGCTTCTATTCGTCGTATGCGAATCTGCGACAGAGCAACTTGTAGCTTAAAACACGGCCAAACGACCCACCTTATACCGATCTGCGACGAACTTGCATAGTTTCGTCAAACATCGATCGTTTCGAGTGGTAGGCAATGCGGCCGTCAATGGTGATTTTTGGCCCGACAGATATAAACAACTGTAACTCCGCTTCTATTCGTCGTATGCAAATCTGCGACATAGCAATTTGTAGCTTAAGACACGGCACATCGACCCACCTTATACCGATCTGCGAAGAACTTGCATAGTTTCGGCAAACGTCGATCGTTCCGAGTGGTAGGCATCCGGTCGTCAATGGTGATTCATGGCCTGACAGATATAAACAACTGTAACTCCGCTTCTATTCGTCGTACGCAAATCTGCGGCATAGCAATTTGTAGCCTAAAACACGGCACATCGAGCCACCTTATACCGATCTGCGACGAACTTGCATAGTTTCGTTAAACATCGATCGTTTCGAGTGGTAGGCAATCCGGCCGTCAATGGTAATTCATGGCCTGGCAGATATAAACAACTATATCTCCGCTTCTATTCGTCGTATGCAAATCTGCGACATAGCAATTTGTAGCTTAAAACACGGCAAATCGACCCACGTTATACCGATCTGCGAAGAACTTGCATAGTTTCGGCAAACGTTGATCATTCCGAGTGGTAGACAATCCGGTCGTCAATGGTGGTTAATGGCCTCACAGATATAAACATCGATAACTCCGCTTCTATTCGTCGTATGCGAATCTGCGACAGAGCAACTTGTAGCTTAAAACACGGCCAAACGACCCACCTTATACCGATCTGCGACGAACTTGCATAGTTTCGTCAAACATCGATCGTTTCGAGTGGTAGGCAATGCGGCCGTCAATGGTGATTTTTGGCCCGACAGATATAAACAACTGTAACTCCGCTTCTATTCGTCGTATGCAAATCTGCGACATAGCAATTTGTAGCTTAAGACACGGCACATCGACCCACCTTATACCGATCTGCGAAGAACTTGCATAGTTTCGGCAAACGTCGATCGTTCCGAGTGGTAGGCATCCGGTCGTCAATGGTGATTCATGGCCTGACAGATATAAACAACTGTAACTCCGCTTCTATTCGTCGTACGCAAATCTGCGGCATAGCAATTTGTAGCCTAAAACACGGCACATCGAGCCACCTTATACCGATCTGCGACGAACTTGCATAGTTTCGTTAAACATCGATCGTTTCGAGTGGTAGGCAATCCGGCCGTCAATGGTAATTCATGGCCTGGCAGATATAAACAACTATATCTCCGCTTCTATTTGTCGTACGCAAATCTACGACATAGCAATTTGTAGCCTAAAACACGACACATCGAGCCACCTTATACCGATCTGCGACGAACTTGCATAGTTTCGTCAAACGTCGATCGTTCCGAGTGGTAGGCAATCCGGTCGTTAATGGTGGTTAATGGCCTCACAGATATAAACATCGATAACTCCGCTTCTATTCGTCGTATGCGAATCTGCGACACAGCAACTTGTGGCTTAAAAAACGGCCCAACGACCCACCTTATACCGATCTGCGAAGAACATGCATAGTTTCGTCAAACGTCGATTGTTCCGAGTGGTAGGCAATCCGGCCGTCAATGGTGATTCATGGCCTCACCAGATATAAACAACAATAACTCCGCTTGTATTCGTCGTATGCGAATCTGCGACATAGCAACTCGTAGCTTAAAACACGGCCCAACGACCCACCTTATACCGATCTGCGAAGAACTTGCATAGTTTCGTCAAACATCGATCGTTTCGAGTGGTAGGCAATCCGGCCGTCAATGATGATTTTTGGCCCGACAGATACAAATAACTATAACTCCGCTTCTATTCGTCGTATGCAAAACTGCGACATAGCAATTTGTAGCTTAAAACACGGCACATCGACCCACCTTATACCGATCTGCGAAGAACTTGCATAGTTTCGGCAAACGTCGATCGTTCCGAGTGGTAGGCAATCCGGCGGTCAATGGTGATTCATGGCCTGACCGATATAAACAACTATAACTCCGCTTCTATTTGTCGTACGCAAATCTACGACATAGCGATTTGTAGGCTAAAACACGACACATCGAGCCACCTTATACCGATCTGCGACGAACTTGCATAGTTTCGTCAAACGTCGATCGTTCCGAGTGGTAGGCAATCCGGCCGTCAATGGTGATTTTTGGCCCGACAGATATAAACAACTATAACTCCGCTTCTATTCGTCGTATGCAAATCTGCGACATAGCAACTTGTAGCATAAACACGGCCCAACGACCCACCTTATACCGATCTGCGAAGAACTTGCATAGTTTCGTCAAACGTCGATCGTTCCGAGTGGTAGGCAATCCGGTCGTCAATGGTGATCAATGGCCGCACAGATATAAACATCGATAACTCTGCTTCTATTCGTCGTATGCGAATCTGCGACATAGCAACTTGTAGCTTAAAACACGGCCCAACGACCCACCTTATACCGATCTGCGACGAACTTGCATAGTTTCGTCAAACATCGATCGTTTCGAGTGGTAGGCAATCCGGCCGTCAATGGTGATTTTTGGCCCGACAGATATAAACAACTATAACTCCGCTTCTATTCGTCGTATGCAAATCTGCGACATAGCAATTTGTAGCTTAAGACACGGCACATCGACCCTCCTTATACCGATCTCGAAGAACTTGCATAGTTTCGGCAAACGTCGATCGTTCCGAGTGGTAGGCATTCCGGCGGTCAATGGTGATTCATGGCCTGACAGATATAAACAACTATAACTCCGCTTCTATTTGTCGTACGCAAATCTACGACATAGCAATTTGTAGCCTAAAACACGACACATCGAGCCACCTTATACCGATCTGCGACGAACTTGCATAGTTTCGTCAAACGTCGATCGTTCCGAGTGGTAGGCAATCCGGTCGTCAATGGTGATTTTTGGCCTCACAGATATGAACATCGATAACTCCGCTTCTATTCGTCGTATGCGAATCTGCGGCATAGCAACTTGTAGCTTAAAACACGGCCCAACGACCCACCTTATACCGATCTGCGACAAACTTGCATAGTTTCGTCAAACATCGATCGTTTCGAGTGGTAGGCAATCCGGCCGTCAATGGTGATTCATGGCCTGACAGATATAAACAACTATAACTCCGCTTCTATTCGTCGTACGCAAAGCTGCGACATAGCAATCTGTAGCCTAAAACACGACACATCGAGCCACCTTATACCGATCTGCGACGAACTTGCATAGTTTCGTCAAACGTCGATCGTTCCGAGTGGTAGGCAATCCGGTCGTCAATGGTGATCAATGGCCTCACAGATATAAACATCGATAACTCCGCTTCTATTCGTCGTATGCGAATCTGCGACATAGCAACTTGTAGCATAAACACGGCCCAACGACCCACCTTATACCAATCTGCGAAGAACTTGCATAGTTTCGTCAAACGTCGATCGTTCCGAGTGGTAGGCAATCCGGCCGTCAATGGTGATTCATGGCCTCACCAGATATAAACAACAATAACTCCGCTTCTATTCGTCGTATGCGAATCTGCGACATAGCAACTCGTAGCTTAAAACACGGCCCAACGACCCACCTCATACCGATCTGCGACGAACTTGCATAGTTTCGTCAAACATCGATCGTTTTGAGTGGTAGGCAATCCGGTCGTCAATGGTGATTTTTGGCCCGACAGATATAAACAACTATAACTCCGCTTCAATTCGTCGTATGCAAATCTGCGACATAGCAATTTGTAGCTTAAGACACGGCACATCGACCACTTTATACCGATCTGCGAAGAACTTGCATAGTTTCGGCAAACGTCGATCGTTCCGAGTGGTAGGCAATCCGGCCGTCAATGGTGATTTTTGGCCCGACAGATATAAACAACTATAACTCCGCTTCTATTCGTCGTATGCAAATCTGCGACATAGCAATTTGTAGCTTAAGACACGGCACATCGACCCTCCTTATACCGATCTCGAAGAACATGCATAGTTTCGGCAAACGTCGATCGTTCCGAGTGGTAGGCAATCCGGCCGTCAATGGTAATTCATGGCCTGGCAGATATAAACAACTATATCTCCGCTTCTATTCGACGTATGCAAATCTGCGACATAGCAATTTGTAGCTTAAAACACGGCAAATCGACCCACGTTATACCGATCTGCGAAGAACTTGCATAGTTTCGGCAAACGTTGATCATTCCGAGTGGTAGACAATCCGGTCGTCAATGGTGGTTAATGGCCTCACAGATATAAACATCGATAACTCCGCTTCTATTCGTCGTATGCGAATCTGCGACAGAGCAACTTGTAGCTTAAAACACGGCCAAACGACCCACCTTATACCGATCTGCGACGAACTTGCATAGTTTCGTCAAACATCGATCGTTTCGAGTGGTAGGCAATGCGGCCGTCAATGGTGATTTTTGGCCCGACAGATATAAACAACTGTAACTCCGCTTCTATTCGTCGTATGCAAATCTGCGACATAGCAATTTGTAGCTTAAGACACGGCACATCGACCCACCTTATACCGATCTGCGAAGAACTTGCATAGTTTCGGCAAACGTCGATCGTTCCGAGTGGTAGGCATCCGGTCGTCAATGGTGATTCATGGCCTGACAGATATAAACAACTGTAACTCCGCTTCTATTCGTCGTACGCAAATCTGCGGCATAGCAATTTGTAGCCTAAAACACGGCACATCGAGCCACCTTATACCGATCTGCGACGAACTTGCATAGTTTCGTTAAACATCGATCGTTTCGAGTGGTAGGCAATCCGGCCGTCAATGGTAATTCATGGCCTGGCAGATATAAACAACTATATCTCCGCTTCTATTTGTCGTACGCAAATCTACGACATAGCAATTTGTAGCCTAAAACACGACACATCGAGCCACCTTATACCGATCTGCGACGAACTTGCATAGTTTCGTCAAACGTCGATCGTTCCGAGTGGTAGGCAATCCGGTCGTTAATGGTGGTTAATGGCCTCACAGATATAAACATCGATAACTCCGCTTCTATTCGTCGTATGCGAATCTGCGACACAGCAACTTGTGGCTTAAAACACGGCCCAACGACCCACCTTATACCGATCTGCGAAGAACATGCATAGTTTCGTCAAACGTCGATCGTTCCGAGTGGTAGGCAATCCGGCCGTCAATGGTGATTCATGGCCTCACCAGATATAAACAACAATAACTCCGCTTGTATTCGTCGTATGCGAATCTGCGACATAGCAACTCGTAGCTTAAAACACGGCCCAACGACCCACCTTATACCGATCTGCGACGAACTTGCATAGTTTCGTCAAACATCGATCGTTTCGAGTGGTAGGCAATCCGGCCGTCAATGATGATTTTTGGCCCGACAGATACAAACAACTATAACTCCGCTTCTATTCGTCGTATGCAAATCTGCGACATAGCAATTTGTAGCTTAAAACACGGCACATCGACCCACCTTATACCGATCTGCGAAGAACTTGCATAGTTTCGGCAAACGTCGATCGTTCCGAGTGGTAGGCAATCCGGCGGTCAATGGTGATTCATGGCCTGACCGATATAAACAACTATAACTCCGCTTCTATTTGTCGTACGCAAATCTACGACATAGCGATTTGTAGGCTAAATCACGACACATCGAGCCACCTTATACCGATCTGCGACGAACTTGCATAGTTTCGTCAAACGTCGATCGTTCCGAGTGGTAGGCAATCCGGTCGTCAATGGTGATCAATGGCCTCACAGATATAAACATCGATAACTCCGCTTCTATTCGTCGTATGCGAATCTGCGACATAGCAACTTGTAGTATAAACACGGCCCAACGACCCACCTTATACCGATCTCGAAGAACTTGCATAGTTTCGGCAAACGTCGATCGTTCCGAGTGGTAGGCAATCCGGCCGTCAATGGTGATTCATGGCCTGACAGATATAAACAACTATAACTCCGCTTCTATTCGTCGTACGCAAAGCTGCGACATAGCAATCTGTAGCCTAAAACACGACACATCGAGCCACCTTATACCGATCTGCGACGAACTTGCATAGTTTCGTCAAACGTCGATCGTTCCGAGTGGTAGGCAATCCGGTCGTCAATGGTGATCAATGGCCTCACAGATATAAACATCGATAACTCCGCTTCTATTCGTCGTATGCGAATCTGCGACATAGCAACTTGTAGCATAAACACGGCCCAACGACCCACCTTATACCAATCTGCGAAGAACTTGCATAGTTTCGTCAAACGTCGATCGTTCCGAGTGGTAGGCAATCCGGCCGTCAATGGTGATTCATGGCCTCACCAGATATAAACAACAATAACTCCGCTTCTATTCGTCGTATGCGAATCTGCGACATAGCAACTCGTAGCTTAAAACACGGCCCAACGACCCACCTCATACCGATCTGCGACGAACTTGCATAGTTTCGTCAAACATCGATCGTTTTGAGTGGTAGGCAATCCGGTCGTCAATGGTGATTTTTGGCCCGACAGATATAAACAACTATAACTCCGCTTCAATTCGTCGTATGCAAATCTGCGACATAGCAATTTGTAGCTTAAGACACGGCACATCGACCACTTTATACCGATCTGCGAAGAACTTGCATAGTTTCGGCAAACGTCGATCGTTCCGAGTGGTAGGCAATCCGGCCGTCAATGGTGATTTTTGGCCCGACAGATATAAACAACTATAACTCCGCTTCTATTCGTCGTATGCAAATCTGCGACATAGCAATTTGTAGCTTAAGACACGGCACATCGACCCTCCTTATACCGATCTCGAAGAACATGCATAGTTTCGGCAAACGTCGATCGTTCCGAGTGGTAGGCAATCCGGCCGTCAATGGTAATTCATGGCCTGGCAGATATAAACAACTATATCTCCGCTTCTATTCGTCGTATGCAAATCTGCGACATAGCAATTTGTAGCTTAAAACACGGCAAATCGACCCACGTTATACCGATCTGCGAAGAACTTGCATAGTTTCGGCAAACGTTGATCATTCCGAGTGGTAGACAATCCGGTCGTCAATGGTGGTTAATGGCCTCACAGATATAAACATCGATAACTCCGCTTCTATTCGTCGTATGCGAATCTGCGACAGAGCAACTTGTAGCTTAAAACACGGCCAAACGACCCACCTTATACCGATCTGCGACGAACTTGCATAGTTTCGTCAAACATCGATCGTTTCGAGTGGTAGGCAATGCGGCCGTCAATGGTGATTTTTGGCCCGACAGATATAAACAACTGTAACTCCGCTTCTATTCGTCGTATGCAAATCTGCGACATAGCAATTTGTAGCTTAAGACACGGCACATCGACCCACCTTATACCGATCTGCGAAGAACTTGCATAGTTTCGGCAAACGTCGATCGTTCCGAGTGGTAGGCATCCGGTCGTCAATGGTGATTCATGGCCTGACAGATATAAACAACTGTAACTCCGCTTCTATTCGTCGTACGCAAATCTGCGGCATAGCAATTTGTAGCCTAAAACACGGCACATCGAGCCACCTTATACCGATCTGCGACGAACTTGCATAGTTTCGTCAAACGTCGATCGTTCCGAGTGGTAGGCAATCCGGTCGTCAATGGTGATCAATGGCCTCACAGATATAAACATCGATAACTCCGCTTCTATTCGTCGTACGCAAATCTACGACATAGCAATTTGTAGCCTAAAACACGACACATCGAGCCACCTTATACCGATCTGCGACGAACTTGCATAGTTTCGTCAAACGTCGATCGTTCCGAGTGGTAGGCAATCCGGTCGTTAATGGTGGTTAATGGCCTCACAGATATAAACATCGATAACTCCGCTTCTATTCGTCGTATGCGAATCTGCGACACAGCAACTTGTGGCTTAAAAAACGGCCCAACGACCCACCTTATACCGATCTGCGAAGAACATGCATAGTTTCGTCAAACGTCGATTGTTCCGAGTGGTAGGCAATCCGGCCGTCAATGGTGATTCATGGCCTCACCAGATATAAACAACAATAACTCCGCTTGTATTCGTCGTATGCGAATCTGCGACATAGCAACTCGTAGCTTAAAACACGGCCCAACGACCCACCTTATACCGATCTGCGACGAACTTGCATAGTTTCGTCAAACATCGATCGTTTCGAGTGGTAGGCAATCCGGCCGTCAATGATGATTTTTGGCCCGACAGATACAAACAACTATAACTCCGCTTCTATTCGTCGTATGCAAAACTGCGACATAGCAATTTGTAGCTTAAAACACGGCACATCGACCCACCTTATACCGATCTGCGAAGAACTTGCATAGTTTCGGCAAACGTCGATCGTTCCGAGTGGTAGGCAATCCGGCGGTCAATGGTGATTCATGGCCTGACCGATATAAACAACTATAACTCCGCTTCTATTTGTCGTACGCAAATCTACGACATAGCGATTTGTAGGCTAAAACACGACACATCGAGCCACCTTATACCGATCTGCGACGAACTTGCATAGTTTCGTCAAACGTCGATCGTTCCGAGTGGTAGGCAATCCGGTCGTCAATGGTGATCAATGGCCTCACAGATATAAACATCGATAACTCCGCTTCTATTCGTCGTATGCGAATCTGCGACATAGCAACTTGTAGCATAAACACGGCCCAACGACCCACCTTATACCGATCTCGAAGAACTTGCATAGTTTCGGCAAACGTCGATCGTTCCGAGTGGTAGGCAATCCGGCCGTCAATGGTGATTTTTGGCCCGACAGATATAAACAACTATAACTCCGCTTCTATTCGTCGTATGCAAATCTGCGACATAGCAACTTGTAGCATAAACACGGCCCAACGACCCACCTTATACCGATCTGCGAAGAACTTGCATAGTTTCGTCAAACGTCGATCGTTCCGAGTGGTAGGCAATCCGGTCGTCAATGGTGATCAATGGCCGCACAGATATAAACATCGATAACTCTGCTTCTATTCGTCGTATGCGAATCTGCGACATAGCAACTTGTAGCTTAAAACACGGCCCAACGACCCACCTTATACCGATCTGCGACGAACTTGCATAGTTTCGTCAAACATCGATCGTTTCGAGTGGTAGGCAATCCGGCCGTCAATGGTGATTTTTGGCCCGACAGATATAAACAACTATAACTCCGCTTCTATTCGTCGTATGCAAATCTGCGACATAGCAATTTGTAGCTTAAGACACGGCACATCGACCCTCCTTATACCGATCTCGAAGAACTTGCATAGTTTCGGCAAACGTCGATCGTTCCGAGTGGTAGGCATTCCGGCGGTCAATGGTGATTCATGGCCTGACAGATATAAACAACTATAACTCCGCTTCTATTTGTCGTACGCAAATCTACGACATAGCAATTTGTAGCCTAAAACACGACACATCGAGCCACCTTATACCGATCTGCGACGAACTTGCATAGTTTCGTCAAACGTCGATCGTTCCGAGTGGTAGGCAATCCGGTCGTCAATGGTGATTTTTGGCCTCACAGATATGAACATCGATAACTCCGCTTCTATTCGTTGTATGCGAATCTGCGGCATAGCAACTTGTAGCTTAAAACACGGCCCAACGACCCACCTTATACCGATCTGCGACAAACTTGCATAGTTTCGTCAAACATCGATCGTTTCGAGTGGTAGGCAATCCGGCCGTCAATGGTGATTCATGGCCTGACAGATATAAACAACTATAACTCCGCTTCTATTCGTCGTACGCAAAGCTGCGACATAGCAATCTGTAGCCTAAAACACGACACATCGAGCCACCTTATACCGATCTGCGACGAACTTGCATAGTTTCGTCAAACGTCGATCGTTCCGAGTGGTAGGCAATCCGGTCGTCAATGGTGATCAATGGCCTCACAGATATAAACATCGATAACTCCGCTTCTATTCGTCGTATGCGAATCTGCGACATAGCAACTTGTAGCATAAACACGGCCCAACGACCCACCTTATACCAATCTGCGAAGAACTTGCATAGTTTCGTCAAACGTCGATCGTTCCGAGTGGTAGGCAATCCGGCCGTCAATGGTGATTCATGGCCTCACCAGATATAAACAACAATAACTCCGCTTGTATTCGTCGTATGCGAATCTGCGACATAGCAACTCGTAGCTTAAAACACGGCCCAACGACCCACCTTATACCGATCTGCGACGAACTTGCATAGTTTCGTCAAACATCGATCGTTTCGAGTGGTAGGCAATCCGGCCGTCAATGATGATTTTTGGCCCGACAGATACAAACAACTATAACTCCGCTTCTATTCGTCGTATGCAAAACTGCGACATAGCAATTTGTAGCTTAAAACACGGCACATCGACCCACCTTATACCGATCTGCGAAGAACTTGCATAGTTTCGGCAAACGTCGATCGTTCCGAGTGGTAGGCAATCCGGCGGTCAATGGTGATTCATGGCCTGACCGATATAAACAACTATAACTCCGCTTCTATTTGTCGTACGCAAATCTACGACATAGCGATTTGTAGGCTAAAACACGACACATCGAGCCACCTTATACCGATCTGCGACGAACTTGCATAGTTTCGTCAAACGTCGATCGTTCCGAGTGGTAGGCAATCCGGTCGTCAATGGTGATCAATGGCCTCACAGATATAAACATCGATAACTCCGCTTCTATTCGTCGTATGCGAATCTGCGACATAGCAACTTGTAGCATAAACACGGCCCAACGACCCACCTTATACCGATCTCGAAGAACTTGCATAGTTTCGGCAAACGTCGATCGTTCCGAGTGGTAGGCAATCCGGCCGTCAATGGTGATTTTTGGCCCGACAGATATAAACAACTATAACTCCGCTTCTATTCGTCGTATGCAAATCTGCGACATAGCAACTTGTAGCATAAACACGGCCCAACGACCCACCTTATACCGATCTGCGAAGAACTTGCATAGTTTCGTCAAACGTCGATCGTTCCGAGTGGTAGGCAATCCGGTCGTCAATGGTGATCAATGGCCGCACAGATATAAACATCGATAACTCTGCTTCTATTCGTCGTATGCGAATCTGCGACATAGCAACTTGTAGCTTAAAACACGGCCCAACGACCCACCTTATACCGATCTGCGACGAACTTGCATAGTTTCGTCAAACATCGATCGTTTCGAGTGGTAGGCAATCCGGCCGTCAATGGTGATTTTTGGCCCGACAGATATAAACAACTATAACTCCGCTTCTATTCGTCGTATGCAAATCTGCGACATAGCAATTTGTAGCTTAAGACACGGCACATCGACCCTCCTTATACCGATCTCGAAGAACTTGCATAGTTTCGGCAAACGTCGATCGTTCCGAGTGGTAGGCATTCCGGCGGTCAATGGTGATTCATGGCCTGACAGATATAAACAACTATAACTCCGCTTCTATTTGTCGTACGCAAATCTACGACATAGCAATTTGTAGCCTAAAACACGACACATCGAGCCACCTTATACCGATCTGCGACGAACTTGCATAGTTTCGTCAAACGTCGATCGTTCCGAGTGGTAGGCAATCCGGTCGTCAATGGTGATTTTTGGCCTCACAGATATGAACATCGATAACTCCGCTTCTATTCGTCGTATGCGAATCTGCGGCATAGCAACTTGTAGCTTAAAACACGGCCCAACGACCCACCTTATACCGATCTGCGACGAACTTGCATAGTTTCGTCAAACATCGATCGTTTCGAGTGGTAGGCAATCCGGCCGTCAATGGTGATTCATGGCCTGACAGATATAAACAACTATAACTCCGCTTCTATTCGTCGTACGCAAAGCTGCGACATAGCAATCTGTAGCCTAAAACACGACACATCGAGCCACCTTATACCGATCTGCGACGAACTTGCATAGTTTCGTCAAACGTCGATCGTTCCGAGTGGTAGGCAATCCGGTCGTCAATGGTGATCAATGGCCTCACAGATATAAACATCGATAACTCCGCTTCTATTCGTCGTATGCGAATCTGCGACATAGCAACTTGTAGCATAAACACGGCCCAACGACCCACCTTATACCAATCTGCGAAGAACTTGCATAGTTTCGTCAAACGTCGATCGTTCCGAGTGGTAGGCAATCCGGCCGTCAATGGTGATTCATGGCCTCACCAGATATAAACAACAATAACTCCGCTTCTATTCGTCGTATGCGAATCTGCGACATAGCAACTCGTAGCTTAAAACACGGCCCAACGACCCACCTCATACCGATCTGCGACGAACTTGCATAGTTTCGTCAAACGTCGATCGTCCCGAGTGGTAGGCAATCCGGTCGTCAATGGTGATCAATGGCCTCACAGATATAAACATCGATAACTCCGCTTCTATTCGTCGTACGCAAAGCTGCGACATAGCAATCTGTAGCATAAACACGGCCCAACGACCCACCTTATACCGATCTGCGAAGAACTTGCATAGTTTCGTCAAACGTCGATCGTTCCGAGTGGTAGGCAATCCGGCCGTCAATGGTGATTCATGGCCTCACCAGATATAAACAACAATAACTCCGCTTCTATTCGTCGTATGCGAATCTGCGACATAGCAATCTGTAGCCTAAAACACGACACATCGAGCCACCTTATACCGATCTGCGACGAACGTGCATAGTTTCGTCAAACGTCGATCGTTCCGAGTGGTAGGCAATCCGGCCGTCAATGGTGATTTTTGGCCCGACAGATATAAACAACTATAACTCCGCTTCTATTCGTCGTATGCAAATCTGCGACATAGCAATTTGTAGCTTAAGACACGGCACATCGACCACTTTATACCGATCTGCGAAGAACTTGCATAGTTTCGGCAAACGTCGATCGTTCCGATTGGTAGGCAATCCGGCCGTCAATGGTGATTTTTGGCCCGACAGATATAAACAACTATAACTCCGCTTCTATTCGTCGTATGCAAATCTGCGACATAGCAATTTGTAGCTTAAGACACGGCACATCGACCCACCTTATACCGATCTGCGAAGAACTTGCATAGTTTCGGCAAACGTCGATCGTTCCGAGTGGTAGGCATCCGGTCGTCAATGGTGATTCATGGCCTGACAGATATAAACAACTGTAACTCCGCTTCTATTCGTCGTACGCAAATCTGCGGCATAGCAATTTGTAGCCTAAAACACGGCACATCGAGCCGCCTTATACCGATCTGCGACGAACTTGCATAGTTTCGTTAAACATCGATCGTTTCGAGTGGTAGGCAATCCGGCCGTCAATGGTAATTCATGGCCTGGCAGATATAAACAACTATATCTCCGCTTCTATTCGTCGTATGCAAATCTGCGACATAGCAATTTGTAGCTTAAAACACGGCAAATCGACCCACGTTATACCGATCTGCGAAGAACTTGCATAGTTTCGGCAAACGTTGATCATTCCGAGTGGTAGACAATCCGGTCGTCAATGGTGGTTAATGGCCTCACAGATATAAACATCGATAACTCCGCTTCTATTCGTCGTATGCGAATCTGCGACAGAGCAACTTGTAGCTTAAAACACGGCCAAACGACTCACCTTATACCGATCTGCGACGAACTTGCATAGTTTCGTCAAACATCGATCGTTTCGAGTGGTAGGCAATGCGGCCGTCAATGGTGATTTTTGGCCCGACAGATATAAACAACTGTAACTCCGCTTCTATTCGTCGTATGCAAATCTGCGACATAGCAATTTGTAGCTTAAGACACGGCACATCGACCCACCTTATACCGATCTGCGAAGAACTTGCATAGTTTCGGCAAACGTCGATCGTTCCGAGTGGTAGGCATCCGGTCGTCAATGGTGATTCATGGCCTGACAGATATAAACAACTGTAACTCCGCTTCTATTCGTCGTACGCAAATCTGCGGCATAGCAATTTGTAGCCTAAAACACGGCACATCGAGCCACCTTATACCGATCTGCGACGAACTTGCATAGTTTCGTTAAACATCGATCGTTTCGAGTGGTAGGCAATCCGGCCGTCAATGGTAATTCATGGCCTGGCAGATATAAACAACTATATCTCCGCTTCTATTTGTCGTACGCAAATCTACGACATAGCAATTTGTAGCCTAAAACACGGCACATCGACCCACCTTATACCGATCTGCGACGAACTTGCATAGTTTCGTCAAACGTCGATCGTTCCGAGTGGTAGGCAATCCGGTCGTTAATGGTGGTTAATGGCCTCACAGATATAAACATCGATAACTCCGCTTCTATTCGTCGTATGCGAATCTGCGACACAGCAACTTGTGGCTTAAAACACGGCCCAACGACCCACCTTATACCGATCTGCGAAGAACATGCATAGTTTCGTCAAACGTCGATTGTTCCGAGTGGTAGGCAATCCGGCCGTCAATGGTGATTCATGGCCTCACCAGATATAAACAACAATAACTCCGCTTGTATTCGTCGTATGCGAATCTGCGACATAGCAACTCGTAGCTTAAAACACGGCCCAACGACCCACCTTATACCGATCTGCGACGAACTTGCATAGTTTCGTCAAACATCGATCGTTTCGAGTGGTAGGCAATCCGGCCGTCAATGATGATTTTTGGCCCGACAGATACAAACAACTATAACTCCGCTTCTATTCGTCGTATGCAAATCTGCGACATAGCAATTTGTAGCTTAAAACACGGCACATCGACCCACCTTATACCGATCTGCGAAGAACTTGCATAGTTTCGGCAAACGTCGATCGTTCCGAGTGGTAGGCAATCCGGCGGTCAATGGTGATTCATGGCCTGACCGATATAAACAACTATAACTCCGCTTCTATTTGTCGTACGCAAATCTACGACATAGCGATTTGTAGGCTAAAACACGGCACATCGACCCACCTTATACCGATCTCGAAGAACTTGCATAGTTTCGGCAAACGTCGATCGTTCCGAGTGGTAGGCAATCCGGTCGTCAATGGTGATCAATGGCCTCACAGATATAAACATCGATAACTCTGCTTCTATTCGTCGTATGCGAATCTGCGACATAGCAACTTGTAGCTTAAAACACGGCCCAACGACCCACCGTATACCGATCTGCGACGAACTTGCATAGTTTCGTCAAACGTCGATCGTTCCGAGTGGTAGGCATTCCGGCGGTCAATGGTGATTCATGGCCTGACAGATATAAACAACTATAACTCCGCTTCTATTTGTCGTACGCAAATCTACGACATAGCAATTTGTAGCCTAAAACACGACACATCGAGCCACCTTATACCGATCTGCGACGAACTTGCATAGTTTCGGCAAACGTCGATCGTTCCGAGTGGTAGGCAATCCGGTCGTCAATGGTGATTTTTGGCCTCACAGATATAAACATCGATAACTCCGCTTCTATTCGTCGTATGCGAATCTGCGACATAGCAACTTGTAGCTTAAACACGGCCCAACGACCCACCTTATACCGATCTGCGAAGAACTTGCATAGTTTCGTCAAACGTCGATCGTTCCGAGTGGTAGGCAATCCGGCCGTCAATGGTGATTCATGGCCTCACCAGATATAAACAACAATAACTCCGCTTCTATTCGTCGTATGCGAATCTGCGACATAGCAACTCGTAGCTTAAAACACGGCCCAACGACCCACCTTATACCGATCTGCGACGAACTGGCATAGTTTCGTCAAACATCGATCGTTTCGAGTGGTAGGCAATCCGGCCGTCAATGGTGATTTTTGGCCCGACAGATATAAACAACTATATCTTCGCTTCTATTCGTCGTATGCAAATCTGCGACATAGCAATTTGTAGCTTAAGACACGGCACATCGACCCACCTTATACCGATCTGCGAAGAACTTGCATAGTTTCGGCAAACGTCGATCGTTCCGAGTGGTAGGCAATCCGGCCGTCAATGGTGATTCATGGCCTGACAGATATAAACAACTATAACTCCGCTTCTATTCGTCGTACGCAAATCTGCGACATAGCAATTTGTAGCCTAAAACACGACACATCGAGCCACCTTATACCGATCTGCGACGAACTTGCATAGTTTCGTCAAACGTCGATCGTTCCGAGTGGTAGGCAATCCGGTCGTCAATGGTGATTTTTGGCCTTACAGATATAAACATCGATAACTCCGCTTCTATTCGTCGTATGCGAATCTGCCGCATAGCAACTTGTAGCTTAAAACACGGCCCAACGACCCACCTTATACCGATCTGCGACAAACTTGCATAGTTTCGTCAAACATCGATCGTTTCGAGTGGTAGGCAATCCGGCCGTCAATGGTGATTCATGGCCTCACCAGATATAAACAACAATAACTCCGCTTCTATTCGTCGTATGCGAATCTGCGACATAGCAACTCGTAGCTTAAAACACGGCCCAACGACCCACCTTATACCGATCTGCGACAAACTTGCATAGTTTCGTCAAACATCGATCGTTTCGAGTGGTAGGCAATCCGGCCGTCAATGGTGATTCATGGCCTCACCAGATATAAACAACAATAACTCCGCTTCTATTCGTCGTATGCGAATCTGCGGCATAGCAACTTGTAGCTTAAAACACGGCCCAACGACCCACCTTATACCGATCTGCGACAAACTTGCATAGTTTCGTCAAACATCGATCGTTTCGAGTGGTAGGCAATCCGGCCGTCAATGGTGATTCATGGCCTCACCAGATATAAACAACAATAACTCCGCTTCTATTCGTCGTATGCGAATCTGCGACATAGCAACTCGTAGCTTAAAACACGGCCCAACGATCCACCTTATACCGATCTGCGACGAACTTGCATAGTTTCGTCAAACATCGATCGTTTCGAGTGGTAGGCAATCCGGCCGTCAATGGTGATTTTTGGCCCGACAGATATAAACAACTATAACTCCGCTTCTATTCGTCGTATGCAAATCTGCGACATAGCAATTTGTAGCTTAAGACACGTCACATCGACCCACCTAATACCGATCTGCGAAGAACTTGCATAGTTTCGGCAAACGTCGATCGTTTCGAGTGGTAGGCAATCCGGCCGTCAATGGTGATTCATGGCCTCACCAGATATAAACAACAATAACTCCGCTTCTATTCGTCGTATGCGAATCTGCGACATAGCAACTCGTAGCTTAAAACACGGCCCAACGACCCACCTTATACCGATCTGCGACGAACTTGCATAGTTTCGTCAAACATCGATCGTTTCGAGTGGTAGGCAATCCGGCCGTCAATGGTGATTTTTGGCCCGACAGATATAAACAACTATAACTCCGCTTCTATTCGTCGTATGCAAATCTGCGACATAGCAATTTGTAGCTTAAGACACGTCACATCGACCCACCTAATACCGATCTGCGAAGAACTTGCATAGTTTCGGCAAACGTCGATCGTTCCGAGTGGTAGGCAATCCGGCCGTCAATGGTGATTCCTGGCCTGACAGATATAAACAACTATAACTCCGCTTCTATTCGTCGTATGCAAATCTGCGACATAGCAATTTGTAGCTTAAGACGGCACATCGACCCACCTTATACCGATCTCGAAGAACTTGCATAGTTTCGTCAAACGTCGATCGTTCCGAGTGGTAGGCAATCCGGCGGTCAATGGTGATTCATGGCCTGACAGATATAAACAACTATAACTCCGCTTCTATTTGTCGTACGCAAATCTACGACATAGCAATTTGTAGCCTAAAACACGACACATCGAGCCACCTTATACCGATCTGCGACGAACTTGCATAGTTTCGTCAAACGTCGATCGTTCCGAGTGGTAGGCAATCCAGTCGTCAATGGTGATTTTTGGCCTCACAGATATAAACATCGATAACTCCGCTTCTATTCGTCGTATGCGAATCTGCGGCATAGCAACTTGTAGCTTAAAACACGGCCCAACGACCCACCTTATACCGATCTGCGACAAACTTGCATAGTTTCGTCAAACATCGATCGTTTCGAGTGGTAGGCAATCCGGCCGTCAATGGTGATTCATGGCCTCACCAGATATAAACAACAATAACTCCGCTTCTATTCGTCGTATGCGAATCTGCGACATAGCAACTCGTAGCTTAAAACACGGCCCAACGACCCACCTTATACCGATCTGCGACGAACTTGCATAGTTTCGTCAAACATCGATCGTTTCGAGTGGTAGGCAATCCGGCCGTCAATGGTGATTTTTGGCCCGACAGATATAAACAACTATAACTCCGCTTCTATTCGTCGTATGCAAATCTGCGACATAGCAATTTGTAGCTTAAGACACGTCACATCGACCCACCTAATACCGATCTGCGAAGAACTTGCATAGTTTCGGCAAACGTCGATCGTTTCGAGTGGTAGGCAATCCGGCCGTCAATGGTGATTCATGGCCTGACAGATATAAACAACTATAACTCCACTTCTATTCGTCGTACGTAAAGCTGCGACATAGCAATCTGAAGCTTAAAACACGACATATCGAGTCACCTTATACCGATCTGCGACGAACTTGCATAGTTTCGTCAAACGTCGATCGTTCCGAGTGGTAGGCAATCCGGTCGTCAATGGTGATCAATGGCCTCACAGATATAAACATCGATAACTCCGCTTCTATTCGTCGTATGCGAATCTGCGACATAGCAACTTGTAGCATAAACACGGCCCAACGACCCACCTTATACCGATCTGCGAAGAACTTGCATAGTTTCGGCAAACGTTAATCGTTCCGAGTGGTAGGCAATCCGGCCGTCAATGGTGATTCATGGCCTGACAGATATAAACAACTATAACTCCGCTTCTATTCGTCGTACGCAAAGCTGCGACATAGCAATCTGTAGCCTAAAACACGACACATCGAGCCACCTTATACCGATCTGCGACGAACTTGCATAGTTTCGTCAAACGTCGATCGTTCCGAGTGGTAGGCAATCCGGTCGTCAATGGTGATCAATGGCCTCACAGATATAAACATCGATAACTCCGCTTCTATTCGTCGTATGCGAATCTGCGACATAGCAACTTGTAGCATAAACACGGCCCAACGACCCACCTTATACCGATCTGCGAAGAACTTGCATAGTTTCGTCAAACGTCGATCGTTCCGAGTGGTAGGCAATCCGGCCGTCAATGGTGATTCATGGCCTGACAGATATAAACAACTATAACTCCGCTTCTATTCGTCGTACGCAAAGCTGCGACATAGCAATCTGAAGCCTAAAACACGACATATCGAGCCACCTTATACCGATCTGCGACGAACTTGCATAGTTTCGTCAAACGTCGATCGTTCCGAGTGGTAGGCAATCCGGTCGTCAATGGTGATTTTTGGCCTTACAGATATAAACATCGATAACTCCGCTTCTATTCGTCGTATGCGAATCTGCCGCATAGCAACTTGTAGCTTAAAACACGGCCCAACGACCCACCTTATACCGATCTGCGACAAACTTGCATAGTTTCGTCAAACATCGATCGTTTCGAGTGGTAGGCAATCCGGCCGTCATTGGTGATTCATGGCCTCACCAGATATAAACAACAATAACTCCGCTTCTATTCGTCGTATGCGAATCTGCGACATAGCAACTCGTAGCTTAAAACACGGCCCAACGACCCACCTTATACCGATCTGCGACAAACTTGCATAGTTTCGTCAAACATCGATCGTTTCGAGTGGTAGGCAATCCGGCCGTCAATGGTGATTCATGGCCTGACAGATATAAACAACTATAACTCCGCTTCTATTTGTCGTACGCAAATCTACGACATAGCAATTTGTAGCCTAAAACACGACACATCGAGCCACCTTATACCAATCTGCGACGAACTTGCATAGTTTCGTCAAACGTCGATCGTTCCGAGTGGTAGGCAATCCGGTCGTCAATGGTGATTTTTGGCCTCACAGATATAAACATCGATAACTCCGCTTCTATTCGTCGTATGCGAATCTGCGGCATAGCAACTTGTAGCTTAAAACACGGCCCAACGACTCACATTATACCGATCTGCGACAAACTTGCATAGTTTCGTCAAACATCGATCGTTTCGAGTGGTAGGCAATCCGGCCGTCAATGGTGATTCTTGGCCTGACAGATATAAACAACTATAACTCCGCTTCTATTCGTCGTACGCAAAGCTGCGACATAGCAATCTGTAGCCTAAAACACGACACATCGAGCCACCTTATACCGATCTGCGACGAACTTGCATAGTTTCGTCAAACGTCGATCGTTCCGAGTGGTAGGTAATCCGGTCGTCAATGGTGATCAATGGCCTCACAGATATAAACATCGATAACTCCGCTTCTATTCGTCGTATGCGAATCTGCGACACAGCAACTTGTGGCTTAAAACACGGTCCAACGACCCACCTTATACCGATCTGCGAAGAACATGTATAGTTTCGTCAAACGTCGATTGTTCCGAGTGGTAGGCAATCCGGCCGTCAATGGTGATTCATGGCCTCACCAGATATAAACAACAATAACTCCGCTTGTATTCGTCGTATGCGAATCTGCGACATAGCAACTCGTAGCTTAAAACACGGCCCAACAACCCACCTTATACCGATCTGCGACGAACTTGCATAGTTTCGTCAAACATCGATCGTTTCGAGTGGTAGGCAATCCGGCCGTCAATGGTGATTTTTGGCCCGACAGATACAAACAACTATAACTCCGCTTCTATTCGTCGTATGCAAATCTGCGACATAGCAATTTGTAGCTTAAGACACGGCACATCGACCCACCTTATACCGATCTGCGAAGAACTTGCATAGTTTCGGCAAACGTCGATCGTTCCGAGTGGTAGGCAATCCGGCCGTCAAAGGTGATTCATGGCCTGACAGATATAAACAACTATAACCCCGCTTCTATTCGTCGTACGCAAAGCTGCGACATAGCAATCTGTAGCCTAAAAACAGGACACATCGAGCCACCTTATACCGATCTGCGACGAACTTGCATAGTTTCGTCAAACGTCGATCGTTCCGAGTGGTAGGCTATTCGGTCGTCAATGGTGATCAATGGCCTCACAGATATAAACATCGATAACTCCGCTTCTATTCGTCGTATGCGAATCTGCGACATAGCAATTTGTAGCTTAAAACACGGCACATCGACCCACCTTATACCGATCTGCGAAGAACTTGCATAGTTTCGGCAAACGTCGATCGTTCCGAGTGGTAGGCAAACCGGCGGTCAATGGTGATTCATGGCCTGACCGATATAAACAACTATAACTCCGCTTCTATTTGTCGTACGCAAATCTACGACATAGCGATTTGTAGGCTAAAACACGACACATCGAGCCACCTTATACCGATCTGCGACGAACTTGCATAGTTTCGTCAAACGTCGATCGTTCCGAGTGGTAGGCAATCCGGTCGTCAATGGTGATCAATGGCCTCACAGATATAAACATCGATAACTCCGCTTCTATTCGTCGTATGCGAATCTGCGACATAGCAACTTGTAGCATAAACACGGCCCAACGACCCACCTTATACCGATCTGCGAAGAACTTGCATAGTTTCGTCAAACGTCGATCGTTCCGAGTGGTAGGCAATCCGGTCGTCAATGGTGATCAATGGCCTCACAGATATAAACATCGATAACTCTGCTTCTATTCGTCGTATGCGAATCGGCGACATAGCAACTTGTAGCTTAAAACACGGCCCAACGACCCACCTTATACCGATCTGCGACGAACTTGCATAGTTTCGTCAAACGTCGATCGTTCCGAGTGGTAGGTATTCCGGCGGTCAATGGTGATTCATGGCCTGACAGATATAAACAACTATAACTCCGCTTCTATTTGTCGTACGCAAATCTACGACATAGCAATTTGTGGCCTAAAACACGACACTTCGAGCCACCTTATACCGATCTGCGACGAACTTGCATAGTTTCGGCAAACGTCGATCGTTCCGAGTGGTAGGCAATCCGGCGGTCAATGGTGATTCATGGCCTGACCGATATAAACAACTATAACTCCGCTTCTATTCGTCGTATGCGAATCTGCGACAAAGCAATTTGTAGCTTAAAACACGGCCCAACGAGCCACCTTATACCGATCTGGGACAAACTTGCATAGTTTCGTCAAACATCGATCGTTTCGAGTGGTAGGCAATCCGGCCGTCAATGGTGATTCATGGCCTGACAGATATAAACAACTATAACTCCGCTTCTATTCGTCGTACGCAAAGCTGCGACATAGCAATCTGTAGCCTAAAACACGACACATCGAGCCACCTTATACCGATCTGCGACGAACTTGCATAGTTTCGTCAAACGTCGATCGTTCCGAGTGGTAGGCAATCCGGTCGTCAATGGTGATCAATGGCCTCACAGATATAAACATCGATAACTCCGCTTCTATTCGTCGTATGCGAATCTGCGACATAGCAACTTGTAGCATAAACACGGCCCAACGACCCACCTTATACCGATCTGCGAAGAACTTGCATAGTTTCGTCAAACGTCGATCGTTCCGAGTGGTAGGCAATCCGGTCGTCAATGGTGATCAATGGCCTCACAGATATAAACATCGATAACTCTGCTTCTATTCGTCGTATGCGAATCGGCGACATAGCAACTTGTAGCTTAAAACACGGCCCAACGACCCACCTTATACCGATCTGCGACGAACTTGCATAGTTTCGTCAAACGTCGATCGTTCCGAGTGGTAGGTATTCCGGCGGTCAATGGTGATTCATGGCCTGACAGATATAAACAACTATAACTCCGCTTCTATTTGTCGTACGCAAATCTACGACATAGCAATTTGTGGCCTAAAACACGACACTTCGAGCCACCTTATACCGATCTGCGACGAACTTGCATAGTTTCGGCAAACGTCGATCGTTCCGAGTGGTAGGCAATCCGGCGGTCAATGGTGATTCATGGCCTGACCGATATAAACAACTATAACTCCGCTTCTATTCGTCGTATGCGAATCTGCGACAAAGCAATTTGTAGCTTAAAACACGGCCCAACGAGCCACCTTATACCGATCTGGGACAAACTTGCATAGTTTCGTCAAACATCGATCGTTTCGAGTGGTAGGCAATCCGGCCGTCAATGGTGATTCATGGCCTGACAGATATAAACAACTATAACTCCGCTTCTATTCGTCGTACGCAAAGCTGCGACATAGCAATCTGTAGCCTAAAACACGACACATCGAGCCACCTTATACCGATCTGCGACGAACTTGCATAGTTTCGTCAAACGTCGATCGTTCCGAGTGGTAGGCAATCCGGTCGTCAATGGTGATCAATGGCCTCACAGATATAAACATCGATAACTCCGCTTCTATTCGTCGTATGCGAATCTGCGACATAGCAACTTGTAGCATAAACACGGCCCAACGACACACCTTATACCGATCTGCGAAGAACTTGCATAGTTTCGTCAAACGTCGATCGTTCCGAGTGGTAGGCAATCCGGTCGTCAATGGTGATCAATGGCCTCACAGATATAAACATCGATAACTCTGCTTCTATTCGTCGTATGCGAATCAGCGACATAGCAACTTGTAG
The DNA here is from genome assembly GCA_914767735.1 of Anoplius nigerrimus. NCBI lineage: Eukaryota > Metazoa > Arthropoda > Insecta > Hymenoptera > Pompilidae > Anoplius > Anoplius nigerrimus. The sequence continues at coordinate 148,103 of CAJZBX010000036.1, read as the reverse complement.
CTTAAAACACGGCCCAACGACCCACCTTATACCGATCTGCGACGAACTTGCATAGTTTCGTCAAACGTCGATCGTTTCGAGTGGTGGGCAATCCGGCCGTCAATGGTGATTTTTGGCCTGACAGATATAAACAACTATAACTCCGCTTCTATTCGTCGTATGCAAATCTGCGACATAGCAATTTGTAGCTTAAGACACGGCACATCAACCCTCCTTATACCGATCTCGAAGAACTTGCATAGTTTCGGCAAACGTCGATCGTTCCGAGTGGTAGGCATTCCGGCGGTCAATGGTGATTCTTGGCCTGACAGATATAAACAACTATAACTCCGCTTCTATTCGTCGTACGCAAAGCTGCGACATAGCAATCTGTAGCCTAAAACACGACACATCGAGCCACCTTATACCGATCTGCGACGAACTTGCATAGTTTCGTCAAACGTCGATCGTTCCGAGTGGTAGTCAATCCGGTCGTCAATGGTGATTTTTGGCCTCACAGATATAAACATCGATAACTCTGCTTCTATTCGTCGTATGCGAATCAGCGACATAGCAACTCGTAGCTTAAAACACGGCCCAACGACCCACCTTATACCGATCTGTGACAAACTTGCATAGTTTCGTCAAACATCGATCGTTTCGAGTGGTAGGCAATCCGGCCGTCAATGGTGATTCATGGCCTGACAGATATAAACAACTATAACTCCGCTTCTATTTGTCGTACGCAAATCTACGACATAGCATTTTGTAGCCTAAAACACGACACATCGAGCCACCTTATACCAATCTGCGACGAACTTGCATAGTTTCGTCAAACGTCGATCGTTCCGAGTGGTAGTCAATCCGGTCGTCAATGGTGATTTTTGGCCTCACAGATATAAACATCGATAACTCCGCTTCTATTCGTCGTATGCGAATCTGCGACATAGCAACTCGTAGCTTAAAACACGGCCCAACGACCCACCTTATACCGATCTGCGACGAACTGGCATAGTTTCGTCAAACATCGATCGTTTCGAGTGGTAGGCAATCCGGCCGTCAATGGTGATTTTTGGCCCGACAGATATAAACAACTATAACTCCGCTTCTATTTGTCGTACGCAAATCTACGACATAGCAATTTTTAGCCTAAAACACGACACATCGAGCCACCTTATACCGATCTGCGACGAACTTGCATAGTTTCGTCAAACGTCGATCGTTTCGAGTGGTAGGCAATCCGGCCGTCAATGGTGATTCATGGCCTGACAGATATAAACAACTATAACTCCGCTTCTATTTGTCGTACGCAAATCTACGACATAGCATTTTGTAGCCTAAAACACGACACATCGAGCCACCTTATACCAATCTGCGACGAACTTGCATAGTTTCGTCAAACGTCGATCGTTCCGAGTGGTAGTCAATCCGGTCGTCAATGGTGATTTTTGGCCTCACAGATATAAACATCGATAACTCCGCTTCTATTCGTCGTATGCGAATCTGCGGCATAGCAACTTGTAGCTTAAAACACGGCCCAACGACTCACATTATACCGATCTGCGACAAACTTGCATAGTTTCGTCAAACATCGATCGTTTCGAGTGGTAGGCAATCCGGCCGTCAATGGTGATTCTTGGCCTGACAGATATAAACAACTATTACTCCGCTTCTATTTGTCGTACGCAAATCTACGACATAGCATTTGTAGCCTAAAACACGACACATCGAGCCACCTTATACCAATCTGCGACGAACTTGCATAGTTTCGTCAAACGTCGATCGTTCCGAGTGGTAGTCAATCCGGTCGTCAATGGTGATTTTTGGCCTCACAGATATAAACATCGATAACTCCGCTTCTATTCGTCGTATGCGAATCTGCGGCATAGCAACTTGTAGCTTAAAACACGGCCCAACGACTCACATTATACCGATCTGCGACAAACTTGCATAGTTTCGTCAAACATCGATCGTTTCGAGTGGTAGGCAATCCGGCCGTCAATGGTGATTCTTGGCCTGACAGATATAAACAACTATTACTCCGCTTCTATTCGTCGTACGCAAAGCTGCGACATAGCAATCTGTAGCCTAAAACACGACACATCGAGCCACCTTATACCGATCTGCGACGAACTTGCATAGTTTCGTCAAACGTCGATCGTTACGAGTGGTAGGTAATCCGGTCGTCAATGGTGATCAATGGCCTCACAGATATAAACATCGATAACTCCGCTTCTATTCGTCGTATGCGAATCTGCGACATAGCAACTTGTAGCGTAAACACGGCCCAACGACCCACCTTATACCGATCTGCGAAGAACTTGCATAGTTTCGTCAAACGTCGATCGTTCCGAGTGGTAGGCAATCCGGCCGTCAATGGTGATTCATGGCCTCACCAGATATAAACAACAATAACTCCGCTTCTATTCGTCGTATGCGAATCTGCGACATAGCAACTCGTAGCTTAAAACACGGCCCAACGACCCACCTTATACCGATCTGCGACGAACTGGCATAGTTTCGTCAAACATCGATCGTTTCGAGTGGTAGGCAATCCGGCCGTCAATGGTGATTTTTGGCCCGACAGATATAAACAACTATATCTTCGCTTCTATTCGTCGTATGCAAATCTGCGACATAGCAATTTGTAGCTTAAGACACGGCACATCGACCCACCTTATACCGATCTGCGAAGAACTTGCATAGTTTCGGCAAACGTCGATCGTTCCGAGTAGTAGGCAATCCGGCCGTCAATGGTGATTCATGGCCTGACAGATATAAACAACTATAACTCCGCTTCTATTCGTCGTACGCAAATCTGCGACATAGCAATTTGTAGCCTAAAACACGACACATCGAGCCACCTTATACCGATCTGCGACGAACTTGCATAGTTTCGTCAAACGTCGATCGTTCCGAGTGGTAGGCAATCCGGTCGTCAATGGTGATTTTTGGCCTTACAGATATAAACATCGATAACTCCGCTTCTATTCGTCGTATGCGAATCTGCCGCATAGCAACTTGTAGCTTAAAACACGGCCCAACGACCCACCTTATACCGATCTGCGACAAACTTGCATAGTTTCGTCAAACATCGATCGTTTCGAGTGGTAGGCAATCCGGCCGTCAATGGTGATTCATGGCCTCACCAGATATAAACAACAATAACTCCGCTTCTATTCGTCGTATGCGAATCTGCGACATAGCAACTCGTAGCTTAAAACACGGCCCAACGACCCACCTTATACCGATCTGCGACAAACTTGCATAGTTTCGTCAAACATCGATCGTTTCGAGTGGTAGGCAATCCGGCCGTCAATGGTGATTCATGGCCTCACCAGATATAAACAACAATAACTCCGCTTCTATTCGTCGTATGCGAATCTGCGACATACCAACTCGTAGCTTAAAACACGGCCCAACGACCCACCTTATACCGATCTGCGACGAACTGGCATAGTTTCGTCAAACATCGATCGTTTCGAGTGGTAGGCAATCCGGCGGTCAATGGTGATTCATGGCCTGACAGATATAAACAACTATAACTCCGCTTCTATTCGTCGTACGCAAATCTGCGACATAGCAATTTGTAGCCTAAAACACGACACATCGAGCCACCTTATACCGATCTGCGACGAACTTGCATAGTTTCGTCAAACGTCGATCGTTCCGAGTGGTAGGCAATCCGGTCGTCAATGGTGATTTTTGGCCTCACAGATATAAACATCGATAACTCCGCTTCTATTCGTCGTATGCGAATCTGCGGCATAGCAACTTGTAGCTTAAAACACGGCCCAACGACCCACCTTATACCGATCTGCGACAAACTTGCATAGTTTCGTCAAACATCGATCGTTTCGAGTGGTAGGCAATCCGGCCGTCAATGGTGATTCATGGCCTCACCAGATATAAACAACAATAACTCCGCTTCTATTCGTCGTATGCGAATCTGCGACATAGCAATTTGTAGCCTAAAACACGACACATCGAGCCACCTTATACCGATCTGCGACGAACTTGCATAGTTTCGTCAAACGTCGATCGTTCCGAGTGGTAGGCAATCCGGTCGTCAATGGTGATTCATGGCCTGACAGATATAAACAACTATAACTCCGCTTCTATTCGTCGTACGCAAATCTGCGACATAGCAATTTGTAGCCTAAAACACGACACATCGAGCCACCTTATACCGATCTGCGACGAACTTGCATAGTTTCGTCAAACGTCGATCGTTCCGAGTGGTAGGCAATCCGGTCGTCAATGGTGATTTTTGGCCTTACAGATATAAACATCGATAACTCCGCTTCTATTCGTCGTATGCGAATCTGCCGCATAGCAACTTGTAGCTTAAAACACGGCCCAACGACCCACCTTATACCGATCTGCGACAAACTTGCATAGTTTCGTCAAACATCGATCGTTTCGAGTGGTAGGCAATCCGGCCGTCAATGGTGATTCATGGCCTCACCAGATATAAACAACAATAACTCCGCTTCTATTCGTCGTATGCGAATATGCGACATAGCAACTCGTAGCTTAAAACACGGCCCAACGACCCACCTTATACCGATCTGCGACAAACTTGCATAGTTTCGTCAAACATCGATCGTTTCGAGTGGTAGGCAATCCGGCCGTCAATGGTGATTCATGGCCTCACCAGATATAAACAACAATAACTCCGCTTCTATTCGTCGTATGCGAATCTGCGACATAGCAACTCGTAGCTTAAAACACGGCCCAACGACCCACCTTATACCGATCTCGAAGAACTTGCATAGTTTCTGCAAACGTCGATCGTTCCGAGTGGTAGGCAATCCGGCGGTCAATGGTGATTCATGGCCTGACAGATATAAACAACTATAACTCCGCTTCTATTTGTCGTACGCAAATCTACGACATAGCAATTTGTAGCCTAAAACACGACACATGGAGCCACCTTATACCGATCTGCGACGAACTTGCATAGTTTCGTCAAACGTCGATCGTTCCGAGTGGTAGGCAATCCGGTCGTCAATGGTGATTTTTGGCCTCACAGATATAAACATCGATAACTCCGCTTCTATTCGTCGTATGCGAATCTGCGGCATAGCAACTTGTAGCTTAAAACACGGCCCAACGACCGACCTTATACCGATCTGCGACAAACTTGCATAGTTTCGTCAAACATCGATCGTTTCGAGTGGTAGGCAATCCGGCCGTCAATGGTGATTCATGGCCTCACCAGATATAAACAACAATAACTCCGCTTCTATTCGTCGTATGCGAATCTGCGACATAGCAACTCGTAGCTTAAAACACGGCCCAACGACCCACCTTATACCGATCTGCGACGAACTTGCATAGTTTCGTCAAACATCGATCGTTTCGAGTGGTAGGCAATCCGGCCGTCAATGGTGATTTTTGGCCCGACAGATATAAACAACTATAACTCCGCTTCTATTCGTCGTATGCAAATCTGCGACATAGCAATTTGTAGCTTAAGACACGTCACATCGACCCACCTAATACCGATCTGCGAAGAACTTGCATAGTTTCGGCAAACGTCGATCGTTTCGAGTGGTAGGCAATCCGGCCGTCAATGGTGATTCATGGCCTGACAGATATAAACAACTATAACTCCGCTTCTATTCGTCGTACGCAAAGCTGCGACATAGCAATCTGAAGCTTAAAACACGACATATCGAGCCACCTTATACCGATCTGCGACGAACTTGCATAGTTTCGTCAAACGTCGATCGTTCCGAGTGGTAGGCAATCCGGTCGTCAATGGTGATCAATGGCCTCACAGATATAAACATCGATAACTCCGCTTCTATTCGTCGTATGCGAATCTGCGACATAGCAACTTGTAGCATAAACACGGCCCAACGACCCACCTTATACCGATCTGCGAAGAACTTGCATAGTTTCGGCAAACGTTAATCGTTCCGAGTGGTAGGCAATCCGGCCGTCAATGGTGATTCATGGCCTGACAGATATAAACAACTATAACTCCGCTTCTATTCGTCGTATGCAAATCTGCGACATAGCAATTTGTAGCTTAAAACACGGCAAATCGACCCACGTTATACCGATCTGCGACGAACTTGCATAGTTTCGTCAAACGTCGATCGTTTCGAGTGGTAGGCAATCCGGCCGTCAATGGTGATTTTTGGCCTGACAGATATAAACAACTATAACTCCGCTTCTATTCGTCGTATGCAAATCTGCGACATAGCAATTTGTAGCTTAAGACACGGCACATCGACCCACCTTATACCGATCTGCGACGAACTTGCATAGTTTCGGCAAACGTCGATCGTTCCGAGTGGTAGGCAATCCGGCGGTCAATGGTGATTCATGGCCTGACAGATATAAACAACTATAACTCCGCTTCTATTTGTCGTACGCAAATCTACGACATAGCAATTTGTAGCCTAAAACACGACACATCGAGCCACCATATACCGATCTGCGACGAACTTGCATAGTTTCGGCAAACGTCGATCGTTCCGAGTGGTAGGCAATCCGGTCGTCAATGGTGATTTTTGGCCTCACAGATATGAACATCGATAACTCCGCTTCTATTCGTCGTATGCGAATCTGCGGCATAGCAACTTGTAGCTTAAAAACGGCCCAACGACCCACCTTATACCGATCTGCGACAAACTTGCATAGTTTCGTCAAACATCGATCGTTTCGAGTGGTAGGCAATCCGGCCGTCAATGGTGATTCATGGCCTGACAGATATAAACAACTATAACTCCGCTTCTATTCGTCGTACGCAAAGCTGCGACATAGCAATCTGTAGCCTAAAACACGACACATCGAGCCACCTTATACCGATCTGCGACGAACTTCCATAGTTTCGTCAAACGTCGATCGTTCCGAGTGGTAGGCAATCCGGTCGTCAATGGTGATCAATGGCCTCACAGATATAAACATCGATAACTCCGCTTCTATTCGTCGTATGCGAATCTGCGACATAGCAACTTGTAGCATAAACACGGCCCAACGACCCACCTTATACCGATCTGCGAAGAACTTGCATAGTTTCGTCAAACGTCGATCGTTCCGAGTGGTAGGCAATCCGGCCGTCAATGGTGATTCATGGCCTGACAGATATAAACAACTATAACTCCGCTTCTATTCGTCGTACGCAAAGCTGCGACATAGCAATCTGAAGCCTAAAACACGACATATCGAGCCACCTTATACCGATCTGCAACGAACTTGCATAGTTTCGTCAAACGTCGATCGTTCCGAGTGGTAGGCAATCCGGCCGTCAATGGTGATTCATGGCCTCACCAGATATAAACAACAATAACTCCGCTTCTATTCGTCGTATGCGAATCTGCGACATAGCAACTCGTAGCTTAAAACACGGCCCAACGACCCACCTCATACCGATCTGCGACGAACTTGCATAGTTTTGTCAAACATCGATCGTTTTGAGTGGTAGGCAATCCGGCCGTCAATGGTGATTTTTGGCCCGACAGATATAAACAACTATAACTCCGCTTCTATTCGTCGTATGCAAATCTGCGACATAGCAATTTGTAGCTTAAGACACGGCACATCGACCACTTTATACCGATCTGCGAAGAACTTGCATAGTTTCGGCAAACGTCGATCGTTCCGAGTGGTAGGCAATCCGGCTGTCAATGGAGATTCATGGCCTGACAGATATAAACAACTATAACTCCGCTTCTATTCGTCGTACGCAAAGCTGCGACATAGCAATCTGAAGCCTAAAACACGACATATCGAGCCACCTTATACCGATCTGCGACGAACTTGCATAGTTTCGTCAAACGTCGATCGTTCCGAGTGGTAGGCAATCCGGTCGTCAATGGTGATCAATGGCCTCACAGATATAAATATCGATAACTCTGCTTCTATTCGTCGTATGCGAATCTGCGACATAGCAACTTGTAGCTTAAAACACGGCCCAACGACCCACCTTATACCGATCTGCGACGAACTTGCATAGTTTCGTCAAACGTCGATCGTTTCGAGTGGTAGGCAATCCGGCCGTCAATGGTGATTTTTGGCCTGACAGATATAAACAACTATAACTCCGCTTCTATTCGTCGTATGCAAATCTGCGACATAGCAATTTGTAGCTTAAGACGGCACATCGACCCACCTTATACCGATCTCGAAGAACTTGCATAGTTTCGGCAAACGTCGATCGTTCCGAGTGGTAGGCAATCCGGTCGTCAATGGTGATCAATGGCCTCACAGATATAAACATCGATAACTCCGCTTCTATTCGTCGTATGCGAATCTGCGACATAGCAACTTGTAGCATAAACACGGCCCAACGACCCACCTTATACCGATCTGCGAAGAACTTGCATAGTTTCGTCAAACGTCGATCGTTCCGAGTGGTAGGCAATCCGGCCGTCAATGGTGATTCATGGCCTGACAGATATAAACAACTATAACTCCGCTTCTATTCGTCGTACGCAAAGCTGCGACATAGCAATCTGAAGCCTAAAACACGACATATCGAGCCACCTTATACCGATCTGCAACGAACTTGCATAGTTTCGTCAAACGTCGATCGTTCCGAGTGGTAGGCAATCCGGCCGTCAATGGTGATTCATGGCCTCACCAGATATAAACAACAATAACTCCGCTTCTATTCGTCGTATGCGAATCTGCGACATAGCAACTCGTAGCTTAAAACACGGCCCAACGACCCACCTCATACCGATCTGCGACGAACTTGCATAGTTTTGTCAAACATCGATCGTTTTGAGTGGTAGGCAATCCGGCCGTCAATGGTGATTTTTGGCCCGACAGATATAAACAACTATAACTCCGCTTCTATTCGTCGTATGCAAATCTGCGACATAGCAATTTGTAGCTTAAGACACGGCACATCGACCACTTTATACCGATCTGCGAAGAACTTGCATAGTTTCGGCAAATGTCGATCGTTCCGAGTGGTAGGCAATCCGGCTGTCAATGGAGATTCATGGCCTGACAGATATAAACAACTATAACTCCGCTTCTATTCGTCGTACGCAAAGCTGCGACATAGCAATCTGAAGCCTAAAACACGACATATCGAGCCACCTTATACCGATCTGCGACGAACTTGCATAGTTTCGTCAAACGTCGATCGTTCCGAGTGGTAGGCAATCCGGTCGTCAATGGTGATCAATGGCCTCACAGATATAAATATCGATAACTCTGCTTCTATTCGTCGTATGCGAATCTGCGACATAGCAACTTGTAGCTTAAAACACGGCCCAACGACCCACCTTATACCGATCTGCGACGAACTTGCATAGTTTCGTCAAACGTCGATCGTTTCGAGTGGTAGGCAATCCGGCCGTCAATGGTGATTTTTGGCCTGACAGATATAAACAACTATAACTCCGCTTCTATTCGTCGTATGCAAATCTGCGACATAGCAATTTGTAGCTTAAGACGGCACATCGACCCACCTTATACCGATCTCGAAGAACTTGCATAGTTTCGGCAAACGTCGATCGTTCCGAGTGGAAGGCAATCGGGCGGTCAATGGTGATTCATGGCCTGACAGATATAAACAACTATAACTCCGCTTCTATTTGTCGTACGCAAATCTACGACATAGCAATTTCTAGCCTAAAACACGACACATCGAGCCACCTTATACCGATCTGCGACGAACTTGCATAGTTTCGTCAAACGTCGATCGTTCCGAGTGGTAGGCAATCCGGTCGTCAATGGTGATTTTTGTCCTCACAGATATGAACATCGATAACTCCGCTTCTATTCGTCGTATGCGAATCTGCGGCATAGCAACTTGTAGCTTAAAACACGGCCCAACGACCCACCTTATACCGATCTGCGACAAACTTGCATAGTTTCGTCAAACATCGATCGTTTCGAGTGGTAGGCAATCCGGCCGTCAATGGTGATTCATGGCCTGACAGATATAAACAACTATAACTCCGCTTCTATTCGTCGTACGCAAAGCTGCGACATAGCAATCTGTAGCCTAAAACACGACACATCGAGCCACCTTATACCGATCTGCGTCGAACTTGCATAGTTTCGTCAAACGTCGATCGTTCCGAGTGGTAGGCAATCCGGTCGTCAATGGTGATCAATGGCCTCACAGATATAAACATCGATAACTCCGCTTCTATTCGTCGTATGCGAATCTGCGACATAGCAACTTGTAGCATAAACACGGCCCAACGACCCACCTTATACCGATCTGCGAAGAACTTGCATAGTTTCGGCAAACGTTAATCGTTCCGAGTGGTAGGCAATCCGGCCGTCAATGGTGATTCATGGCCTGACAGATATAAACAACTATAACTCCGCTTCTATTCGTCGTATGCAAATCTGCGACATAGCAATTTGTAGCTTAAAACACGGCAAATCGACCCACGTTATACCGATCTGCGACGAACTTGCATAGTTTCGTCAAACGTCGATCGTTTCGAGTGGTAGGCAATCCGGCCGTCAATGGTGATTTTTGGCCTGACAGATATAAACAACTATAACTCCGCTTCTATTCGTCGTATGCAAATCTGCGACATAGCAATTTGTAGCTTAAGACACGGCACATCGACCCACCTTATACCGATCTGCGACGAACTTGCATAGTTTCGGCAAACGTCGATCGTTCCGAGTGGTAGGCAATCCGGCGGTCAATGGTGATTCATGGCCTGACAGATATAAACAACTATAACTCCGCTTCTATTTGTCGTACGCAAATCTACGACATAGCAATTTGTAGCCTAAAACACGACACATCGAGCCACCTTATACCGATCTGCGACGAACTTGCATAGTTTCGGCAAACGTCGATCGTTCCGAGTGGTAGGCAATCCGGTCGTCAATGGTGATTTTTGGCCTCACAGATATGAACATCGATAACTCCGCTTCTATTCGTCGTATGCGAATCTGCGGCATAGCAACTTGTAGCTTAAAAACGGCCCAACGACCCACCTTATACCGATCTGCGACAAACTTGCATAGTTTCGTCAAACATCGATCGTTTCGAGTGGTAGGCAATCCGGCCGTCAATGGTGATTCATGGCCTGACAGATATAAACAACTATAACTCCGCTTCTATTCGTCGTACGCAAAGCTGCGACATAGCAATCTGTAGCCTAAAACACGACACATCGAGCCACCTTATACCGATCTGCGACGAACTTGCATAGTTTCGTCAAACGTCGATCGTTCCGAGTGGTAGGCAATCCGGTCGTCAATGGTGATCAATGGCCTCACAGATATAAACATCGATAACTCCGCTTCTATTCGTCGTATGCGAATCTGCGACATAGCAACTTGTAGCATAAACACGGCCCAACGACCCACCTTATACCGATCTGCGAAGAACTTGCATAGTTTCGTCAAACGTCGATCGTTCCGAGTGGTAGGCAATCCGGCCGTCAATGGTGATTCATGGCCTGACAGATATAAACAACTATAACTCCGCTTCTATTCGTCGTACGCAAAGCTGCGACATAGCAATCTGAAGCCTAAAACACGACATATCGAGCCACCTTATACCGATCTGCAACGAACTTGCATAGTTTCGTCAAACGTCGATCGTTCCGAGTGGTAGGCAATCCGGCCGTCAATGGTGATTCATGGCCTCACCAGATATAAACAACAATAACTCCGCTTCTATTCGTCGTATGCGAATCTGCGACATAGCAACTCGTAGCTTAAAACACGGCCCAACGACCCACCTCATACCGATCTGCGACGAACTTGCATAGTTTTGTCAAACATCGATCGTTTTGAGTGGTAGGCAATCCGGCCGTCAATGGTGATTTTTGGCCCGACAGATATAAACAACTATAACTCCGCTTCTATTCGTCGTATGCAAATCTGCGACATAGCAATTTGTAGCTTAAGACACGGCACATCGACCACTTTATACCGATCTGCGAAGAACTTGCATAGTTTCGGCAAACGTCGATCGTTCCGAGTGGTAGGCAATCCGGCTGTCAATGGAGATTCATGGCCTGACAGATATAAACAACTATAACTCCGCTTCTATTCGTCGTACGCAAAGCTGCGACATAGCAATCTGAAGCCTAAAACACGACATATCGAGCCACCTTATACCGATCTGCGACGAACTTGCATAGTTTCGTCAAACGTCGATCGTTCGGAGTGGTAGGCAATCCGGTCGTCAATGGTGATCAATGGCCTCACAGATATAAATATCGATAACTCTGCTTCTATTCGTCGTATGCGAATCTGCGACATAGCAACTTGTAGCTTAAAACACGGCCCAACGACCCACCTTATACCGATCTGCGACGAACTTGCATAGTTTCGTCAAACGTCGATCGTTTCGAGTGGTAGGCAATCCGGCCGTCAATGGTGATTTTTGGCCTGACAGATATAAACAACTATAACTCCGCTTCTATTCGTCGTATGCAAATCTGCGACATAGCAATTTGTAGCTTAAGACGGCACATCGACCCACCTTATACCGATCTCGAAGAACTTGCATAGTTTCGGCAAACGTCGATCGTTCCGAGTGGTAGGCAATCCGGTCGTCAATGGTGATCAATGGCCTCACAGATATAAACATCGATAACTCCGCTTCTATTCGTCGTATGCGAATCTGCGACATAGCAACTCGTAGCATAAACACGGCCCAACGACCCACCTTATACCGATCTGCGAAGAACTTGCATAGTTTCGGCAAACGTTAATCGTTCCGAGTGGTAGGCAATCCGGCCGTCAATGGTGATTCATGGCCTGACAGATATAAACAACTATAACTCCGCTTCTATTCGTCGTATGCAAATCTGCGACATAGCAATTTGTAGCTTAAAACACGGCAAATCGACCCACGTTATACCGATCTGCGACGAACTTGCATAGTTTCGTCAAACGTCGATCGTTTCGAGTGGTAGGCAATCCGGCCGTCAATGGTGATTTTTGGCCTGACAGATATAAACAACTATAACTCCGCTTCTATTCGTCGTATGCAAATCTGCGACATAGCAATTTGTAGCTTAAGACACGGCACATCGACCCACCTTATACCGATCTGCGACGAACTTGCATAGTTTCGGCAAACGTCGATCGTTCCGAGTGGTAGGCAATCCGGCGGTCAATGGTGATTCATGGCCTGACAGATATAAACAACTATAACTCCGCTTCTATTTGTCGTACGCAAATCTACGACATAGCAATTTGTAGCCTAAAACACGACACATCGAGCCACCTTATACCGATCTGCGACGAACTTGCATAGTTTCGGCAAACGTCGATCGTTCCGAGTGGTAGGCAATCCGGTCGTCAATGGTGATTTTTGGCCTCACAGATATGAACATCGATAACTCCGCTTCTATTCGTCGTATGCGAATCTGCGGCATAGCAACTTGTAGCTTAAAAACGGCCCAACGACCCACCTTATACCGATCTGCGACAAACTTGCATAGTTTCGTCAAACATCGATCGTTTCGAGTGGTAGGCAATCCGGCCGTCAATGGTGATTCATGGCCTGACAGATATAAACAACTATAACTCCGCTTCTATTCGTCGTACGCAAAGCTGCGACATAGCAATCTGTAGCCTAAAACACGACACATCGAGCCACCTTATACCGATCTGCGACGAACTTGCATAGTTTCGTCAAACGTCGATCGTTCCGAGTGGTAGGCAATCCGGTCGTCAATGGTGATCAATGGCCTCACAGATATAAACATCGATAACTCCGCTTCTATTCGTCGTATGCGAATCTGCGACATAGCAACTTGTAGCATAAACACGGCCCAACGACCCACCTTATACCGATCTGCGAAGAACTTGCATAGTTTCGTCAAACGTCGATCGTTCCGAGTGGTAGGCAATCCGGCCGTCAATGGTGATTCATGGCCTGACAGATATAAACAACTATAACTCCGCTTCTATTCGTCGTACGCAAAGCTGCGACATAGCAATCTGAAGCCTAAAACACGACATATCGAGCCACCTTATACCGATCTGCAACGAACTTGCATAGTTTCGTCAAACGTCGATCGTTCCGAGTGGTAGGCAATCCGGCCGTCAATGGTGATTCATGGCCTCACCAGATATAAACAACAATAACTCCGCTTCTATTCGTCGTATGCGAATCTGCGACATAGCAACTCGTAGCTTAAAACACGGCCCAACGACCCACCTCATACCGATCTGCGACGAACTTGCATAGTTTTGTCAAACATCGATCGTTTTGAGTGGTAGGCAATCCGGCCGTCAATGGTGATTTTTGGCCCGACAGATATAAACAACTATAACTCCGCTTCTATTCGTCGTATGCAAATCTGCGACATAGCAATTTGTAGCTTAAGACACGGCACATCGACCACTTTATACCGATCTGCGAAGAACTTGCATAGTTTCGGCAAACGTCGATCGTTCCGAGTGGTAGGCAATCCGGCTGTCAATGGAGATTCATGGCCTGACAGATATAAACAACTATAACTCCGCTTCTATTCGTCGTACGCAAAGCTGCGACATAGCAATCTGAAGCCTAAAACACGACATATCGAGCCACCTTATACCGATCTGCGACGAACTTGCATAGTTTCGTCAAACGTCGATCGTTCCGAGTGGTAGGCAATCCGGTCGTCAATGGTGATCAATGGCCTCACAGATATAAATATCGATAACTCTGCTTCTATTCGTCGTATGCGAATCTGCGACATAGCAACTTGTAGCTTAAAACACGGCCCAACGACCCACCTTATACCGATCTGCGACGAACTTGCATAGTTTCGTCAAACGTCGATCGTTTCGAGTGGTAGGCAATCCGGCCGTCAATGGTGATTTTTGGCCTGACAGATATAAACAACTATAACTCCGCTTCTATTCGTCGTATGCAAATCTGCGACATAGCAATTTGTAGCTTAAGACGGCACATCGACCCACCTTATACCGATCTCGAAGAACTTGCATAGTTTCGGCAAACGTCGATCGTTCCGAGTGGTAGGCAATCCGGTCGTCAATGGTGATCAATGGCCTCACAGATATAAACATCGATAACTCCGCTTCTATTCGTCGTATGCGAATCTGCGACATAGCAACTTGTAGCATAAACACGGCCCAACGACCCACCTTATACCGATCTGCGAAGAACTTGCATAGTTTCGTCAAACGTCGATCGTTCCGAGTGGTAGGCAATCCGGCCGTCAATGGTGATTCATGGCCTGACAGATATAAACAACTATAACTCCGCTTCTATTCGTCGTACGCAAAGCTGCGACATAGCAATCTGAAGCCTAAAACACGACATATCGAGCCACCTTATACCGATCTGCAACGAACTTGCATAGTTTCGTCAAACGTCGATCGTTCCGAGTGGTAGGCAATCCGGCCGTCAATGGTGATTCATGGCCTCACCAGATATAAACAACAATAACTCCGCTTCTATTCGTCGTATGCGAATCTGCGACATAGCAACTCGTAGCTTAAAACACGGCCCAACGACCCACCTCATACCGATCTGCGACGAACTTGCATAGTTTTGTCAAACATCGATCGTTTTGAGTGGTAGGCAATCCGGCCGTCAATGGTGATTTTTGGCCCGACAGATATAAACAACTATAACTCCGCTTCTATTCGTCGTATGCAAATCTGCGACATAGCAATTTGTAGCTTAAGACACGGCACATCGACCACTTTATACCGATCTGCGAAGAACTTGCATAGTTTCGGCAAATGTCGATCGTTCCGAGTGGTAGGCAATCCGGCTGTCAATGGAGATTCATGGCCTGACAGATATAAACAACTATAACTCCGCTTCTATTCGTCGTACGCAAAGCTGCGACATAGCAATCTGAAGCCTAAAACACGACATATCGAGCCACCTTATACCGATCTGCGACGAACTTGCATAGTTTCGTCAAACGTCGATCGTTCCGAGTGGTAGGCAATCCGGTCGTCAATGGTGATCAATGGCCTCACAGATATAAATATCGATAACTCTGCTTCTATTCGTCGTATGCGAATCTGCGACATAGCAACTTGTAGCTTAAAACACGGCCCAACGACCCACCTTATACCGATCTGCGACGAACTTGCATAGTTTCGTCAAACGTCGATCGTTTCGAGTGGTAGGCAATCCGGCCGTCAATGGTGATTTTTGGCCTGACAGATATAAACAACTATAACTCCGCTTCTATTCGTCGTATGCAAATCTGCGACATAGCAATTTGTAGCTTAAGACGGCACATCGACCCACCTTATACCGATCTCGAAGAACTTGCATAGTTTCGGCAAACGTCGATCGTTCCGAGTGGAAGGCAATCGGGCGGTCAATGGTGATTCATGGCCTGACAGATATAAACAACTATAACTCCGCTTCTATTTGTCGTACGCAAATCTACGACATAGCAATTTCTAGCCTAAAACACGACACATCGAGCCACCTTATACCGATCTGCGACGAACTTGCATAGTTTCGTCAAACGTCGATCGTTCCGAGTGGTAGGCAATCCGGTCGTCAATGGTGATTTTTGTCCTCACAGATATGAACATCGATAACTCCGCTTCTATTCGTCGTATGCGAATCTGCGGCATAGCAACTTGTAGCTTAAAACACGGCCCAACGACCCACCTTATACCGATCTGCGACAAACTTGCATAGTTTCGTCAAACATCGATCGTTTCGAGTGGTAGGCAATCCGGCCGTCAATGGTGATTCATGGCCTGACAGATATAAACAACTATAACTCCGCTTCTATTCGTCGTACGCAAAGCTGCGACATAGCAATCTGTAGCCTAAAACACGACACATCGAGCCACCTTATACCGATCTGCGTCGAACTTGCATAGTTTCGTCAAACGTCGATCGTTCCGAGTGGTAGGCAATCCGGTCGTCAATGGTGATCAATGGCCTCACAGATATAAACATCGATAACTCCGCTTCTATTCGTCGTATGCGAATCTGCGACATAGCAACTTGTAGCATAAACACGGCCCAACGACCCACCTTATACCGATCTGCGAAGAACTTGCATAGTTTCGTCAAACGTCGATCGTTCCGAGTGGTAGGCAATCCGGCCGTCAATGGTGATTCATGGCCTGACAGATATAAACAACTATAACTCCGCTTCTATTCGTCGTACGCAAAGTTGCGACATAGCAATCTGAAGCCTAAAACACGACATATCGAGCCACCTTATACCGATCTGCAACGAACTTGCATAGTTTCGGCAAACGTCGATCGTTCCGAGTGGTAGGCAATCCGGCCGTCAATGGTGATTCATGGCCTGACAGATATAAACAACTATAACTCCGCTTCTATTCGTCGTACGCAAATCTGCGACATAGCAATTTGTAGCCTAAAATACGACACATCGAGCCACCTTATACCGATCTGCGACGAACTTGCATAGTATCGTCAAACGTCGATCGTTCCGAGTGGTAGGCAATCCGGTCGTCAATAGTGATTTTTGGCCTCACAGATATAAACATCGATAACTCCGCTTCTATTCGTCGTATGCGAATCTGCGGCATAGCAACTTGTAGCTTAAAACACGGCCCAACGACCCACCTTATACCGATCTGCGACAAACTTGCATAGTTTCGTCAAACATCGATCGTTTCGAGTGGTAGGCAATCCGGCCGTCAATGGTGATTCATGGCCTCACCAGATATAAACAACAATAACTCCGCTTCTATTCGTCGTATGCGAATCTGCGACATAGCAACTCGTAGCTTAAAACACGGCCCAACGACCCACCTTATACCGATCTGCGACGAACTTGCATAGTTTCGTCAAACATCGATCGTTTCGAGTGGTAGGCAATCCGGCCGTCAATGGTGATTTTTGGCCCGACAGATATAAACAACTATAACTCCGCTTCTATTCGTCGTATGCAAATCTGCGACATAGCAATTTGTAGCTTAAGACACGGCACATCGACCCACCTTATACCGATCTGCGAAGAACTTGCATAGTTTCGGCAAACGTCGATCGTTCCGAGTGGTAGGCAATCCGGCGGTCAATGGTGATTCATGGCCTGACAGATATAAACAACTATAACTCCGCTTCTATTTGTCGTACGCAAATCTACGACATAGCAATTTGTAGCCTAAAACACGACACATCGAGCCACCTTATACCGATCTGCGACGAACTTGCATTGTTTCGTCAAACGTCGATCGTTCCGAGTGGTAGGCAATCCGGTCGTCAATGGTGATTTTTGGCCTCACAGATATGAACATCGATAACTCCGCTTCTATTCGTCGTATGCGAATCTGCGGCATAGCAACTTGTAGCTTAAAACACGGCCCAACGACCCACCTTATACCGATCTGCGACAAACTTGCATAGTTTCGTCAAACATCGATCGTTTCGAGTGGTAGGCAATCCGGCCGTCAATGGTGATTCATGGCCTGACAGATATAAACAACTATAACTCCGCTTCTATTCGTCGTACGCAAAGCTGCGACATAGCAATCTGTAGCCTAAAACACGACACATCGAGCCACCTTATACCGATCTGCGACGAACTTGCATAGTTTCGTCAAACGTCGATCGTTCCGAGTGGTAGGCAATCCGGTCGTCAATGGTGATCAATGGCCTCACAGATATAAACATCGATAACCCCGCTTCTATTCGTCGTATGCGAATCTGCGACATAGCAACTTGTAGCATAAACACGGCCCAACGACCCACCTTATACCGATCTGCGAAAGAACTTGCATAGTTTCGTCAAACGTCGATCGTTCCGAGTGGTAGGCAATCCGGCCGTCAATGGTGATTCATGGCCTCACCAGATATAAACAACAATAACTCCGCTTCTATTCGTCGTATGCGAATCTGCGACATAGCAACTCGTAGCTTAAAACACGGCCCAACGACCCACCTTATACCGATCTGCGACGAACTTGCATAGTTTCGTCAAACATCGATCGTTTCGAGTGGTAGGCAATCCGGCCGTCAATGGTGATTTTTGGCCCGACAGATATAAACAACTATAACTCCGCTTCTATTCGTCGTATGCAAATCTGCGACATAGCAATTTGTAGCTTAAGACACGGCACATCGACCCACCTTATACCGATCTGCGAAGAACTTGCATAGTTTCGGCAAACGTCGATCGTTCCGAGTGGTAGGCAATCCGGCCGTCAATGGTGATTCATGGCCTAACAGATATAAACAACTATAACTCCGCTTCTATTCGTCGTACGCAAAGCTGCGACATAGCAATCTGAAGCCTAAAACACGACATATCGAGCCACCTTATACCGATCTGCGACGAACTTGCATAGATTCGTCAAACGTCGATCGTTCCGAGTGGTAGGCAATCCGGCCGTCAATGGTGATTCATGGCCTCACAGATATGAACATCGATAACTCCGCTTCTATTCGTCGTATGCGAATCTGCGGCATAGCAACTTGTAGCTTAAAACACGGCCCAACGACCCACCTTATACCGATCTGCGACAAACTTGCATAGTTTCGTCAAACATCGATCGTTTCGAGTGGTAGGCAATCCGGCCGTCAATGGTGATTCATGGCCTGACAGATATAAACAACTATAACTCCGCTTCTATTCGTCGTACGCAAAGCTGCGACATAGCAATCTGTAGCCTAAAACACGACACATCGAGCCACCTTATACCGATCTGCGACGAACTTGCATAGTTTCGTCAAACGTCGATCGTTCCGAGTGGTAGGCAATCCGGTCGTCAATGGTGATCAATGGCCTCACAGATATAAACATCGATAACCCCGCTTCTATTCGTCGTATGCGAATCTGCGACATAGCAACTTGTAGCATAAACACGGCCCAACGACCCACCTTATACCGATCTGCGAAGAACTTGCATAGTTTCGTCAAACGTCGATCGATCCGAGTGGTAGGCAATCCGGCCGTCAATGGTGATTCATGGCCTCACCAGATATAAACAACAATAACTCCGCTTCTATTCGTCGTATGCGAATCTGCGACATAGCAACTCGTAGCTTAAAACACGGCCCAACGACCCACCTTATACGGATCTGCGACGAACTTGCATAGTTTCGTCAAACATCGATCGTTTCGAGTGGTAGGCAATCCGGCCGTCAATGGTGATTTTTGGCCCGACAGATATAAACAACTATAACTCCGCTTCTATTCGTCGTATGCAAATCTGCGACATAGCAATTTGTAGCTTAAGACACGGCACATCGACCCACCTTATACCGATCTCGAAGAACTTGCATAGTTTCGGCAAACGTCGATCGTTCCGAGTGGTAGGCAATCCGGCGGTCAATGGTGATTCAGATATAAACATCGATAACTCCGCTTCTATTCGTTGTATGCGAATCTGCGACATAGCAACTTGTAGCATAAACACGGCCCAACGACCCACCTTATACCGATCTGCGAAGAACTTGCATAGTTTCGTCAAACGTCGATCGTTCCGAGTGGTAGGCAATCCGGCCGTCAATGGTGATTCATGGCCTCACCAGATATAAACAACAATAACTCCGCTTCTATTCGTCGTATGCGAATCTGCGACATAGCAACTTGTAGCTTAAAACACGGCCCAACGACCCACCTTATACCGATCTGCGACGAACTTGCATAGTTTCGGCAAACGTCGATCGTTCCGAGTGGTAGGCAATCCGGCCGTCAATGGTGATACATGGCCTGACAGATATAAACAACTATAACTCCGCTTCTATTCGTCGTATGCAAATCTGCGACATAGCAATTTGTAGCTTAAGACACGGCACATCGACCCACCTTGTACCGATCTGCGAAGAACTTGCATAGTTTCGGCAAACGTCGATCGTTCCGAGTGGTAGGCAATCCGGCCGTCAATGGTGATTCATGGCCTAACAGATATAAACAACTATAACTCCGCTTCTATTCGTCGTACGCAAAGCTGCGACATAGCAATCTGAAGCCTAAAACACGACATATCGAGCCACCTTATACCGATCTGCGACGAACTTGCATAGTTTCGTCAAACGTCGATCGTTCCGAGTGGTAGGCAATCCGGCCGTCAATGGTGATTCATGGCCTCACCAGATATACACAACATTAACTCCGCTTCTATTCGTCGTATGCGAATCTGCGACATAGCAACTTGGAGCTTAAAACACGGCCCAACGACCCACCTTATACCGATCTGCGACGAACTTGCATAGTTTCGTCAAACGTCGATCGTTTCGAGTGGTAGGCAATCCGGCCGTCAATGGTGATTTTTGGCCTGACAGATATAAACAACTATAACTCCGCTTCTATTCGTCGTATGCAAATCTGCGACATAGCAATTTGTAGCTTAAGACACGGCACATCGACCCACCTTATACCGATCTCGAAGAACTTGCATAGTTTCGGCAAACGTCGATCGTTCCGAGTGGTAGGCAATCCGGCGGTCAATGGTGATTCAGATATAAACATCGATAACTCCGCTTCTATTCGTTGTATGCGAATCTGCGACATAGCAACTTGTAGCATAAACACGGCCCAACGACCCACCTTATACCGATCTGCGAAGAACTTGCATAGTTTCGTCAAACGTCGATCGTTCCGAGTGGTAGGCAATCCGGCCGTCAATGGTGATTCATGGCCTCACCAGATATAAACAACAATAACTCCGCTTCTATTCGTCGTATGCGAATCTGCGACATAGCAACTTGTAGCTTAAAACACGGCCCAACGACCCACCTTATACCGATCTGCGACGAACTTGCATAGTTTCGGCAAACGTCGATCGTTCCGAGTGGTAGGCAATCCGGTCGTCAATGGTGATTCATGGCCTGACAGATATAAACAACTATAACTCCGCTCCTATTCGTCGTACGCAAATCTGCGACATAGCAATTTGTAGCCTAAAACACGACACATCGAACCACCTTATACCGATCTGCGACGAACTTGCATATTATCGTCAAACGTCGATCGTTCCGAGTGATAGGCAATCCGGTCGTCAATGGTGATTTTTGGCCTCACAGATATAAACATCGATAACTCTGCTTCTATTCGTCGTATGCGAATCTGCGACATAGCAACTCGTAGCTTAAAACACGGCCCAACGACCCACCTTATACCGATCTGCGACGAACTTGCATAGTTTCGTCAAACATCGATCGTTTCGAGTGGTAGGCAATCCGGCCGTCAATGGTGATTCATGGCCTGACAGATATAAACAACTATAACTCCGCTTCTATTCGTCGTACGCAAATCTGCGACATAGCAATTTGTAGCCTAAAACACGACACATCGAGCCACCTTATACCGATCTGCGACGAGCTTGCATAGTTTCGTCAAACGTCGATCGTTCCGAGTGGTAGGCAATCCGGTCGTCAATGGTGATTTTTTGCCCACAGATATAAGCAGCGATAACTCCGCTTCTATTCGTCGTATGCGAATCTGCCGCATAGCAACTTGTAGCTTAAAACACGGCCCAACGACCCACCTTATACCGATCTGCGACAAACTTGCATAGTTTCGTCAAACATCGATCGTTTCGAGTGGTAGGCAATCCGGCCGTCAATGGTGATTCATGGCCTCACCACATATAAACAACAATAACTCCGCTTCTATTCGTCGTATGCGAATCTGCGACATAGCAACTCGTAGCTTAAAACACGGCCCAACGACCCACCTTATACCGATCTGCGACCAACTTGCATAGTTTCGGCAAACGTCGATCGTTCCGAGTTGTAGGCAATCCGGCCGTCAATAGTGATTCATGGCCTGACAGATATAAACAACTATAACTCCGCTTCTATTCGTCGTACGCAAAGCTGCGACATAGCAATCTGAAGCCTAAAACACGACATATCGAGCCACCTTATACCGATCTGCGACGAACTTGCATAGTTTCGTCAAACGTCGATCGTTCCGAGTGGTAGGCAATCCGGTCGTCAATGGTGATCAATGGCCTCACAGATATAAACATCGATAACTCTGCTTCTATTCGTCGTATGCGAATCTGCGACATAGCAACTTGTAGCTTAAACAACGGCCCAACGACCCACCTTATACCGATCTGCGACGAACTTGCATAGTTTCGTCAAACGTCGATCGTTCCGAGTGGTAGGCAATCCGGCCGTCAATGGTGATTTTTGGCCCGACAGATACAAACAACTGTAACTCCGCTTCTATTCGTCGTATGCAAATCTGCGACATAGCAATTTGTAGCTTAAGACACGGCACATCGACCCACCTTATACCGATCTGCGAAGAACTTGCATAGTTTCGGCAAACGTCGATCGTTCCGAGTGGTAGGCAATCCGGCCGTCAATGGTGATCAATGGCCTTACAGATATAAACATCGATAACTCCGCTTCTATTCGTCGTATGCGAATCTGCGACATAGCAACTTGTAGCTTAAACACGGCCCAACGACCCACCTTATACCGATCTGCGAAGAACTTGCATAGTTTCGTCAAACGTCGATCGTTCCGAGTGGTAGGCAATCCGGCCGTCAATGGTGATTCATGGCCTCACCAGATATAAACAACAATAACTCCGCTTCTATTCGTCGTATGCGAATCTGCGACATAGCAACTCGTAGCTTAAAACACGGCCCAACGACCCACCTTATACCGATCTGCGACGAACTGGCATAGTTTCGTCAAACATCGATCGTTTCGAGTGGTAGGCAATCCGGCCGTCAATGGTGATTTTTGGCCCGACAGATATAAACAACTATATCTTCGCTTCTATTCGTCGTATGCAAATCTGCGACATAGCAATTTGTAGCTTAAGACACGGCACATCGAGCCACCTTATACCGATCTGCGACGAACTTGCATAGTTTCGTCAAACGTCGATCGTTCCGAGTGGTAGGCAATCCGGTTGTCAATGGTGATTTTTGGCCTTACAGATATAAACATCGATAACTCCGCTTCTATTCGTCGTATGCGAATCTGCCGCATAGCAACTTGTAGCTTAAAACACGGCCCAACGACCCACCTTATACCGATCTGCGACAAACTTGCATAGTTTCGTCAAACATCGATCGTTTCGAGTGGTAGGTAATCCGGCCGTCAATGGTGATTCATGGCCTCACCAGATATAAACAATAATAACTCCGCTTCTATTCGTCGTATGCGAATCTGCGACATAGCAACTCGTAGCTTAAAACACGGCCCAACGACCCACCTTATACCGATCTGCGACACACTTGCATAGTTTCGTCAAACATCGATCGTTTCGAGTGGTAGGCAATCCGGCCGTCAATGGTGATTCATGGCCTCACCAGATATAAACAACAATAACTCCGCTTCTATTCGTCGTATGCGAATCTGCGACATAGTAACTCGTAGCTTAAAACACGGCCCAACGACCCACCTTATACCGATCTGCGACGAACTTGCATAGTTTCGTCAAACATCGATCGTTTCGAGTGGTAGGCAATCCGGCCGTCAATGGTGGTTTTTGGCCCGACAGATATAAACAACTATAACTCCGCTTCTATTCGTCGTATGCAAATCTGCGACATAGCAATTTGTAGCTTAAGACACGTCACATCGACCCACCTAATACCGATCTGCGAAGAACTTGCATAGTTTCGTTAAACATCGATCGTTTCGAGTGGTAGGCAATCCGGCGGTCAATGGTGATTCATGGCCTGACCGATATAAACAACTATAACTCCGCTTCTATTTGTCGTACGCAAATCTACGACATAGCGATTTGTAGCCTAAAACACGACACATCGAGCCACCTTATACCGATCTGCGACGAACTTGCATAGTTTCGTCAAACGTCGATCGTTCCGAGTGGTAGGCAATCCGGTCGTCAATGGTGATTTTTGGCCTCACAGATATAAACATCGATAACTCCGCTTCTATTCGTCGTATGCGAATCTGCGGCATAGCAACTTGTAGCTTAAAACACGGCCCAACGACCCACCTTATACCGATCTGCTAAGAACTTGCATAGTTTCGTCAAACATCGATCGTTTCGAGTGGTAGGCAATCCGGCCGTCAATGGTGATTCATGGCCTGACAGATATAAACAACTATAACTCCGCTTCTATTCGTCGTACGCAAAGCTGCGACATAGCAATCTGTAGCCTAAAACACGACACATCGAGCCACCTTATACCGATCTGCGACGAACTTGCATAGTTTCGTCAAACGTCGATCGTTCCGAGTGGTAGGCAATCCGGTCGTCAATGGTGATCAATGGCCTCACAGATATAAACATCGATAACTCTGCTTCTATTCGTCGTAAGCGAATCTGCGACATAGCAACTTGTAGCGTAAACACGGCCCAACGACCCACCTTATACCGATCTGCGAAGAACTTGCATAGTTTCGGCAAACGTCGATCGTTCCGAGTGGTAGGCAATCCGGCCGTCAATGGTGATCAATGGCCTTACAGATATAAACATCGATAACTCCGCTTCTATTCGTCGTATGCGAATCTGCGACATAGCAATTTGTAGCTTAAGACACGGCACATCGACCCACCTTATACCGATCTGCGAAGAACTTGCATAGTTTCGGCAAACGTCGATCGTTCCGAGTGGTAGGCAATCCGGCCGTCAATGGTGATCAATGGCCTTACAGATATAAACATCGATAACTCCGCTTCTATTCGTCGTATGCGAATCTGCGACATAGCAACTTGTAGCTTAAACACGGCCCAACGACCCACCTTATACCGATCTGCGAAGAACTTGCATAGTTTCGTCAAACGTCGATCGTTCCGAGTGGTAGGCAATCCGGCCGTCAATGGTGATTCATGGCCTCACCAGATATAAACAACAATAACTCCGCTTCTATTCGTCGTATGCGAATCTGCGACATAGCAACTCGTAGCTTAAAACACGGCCCAACGACCCACCTTATACCGATCTGCGACACACTTGCATAGTTTCGTCAAACATCGATCGTTTCGAGTGGTAGGCAATCCGGCCGTCAATGGTGATTCATGGCCTCACCAGATATAAACAACAATAACTCCGCTTCTATTCGTCGTATGCGAATCTGCGACATAGCAACTCGTAGCTTAAAACACGGCCCAACGACCCACCTTATACCGATCTGCGACGAACTTGCATAGTTTCGTCAAACATCGATCGTTTCGAGTGGTAGGCAATCCGGCCGTCAATGGTGGTTTTTGGCCCGACAGATATAAACAACTATAACTCCGCTTCTATTCGTCGTATGCAAATCTGCGACATAGCAATTTGTAGCTTAAGACACGTCACATCGACCCACCTAATACCGATCTGCGAAGAACTTGCATAGTTTCGTTAAACATCGATCGTTTCGAGTGGTAGGCAATCCGGCGGTCAATGGTGATTCATGGCCTGACCGATATAAACAACTATAACTCCGCTTCTATTTGTCGTACGCAAATCTACGACATAGCATTTGTAGCCTAAAACACGACACATCGAGCCACCTTATACCGATCTGCGACGAACTTGCATAGTTTCGTCAAACGTCGATCGTTCCGAGTGGTAGGCAATCCGGTCGTCAATGGTGATTTTTGGCCTCACAGATATAAACATCGATAACTCCGCTTCTATTCGTCGTATGCGAATCTGCGGCATAGCAACTTGTAGCTTAAAACACGGCCCAACGACCCACCTTATACCGATCTGCTAAGAACTTGCATAGTTTCGTCAAACATCGATCGTTTCGAGTGGTAGGCAATCCGGCCGTCAATGGTGATTCATGGCCTGACAGATATAAACAACTATAACTCCGCTTCTATTCGTCGTACGCAAAGCTGCGACATAGCAATCTGTAGCCTAAAACACGACACATCGAGCCACCTTATACCGATCTGCGACGAACTTGCATAGTTTCGTCAAACGTCGATCGTTCCGAGTGGTAGGCAATCCGGTCGTCAATGGTGATCAATGGCCTCACAGATATAAACATCGATAACTCTGCTTCTATTCGTCGTAAGCGAATCTGCGACATAGCAACTTGTAGCATAAACACGGCCCAACGACCCACCTTATACCGATCTGCGAAGAACTTGCATAGTTTCGGCAAACGTTAATCGTTCCGAGTGGTAGGCAATCCGGCCGTCAATGGTGATTCATGGCCTGACAGATATTAACATCGATAACTCCGCTTCTATTCGTCGTATGCGAATCTGCGACACAGCAACTTGTAGCTTAAAACACGGCCCAACGACCACCTTATACCGATCTGCGAAGAACTTGCATAGTATCGTCAAACGTCGATCGTTCCGAGTGGTAGGCAATCCGGCCGTCAATGGTGATTCATGGCCTCACCAGATATAAACAACAATAACTCCGCTTCTATTCGTCGGATGCGAATCTGCGACATAGCAACTTGTAGCTTAAAACACGGCCAAACGACCCACCTTATACCGATCTGCGACGAACTTGCATAGTTTCGTCAAACATCGATCGTTTCGAGTGGTAGGCAATGCGGCCGTCAATGGTGATTCATGGCCTCACCAGATATAAACAACAATAACTCCGCTTGTATTCGTCGTATGCGAATCTGCGACATAGCAACTCGTAGCTTAAAACACGGCCCAACGACCCACCTTATACCGATCTGCGACAAACTTGCATAGTTTCGGCAAACGTCGATCGTTTCGAGTGGTAGGCAATCCGGCCGTCAATGGTGATTCATGGCCTGACAGATATAAACAACTATAACTCCGCTTCTATTCGTCGTACGCAAAGCTGCGACATAGCAATCTGTAGCCTAAAAACACGACACATCGAGCCACGTTATACCGATCTGCGACGAACTTGCATAGTTTCGTCAAACGTCGATCGTTCCGAGTGGTAGGCAATCCGGTCGTCAATGGTGATCAATGGCCTCACAGATATAAACATCGATAACTCCGCTTCTATTCGTCGTATGCGAATCTGCGACATAGCAATTTGTAGCTTAAAACACGGCACATCGACCCACCTTATACCGATCTGCGAAGAACTTGTATAGTTTCGGCAAACGTCGATCGTTCCGAGTGGTAGGCAATCCGGCGGTCAATAGTGATTCATGGCCTGACCGATATAAACAACTATAACTCCGCTTCTATTTGTCGTACGCAAATCTGCGACACAGCAACTTGTAGCTTAAAACACGGCCCAACGACCCACCTTATACCGATCTGCGACAAACTTGCATAGTTTCGTCAAACGTCGATCGTTCCGAGTGGTAGGCAATCCGGTCGTCAATGGTGATCAATGGCCTCACAGATATAAACATCGATAACTCCGCTTCTATTCGTCGTAAGCGAATCTGCGACATAGCAACTTGTAGCATAAACACGGCCCAACGACCCACCTTATACCGATCTGCGAAGAACTTGCATAGTTTCGGCAAACGTTAATCGTTCCGAGTGGTAGGCAATCCGGCCGTCAATGGTGATTCATGGCCTGACAGATATAAACAACAATAACTCCGCTTCTATTCGTCGTATGCGAATCTGCGACAGAGCAACTTGTAGCTTAAAACAAGGCCAAACGACCCACCTTATACCGATCTGCGACGAACTTGCATAGTTTCGGCAAACGTCGATCGTTCCGAGTGGTAGGCAATCCGGCCGTCAATGGTGATACATGGCCTGACAGATATAAACAACTATAACTCCGCTTCTATTCGTCGTATGCAAATCTGCGACATAGCAATTTGTAGCTTAAGACACGGCACATCGACCCACCTTATACCGATCTGCGAAGAACTTGCATAGTTTCGGCAAACGTCGATCGTTCCGAGTGGTAGGCAATCCGGCCGTCAATGGTGATTCATGGCCTAACAGATATAAACAACTATAACTCCGCTTCTATTCGTCGTACGCAAAGCTGCGACATAGCAATCTGAAGCCTAAAACACGACATATCGAGCCACCTTATACCGATCTGCGACGAACTTGCATAGTTTCGTCAAACGTCGATCGTTCCGAGTGGTAGGCAATCCGGCCGTCAATGGTGATTCATGGCCTCACCAGATATACACAACATTAACTCCGCTTCTATTCGTCGTATGCGAATCTGCGACATAGCAACTTGGAGCTTAAAACACGGCCCAACGACCCACCTTATACCGATCTGCGACGAACTTGCATAGTTTCGTCAAACGTCGATCGTTCCGAGTGGTAGGCAATCCGGCCGTCAATGGAGATCAATGGCCTTACAGATATAAACATCGATAACTCCGCTTCTATTCGTCGTATGCGAATCTGCGACATAGCAACTCGTAGCTTAAAACACGGCCCAACGACCCACCTTATACCGATCTGCGACGAACTTGCATAGTTTCGTCAAACATCGATCGTTTCGAGTGGTAGGCAATCCGGCCGTCAATGGTGGTTTTTGGCCCGACAGATATAAACAACTATAACTCCGCTTCTATTCGTCGTATGCAAATCTGCGACATAGCAATTTGTAGCTTAAGACACGTCACATCGACCCACCTAATACCGATCTGCGAAGAACTTGCATAGTTTCGTTAAACATCGATCGTTTCGAGTGGTAGGCAATCCGGCGGTCAATGGTGATTCATGGCCTGACCGATATAAACAACTATAACTCCGCTTCTATTTGTCGTACGCAAATCTACGACATAGCGATTTGTAGCCTAAAACACGACACATCGAGCCACCTTATACCGATCTGCGACGAACTTGCATAGTTTCGTCAAACGTCGATCGTTCCGAGTGGTAGGCAATCCGGTCGTCAATGGTGATT
This sequence comes from Anoplius nigerrimus, assembly GCA_914767735.1. NCBI lineage: Eukaryota > Metazoa > Arthropoda > Insecta > Hymenoptera > Pompilidae > Anoplius > Anoplius nigerrimus. The sequence continues at coordinate 118,517 of CAJZBX010000036.1, read as the reverse complement.
TTTGGCCTCACAGATATAAACATCGATAACTCCGCTTCTATTCGTCGTATGCGAATCTGCGGCATAGCAACTTGTAGCTTAAAACACGGCCCAACGACCCACCTTATACCGATCTGCTAAGAACTTGCATAGTTTCGTCAAACATCGATCGTTTCGAGTGGTAGGCAATCCGGCCGTCAATGGTGATTCATGGCCTGACAGATATAAACAACTATAACTCCGCTTCTATTCGTCGTACGCAAAGCTGCGACATAGCAATCTGTAGCCTAAAACACGACACATCGAGCCACCTTATACCGATCTGCGACGAACTTGCATAGTTTCGTCAAACGTCGATCGTTCCGAGTGGTAGGCAATCCGGTCGTCAATGGTGATCAATGGCCTCACAGATATAAACATCGATAACTCTGCTTCTATTCGTCGTAAGCGAATCTGCGACATAGCAACTTGTAGCATAAACACGGCCCAACGACCCACCTTATACCGATCTGCGAAGAACTTGCATAGTTTCGGCAAACGTTAATCGTTCCGAGTGGTAGGCAATCCGGCCGTCAATGGTGATTCATGGCCTGACAGATATTAACATCGATAACTCCGCTTCTATTCGTCGTATGCGAATCTGCGACACAGCAACTTGTAGCTTAAAACACGGCCCAACGACCACCTTATACCGATCTGCGAAGAACTTGCATAGTTTCGTCAAACGTCGATCGTTCCGAGTGGTAGGCAATCCGGCCGTCAATGGTGATTCATGGCCTCACCAGATATAAACAACAATAACTCCGCTTCTATTCGTCGGATGCGAATCTGCGACATAGCAACTTGTAGCTTAAAACACGGCCAAACGACCCACCTTATACCGATCTGCGACGAACTTGCATAGTTTCGTCAAACATCGATCGTTTCGAGTGGTAGGCAATGCGGCCGTCAATGGTGATTCATGGCCTCACCAGATATAAACAACAATAACTCCGCTTGTATTCGTCGTATGCGAATCTGCGACATAGCAACTCGTAGCTTAAAACACGGCCCAACGACCCACCTTATACCGATCTGCGACAAACTTGCATAGTTTCGGCAAACGTCGATCGTTTCGAGTGGTAGGCAATCCGGCCGTCAATGGTGATTCATGGCCTGACAGATATAAACAACTATAACTCCGCTTCTATTCGTCGTACGCAAAGCTGCGACATAGCAATCTGTAGCCTAAAAACACGACACATCGAGCCACGTTATACCGATCTGCGACGAACTTGCATAGTTTCGTCAAACGTCGATCGTTCCGAGTGGTAGGCAATCCGGTCGTCAATGGTGATCAATGGCCTCACAGATATAAACATCGATAACTCCGCTTCTATTCGTCGTATGCGAATCTGCGACATAGCAATTTGTAGCTTAAAACACGGCACATCGACCCACCTTATACCGATCTGCGAAGAACTTGTATAGTTTCGGCAAACGTCGATCGTTCCGAGTGGTAGGCAATCCGGCGGTCAATAGTGATTCATGGCCTGACCGATATAAACAACTATAACTCCGCTTCTATTTGTCGTACGCAAATCTGCGACACAGCAACTTGTAGCTTAAAACACGGCCCAACGACCCACCTTATACCGATCTGCGACAAACTTGCATAGTTTCGTCAAACGTCGATCGTTCCGAGTGGTAGGCAATCCGGTCGTCAATGGTGATCAATGGCCTCACAGATATAAACATCGATAACTCCGCTTCTATTCGTCGTAAGCGAATCTGCGACATAGCAACTTGTAGCATAAACACGGCCCAACGACCCACCTTATACCGATCTGCGAAGAACTTGCATAGTTTCGGCAAACGTTAATCGTTCCGAGTGGTAGGCAATCCGGCCGTCAATGGTGATTCATGGCCTGACAGATATAAACAACAATAACTCCGCTTCTATTCGTCGTATGCGAATCTGCGACAGAGCAACTTGTAGCTTAAAACAAGGCCAAACGACCCACCTTATACCGATCTGCGACGAACTTGCATAGTTTCGGCAAACGTCGATCGTTCCGAGTGGTAGGCAATCCGGCCGTCAATGGTGATACATGGCCTGACAGATATAAACAACTATAACTCCGCTTCTATTCGTCGTATGCAAATCTGCGACATAGCAATTTGTAGCTTAAGACACGGCACATCGACCCACCTTATACCGATCTGCGAAGAACTTGCATAGTTTCGGCAAACGTCGATCGTTCCGAGTGGTAGGCAATCCGGCCGTCAATGGTGATTCATGGCCTAACAGATATAAACAACTATAACTCCGCTTCTATTCGTCGTACGCAAAGCTGCGACATAGCAATCTGAAGCCTAAAACACGACATATCGAGCCACCTTATACCGATCTGCGACGAACTTGCATAGTTTCGTCAAACGTCGATCGTTCCGAGTGGTAGGCAATCCGGCCGTCAATGGTGATTCATGGCCTCACCAGATATACACAACATTAACTCCGCTTCTATTCGTCGTATGCGAATCTGCGACATAGCAACTTGGAGCTTAAAACACGGCCCAACGACCCACCTTATACCGATCTGCGACGAACTTGCATAGTTTCGTCAAACGTCGATCGTTTCGAGTGGTAGGCAATCCGGCCGTCAATGGTGATTTTTGGCCTGACAGATATAAACAACTATAACTCCGCTTCTATTCGTCGTATGCAAATCTGCGACATAGCAATTTGTAGCTTAAGACACGGCACATCGACCCACCTTATACCGATCTCGAAGAACTTGCATAGTTTCGGCAAACGTCGATCGTTCCGAGTGGTAGGCAATCCGGCGGTCAATGGTGATTCAGATATAAACATCGATAACTCCGCTTCTATTCGTTGTATGCGAATCTGCGACATAGCAACTTGTAGCATAAACACGGCCCAACGACCCACCTTATACCGATCTGCGAAGAACTTTCATAGTTTCGTCAAACGTCGATCGTTCCGAGTGGTAGGCAATCCGGCCGTCAATGGTGATTCATGGCCTCACCAGATATAAACAACAATAACTCCGCTTCTATTCGTCGTATGCGAATCTGCGACATAGCAACTTGTAGCTTAAAACACGGCCCAACGACCCACCTTATACCGATCTGCGACGAACTTGCATAGTTTCGGCAAACGTCGATCGTTCCGAGTGGTAGGCAATCCGGCCGTCAATGGTGATTCATGGCCTGACAGATATAAACAACTATAACTCCGCTTCTCTTCGTCGTACGCAAATCTGCGACATAGCAATTTGTAGCCTAAAACACGACACATCGAACCACCTTATACCGATCTGCGACGAACTTGCATATTATCGTCAAACGTCGATCGTTCCGAGTGATAGGCAATCCGGTCGTCAATGGTGATTTTTGGCCTCACAGAGATAAACATCGATAACTCTGCTTCTATTCGTCGTATGCGAATCTGCGACATAGCAACTCGTAGCTTAAAACACGGCCCAACGACCCACCTTATACCGATCTGCGACGAACTTGCATAGTTTCGTCAAACATCGATCGTTTCGAGTGGTAGGCAATCCGGCCGTCAATGGTGATGTTTGGCCCGACAGATATAAACAACTATAACTCCGCTTCTATTCGTCGTATGCAAATCTGCGACAATAGTAATTTGTAGCTTAAAGCACGACACAACGACCCACCTTATACCGATCTGCGACGAACTTGCATAGTTTCGTCAAACATCGATCGTTTCGAGTGGTAGGCAGTCCGGTCGTCAATGGTGATTTTTGGCCTCACAGATATGAACATCGATAACTCCGCTTCTATTCGTCGTATGCGAATCTGCGGCATAGCAACTTGTAGCTTAAAACACGGCCCAACGACCCACCTTATACCGATCTGCGACAAACTTGCATAGTTTCGTCAAACATCGATCGTTTCGAGTGGTAGGCAATCCGGCCGTCAATGGTGATTCATGGCCTGACAGATATAAACAACTATAACTCCGCTTCTATTCGTCGTACGCAAAGCTGCGACATAGCAATTTGTAGCCTAAAACACGACACATCGAGCCACCTTATACCGATCTGCGACGAACCTGCATAGTTTCGTCAAACATCGATCGTTTCGAGTGGTAGGCAATCCGGCCGTCAATGGTGATTTTTGGCCCGACAGATATAAACAACTATAACTCCGCTTCTATTCGTCGTATGCAAATCTGCGACATAGCAATTTGTAGCTTAAGACACGGCACATCGACCCTCCTTATACCGATCTCGAAGAACTTGCATAGTTTCGGCAAACGTCGATCGTTCCGAGTGGTAGGCATTCCGGCGGTCAATGGTGATTCATGGCCTGACAGATATAAACAACTATAACTCCGCTTCTATTCGTCGTACGCAAAGCTGCGACATAGCAATCTGTAGCCTAAAACACGACACATCGAGCCACCTTATACCGATCTGCGACGAACTTGCATAGTTTCGTCAAACGTCGATCGTTCCGAGTGGTAGGCAATCCGGTCGTCAATGGTGATCAATGGCCTCACAGATATAAACATCGATAACCCCGCTTCTATTCGTCGTATGCGAATCTGCGACATAGCAACTTGTAGCATAAACACGGCCCAACGACCCACCTTATACCGATCTGCGAAGAACTTGCATAGTTTCGTCAAACGTCGATCGATCCGAGTGGTAGGCAATCCGGCCGTCAATGGTGATTCATGGCCTCACCAGATATAAACAACAATAACTCCGCTTCTATTCGTCGTATGCGAATCTGCGACATAGCAACTCGTAGCTTAAAACACGGCCCAACGACCCACCTTATACCGATCTGCGACGAACTTGCATAGTTTCGTCAAACATCGATCGTTTCGAGTGGTAGGCAATCCGGCCGTCAATGGTGATTTTTGGCCCGACAGATATAAACAACTATAACTCCGCTTCTATTCGTCGTATGCAAATCTGCGACATAGCAATTTGTAGCTTAAGACACGGCACATCGACCCACCTTATACCGATCTCGAAGAACTTGCATAGTTTCGGCAAACGTCGATCGTTCCGAGTGGTAGGCAATCCGGCGGTCAATGGTGATTCAGATATAAACATCGATAACTCCGCTTCTATTCGTTGTATGCGAATCTGCGACATAGCAACTTGTAGCATAAACACGGCCCAACGACCCACCTTATACCGATCTGCGAAGAACTTGCATAGTTTCGTCAAACGTCGATCGTTCCGAGTGATAGGCAATCCGGCCGTCAATGGTGATTCATGGCCTCACCAGATATAAACAACAATAACTCCGCTTCTATTCGTCGTATGCGAATCTGCGACATAGCAACTTGTAGCTTAAAACACGGCCCAACGACCCATCTTATACCGATCTGCGACGAACTTGCATAGTTTCGGCAAACGTCGATCGTTCCGAGTGGTAGGCAATCCGGCCGTCAATGGTGATACATGGCCTGACAGATATAAACAACTATAACTCCGCTTCTATTCGTCGTATGCAAATCTGCGACATAGCAATTTGTAGCTTAAGACACGGCACATCGACCCACCTTATACCGATCTGCGAAGAACTTGCATAGTTTCGGCAAACGTCGATCGTTCCGAGTGGTAGGCAATCCGGCCGTCAATGGTGATTCATGGCCTAACAGATATAAACAACTATAACTCCGCTTCTATTCGTCGTACGCAAAGCTGCGACATAGCAATCTGAAGCCTAAAACACAACATATCGAGCCACCTTATACCGATCTGCGACGAACTTGCATAGTTTCGTCAAACGTCGATCGTTCCGAGTGGTAGGCAATCCGGCCGTCAATGGTGATTCATGGCCTCACCAGATATACACAACATTAACTCCGCTTCTATTCGTCGTATGCGAATCTGCGACATAGCAACTTGGAGCTTAAAACACGGCCCAACGACCCACCTTATACCGATCTGCGACGAACTTGCATAGTTTCGTCAAACGTCGATCGTTTCGAGTGGTAGGCAATCCGGCCGTCAATGGTGATTTTTGGCCTGACAGATGTAAACAACTATAACTCCGCTTCTATTCGTCGTATGCAAATCTGCGACATAGCAATTTGTAGCTTAAGACACGGCACATCGACCCTCCTTATACCGATCTCGAAGAACTTGCATAGTTTCGGCAAACGTCGATCGTTCCGAGTGGTAGGCATTCCGGCGGTCAATGGTGATTCATGGCCTGACAGATATAAACAACTATAACTCCGCTTCTATTCGTCGTACGCAAAGCTGCGACATAGCAATCTGTAGCCTAAAACACGACACATCGAGCCACCTTATACCGATCTGCGACGAACTTGCATAGTTTCGTCAAACGTCGATCGTTCCGAGTGGTAGGCAATCCGGTCGTCAATGGTGATCAATGGCCTCACAGATATAAACATCGATAACCCCGCTTCTATTCGTCGTATGCGAATCTGCGACATAGCAACTTGTAGCATAAACACGGCCCAACGACCCACCTTATACCGATCTGCGAAGAACTTGCATAGTTTCGTCAAACGTCGATCGATCCGAGTGGTAGGCAATCCGGCCGTCAATGGTGATTCATGGCCTCACCAGATATAAACAACAATAACTCCGCTTCTATTCGTCGTATGCGAATCTGCGACATAGCAACTCGTAGCTTAAAACACGGCCCAACGACCCACCTTATACCGATCTGCGACGAACTTGCATAGTTTCGTCAAACATCGATCGTTTCGAGTGGTAGGCAATCCGGCCGTCAATGGTGATTTTTGGCCCGACAGATATAAACAACTATAACTCCGCTTCTATTCGTCGTATGCAAATCTGCGACATAGCAATTTGTAGCTTAAGACACGGCACATCGACCCACCTTATACCGATCTCGAAGAACTTGCATAGTTTCGGCAAACGTCGATCGTTCCGAGTGGTAGGCAATCCGGCGGTCAATGGTGATTCAGATATAAACATCGATAACTCCGCTTCTATTCGTTGTATGCGAATCTGCGACATAGCAACTTGTAGCATAAACACGGCCCAACGACCCACCTTATACCGATCTGCGAAGAACTTGCATAGTTTCGTCAAACGTCGATCGTTCCGAGTGGTAGGCAATCCGGCCGTCAATGGTGATTCATGGCCTCACCAGATATAAACAACAATAACTCCGCTTCTATTCGTCGTATGCGAATCTGCGACATAGCAACTTGTAGCTTAAAACACGGCCCAACGACCCACCTTATACCGATCTGCGACGAACTTGCATAGTTTCGGCAAACGTCGATCGTTCCGAGTGGTAGGCAATCCGGCCGTCAATGGTGATACATGGCCTGACAGATATAAACAACTATAACTCCGCTTCTATTCGTCGTATGCAAATCTGCGACATAGCAATTTGTAGCTTAAGACACGGCACATCGACCCACCTTATACCGATCTGCGAAGAACTTGCATAGTTTCGGCAAACGTCGATCGTTCCGAGTGGTAGGCAATCCGGCCGTCAATGGTGATTCATGGCCTAACAGATATAAACAACTATAACTCCGCTTCTATTCGTCGTACGCAAAGCTGCGACATAGCAATCTGAAGCCTAAAACACAACATATCGAGCCACCTTATACCGATCTGCGACGAACTTGCATAGTTTCGTCAAACGTCGATCGTTCCGAGTGGTAGGCAATCCGGCCGTCAATGGTGATTCATGGCCTCACCAGATATACACAACATTAACTCCGCTTCTATTCGTCGTATGCGAATCTGCGACATAGCAACTTGGAGCTTAAAACACGGCCCAACGACCCACCTTATACCGATCTGCGACGAACTTGCATAGTTTCGTCAAACGTCGATCGTTTCGAGTGGTAGGCAATCCGGCCGTCAATGGTGATTTTTGGCCTGACAGATGTAAACAACTATAACTCCGCTTCTATTCGTCGTATGCAAATCTGCGACATAGCAATTTGTAGCTTAAGACACGGCACATCGACCCACCTTATACCGATCTCGAAGAACTTGCATAGTTTCGGCAAACGTCGATCGTTCCGAGTGGTAGGCAATCCGGCGGTCAATGGTGATTCAGATATAAACATCGATAACTCCGCTTCTATTCGTTGTATGCGAATCTGCGACATAGCAACTTGTAGCATAAACACGGCCCAACGACCCACCTTATACCGATCTGCGAAGAACTTGCATAGTTTCGTCAAACGTCGATCGTTCCGAGTGGTAGGCAATCCGGCCGTCAATGGTGATTCATGGCCTCACCAGATATAAACAACAATAACTCCGCTTCTATTCGTCGTATGCGAATCTGCGACATAGCAACTTGTAGCTTAAAACACGGCCCAACGACCCACCTTATACCGATCTGCGACGAACTTGCATAGTTTCGGCAAACGTCGATCGTTCCGAGTGGTAGGCAATCCGGTCGTCAATGGTGATTCATGGCCTGACAGATATAAACAACTATAACTCCGCTTCTATTCGTCGTACGCAAATCTGCGACATAGCAATTTGTAGCCTAAAACACGGCACATCGAACCACCTTATACCGATCTGCGACGAACTTGCATATTATCGTCAAACGTCGATCGTTCCGAGTGATAGGCAATTCGGTCGTCAATGGTGATTTTTGGCCTCACAGATATAAACATCGATAACTCTGCTTCTATTCGTCGTATGCGAATCTGCGACATAGCAACTCGTAGCTTAAAACACGGCCCAACGACCCACCTTATACCGATCTGCGACGAACTTGCATAGTTTCGTCAAACATCGATCGTTTCGAGTGGTAGGCAATCCGGCCGTCAATGGTGATTCATGGCCTGACAGATATAAACAACTATAACTCCGCTTCTATTCGTCGTACGCAAATCTGCGACATAGCAATTTGTAGCCTAAAACACGACACATCGAGCCACCTTATACCGATCTGCGACGAGCTTGCATAGTTTCGTCAAACGTCGATCGGTCCGAGTGGTAGGCAATCCGGTCGTCAATGGTGATTTTTTGCCCACAGATATAAGCAGCGATAACTCCGCTTCTATTCGTCGTATGCGAATCTGCCGCATAGCAACTTGTAGCTTAAAACACGGCCCAACGACCCACCTTATACCGATCTGCGACAAACTTGCATAGTTTCGTCAAACATCGATCGTTTCGAGTGGTAGGCAATCCGGCCGTCAATGGTGATTCATGGCTTCACCACATATAAACAACAATAACTCCGCTTCTATTCGTCGTATGCGAATCTGCGACATAGCAACTCGTAGCTTAAAACACGGCCCAACGACCCACCTTATACCGATCTGCGACGAGCTTGCATAGTTTCGTCAAACGTCGATCGTTCCGAGTGGTAGGCAATCCGGTCGTCAATGGTGATTTTTGGCCTCACAGATATAAGCAGCGATAACTCCGCTTCTATTCGTCGTATGCGAATCTGCCGCATAGCAACTTGTAGCTTAAAACACGGCCCAACGACCCACCTTATACCGATCTGCGACAAACTTGCATAGTTTCGTCAAACATCGATCGTTTCGAGTGGTAGGCAATCCGGCCGTCAATGGTGATTCATGGCTTCACCACATATAAACAACAATAACTCCGCTTCTATTCGTCGCATGCGAATCTGCGACATAGCAACTCGTAGCTTAAAACACGGCCCAACGACCCACCTTATACCGATCTGCGACCAACTTGCATAGTTTCGGCAAACGTCGATCGTTCCGAGTTGTAGGCAATCCGGCCGTCAATAGTGATTCATGGCCTGACAGATATAAACAACTATAACTCCGCTTCTATTCGTCGTACGCAAAGCTGCGACATAGCAATCTGTAGCCTAAAACACGACACATCGAGCCACCTTATACCGATCTGCGACGAACTTGCATAGTTTCGTCAAACGTCGATCGTTCCGAGTGGTAGGCAATCCGGTCGTCAATGGTGATCAATGGCCTCACAGATATAAACATCGATAACTCTGCTTTTATTCGTCGTAAGCGAATCTGCGACATAGCAACTTGTAGCATAAACACGGCCCAACGACCCACCTTATACCGATCTGCGAAGAACTTGCATAGTTTCGGCAAACGATAATCGTTCCGAGTGGTAGGCAATCCGGCCGTCAATGGTGATTCATGGCCTGACAGATATTAACATCGATAACTCCGCTTCTATTCGTCGTATGCGAATCTGCGACACAGCAACTTGTAGCTTAAAACACGGCCCAACGACCACCTTATACCGATCTGCGAAGAACTTGCATAGTTTCGTCAAACGTCGATCGTTCCAAGTGGTAGGCAATCCGGCCGTCAATGGTGATTCATGGCCTCACCAGATATAAACAACAATAACTCCGCTTCTATTCGTCGGATGCGAATCTGCGACATAGCAACTTGTAGCTTAAAACACGGCCAAACGACCCACCTTATACCGATCTGCGACGAACTTGCATAGTTTCGTCAAACATCGATCGTTTCGAGTGGTAGGCAGTCCGGTCGTCAATGGTGATTTTTGGCCTCACAGATATGAACATCGATAACTCCGCTTCTATTCGTCGTATGCAAATCTGCGACATAGCAATTTGTAGCTTAAGACACGGCACATCGACCCTCCTTATACCGATCTCGAAGAACTTGCATAGTTTCGGCAAACGTCGATCGTTCCGAGTGGTAGGCATTCCGGCGGTCAATGGTGATTCATGGCCTGACAGATATAAACAACTATAACTCCGCTTCTATTCGTCGTACGCAAATCTGCGACATAGCAATTTGTAGCCTAAAACACGACACATCGAGCCACCTTATACCGATCTGCGACGAGCTTGCATAGTTTCGTCAAACGTCGATCGTTCCGAGTGGTAGGCAATCCGGTCGTCAATGGTGATTTTTGGCCTCACAGATATAAGCAGCGATAACTCCGCTTCTATTCGTCGTATGCGAATCTGCCGCATAGCAACTTGTAGCTTAAAACACGGCCCAACGACCCACCTTATACCGATCTGCGACAAACTTGCATAGTTTCGTCAAACATCGATCGTTTCGAGTGGTAGGCAATCCGGCCGTCAATGGTGATTCATGGCCTCACCACATATAAACAACAATAACTCCGCTTCTATTCGTCGCATGCGAATCTGCGACATAGCAACTCGTAGCTTAAAACACGGCCCAACGACCCACCTTATACCGATCTGCGACCAACTTGCATAGTTTCGGCAAACGTCGATCGTTCCGAGTTGTAGGCAATCCGGCCGTCAATAGTGATTCATGGCCTGACAGATATAAACAACTATAACTCCGCTTCTATTCGTCGTACGCAAAGCTGCGACATAGCAATCTGAAGCCTAAAACACGACATATCGAGCCACCTTATACCGATCTGCGACGAACTTGCATAGTTTCGTCAAACGTCGATCGTTCCGAGTGGTAGGCAATCCGGTCGTCAATGGTGATCAATGGCCTCACAGATATAAACATCGATAACTCTGCTTCTATTCGTCGTATGCGAATCTGCGACATAGCAACTTGTAGCTTAAAACACGGCCCAACGACCCACCTTATACCGATCTGCGACGAACTTGCATAGTTTCGTCAAACGTCGATCGTTCCGAGTGGTAGGCAATCCGGTCGTCAATGGTGATTTTTGGCCTCACAGATATAAACATCGATAACTCCGCTTCTATTCGTCGTATGCGAATCTGCGGCATAGCAACTTGTAGCTTAAAACACGGCCCAACGACCCACCTTATACCGATCTGCTAAGAACTTGCATAGTTTCGTCAAACATCGATCGTTTCGAGTGGTAGGCAATCCGGCCGTCAATGGTGATTCATGGCCTGACAGATATAAACAACTATAACTCCGCTTCTATTCGTCGTACGCAAAGCTGCGACATAGCAATCTGTAGCCTAAAACACGACACATCGAGCCACCTTATACCGATCTGCGACGAACTTGCATAGTTTCGTCAAACGTCGATCGTTCCGAGTGGTAGGCAATCCGGTCGTCAATGGTGATCAATGGCCTCACAGATATAAACATCGATAACTCTGCTTCTATTCGTCGTAAGCGAATCTGCGACATAGCAACTTGTAGCATAAACACGGCCCAACGACCCACCTTATACCGATCTGCGAAGAACTTGCATAGTTTCGGCAAACGATAATCGTTCCGAGTGGTAGGCAATCCGGCCGTCAATGGTGATTCATGGCCTGACAGATATTAACATCGATAACTCCGCTTCTATTCGTCGTATGCGAATCTGCGACACAGCAACTTGTAGCTTAAAACACGGCCCAACGACCACCTTATACCGATCTGCGAAGAACTTGCATAGTTTCGTCAAACGTCGATCGTTCCGAGTGGTAGGCAATCCGGCCGTCAATGGTGATTCATGGCCTCACCAGATATAAACAACAATAACTCCGCTTCTATTCGTCGGATGCGAATCTGCGACATAGCAACTTGTAGCTTAAAACACGGCCAAACGACCCACCTTATACCGATCTGCGACGAACTTGCATAGTTTCGTCAAACATCGATCGTTTCGAGTGGTAGGCAATGCGGCCGTCAATAGTGATTCATGGCCTCACCAGATATAAACAACAATAACTCCGCTTGTATTCGTCGTATGCGAATCTGCGACATAGCAACTCGTAGCTTAAAACACGGCCCAACGACCCACCTTATACCGATCTGCGACAAACTTGCATAGTTTCGGCAAACGTCGATCGTTTCGAGTGGTAGGCAATCCGGCCGTCAATGGTGATTCATGGCCTGACAGATATAAACAACTATAACTCCGCTTCTATTCGTCGTACGCAAAGCTGCGACATAGCAATCTGTAGCCTAAAAACACGACACATCGAGCCACGTTATACCGATCTGCGACGAACTTGCATAGTTTCGTCAAACGTCGATCGTTCCGAGTGGTAGGCAATCCGGTCGTCAATGGTGATCAATGGCCTCACAGATATAAACATCGATAACTCCGCTTCTATTCGTCGTATGCGAATCTGCGACATAGCAATTTGTAGCTTAAAACACGGCCCAACGACCCACCTTATACCGATCTGCGACGAACTTGCATAGTTTCGTCAAACGTCGATCGTTCCGAGTGGTAGGCAATCCGGTCGTCAATGGTGATTTTTGGCCTCACAGATATAAACATCGATAACTCCGCTTCTATTCGTCGTATGCGAATCTGCGGCATAGCAACTTGTAGCTTAAAACACGGCCCAACGACCCACCTTATACCGATCTGCTAAGAACTTGCATAGTTTCGTCAAACATCGATCGTTTCGAGTGGTAGGCAATCCGGCCGTCAATGGTGATTCATGGCCTGACAGATATAAACAACTATAACTCCGCTTCTATTCGTCGTACGCAAAGCTGCGACATAGCAATCTGTAGCCTAAAACACGACACATCGAGCCACCTTATACCGATCTGCGACGAACTTGCATAGTTTCGTCAAACGTCGATCGTTCCGAGTGGTAGGCAATCCGGTCGTCAATGGTGATCAATGGCCTCACAGATATAAACATCGATAACTCTGCTTCTATTCGTCGTAAGCGAATCTGCGACATAGCAACTTGTAGCATAAACACGGCCCAACGACCCACCTTATACCGATCTGCGAAGAACTTGCATAGTTTCGGCAAACGATAATCGTTCCGAGTGGTAGGCAATCCGGCCGTCAATGGTGATTCATGGCCTGACAGATATTAACATCGATAACTCCGCTTCTATTCGTCGTATGCGAATCTGCGACACAGCAACTTGTAGCTTAAAACACGGCCCAACGACCACCTTATACCGATCTGCGAAGAACTTGCATAGTTTCGTCAAACGTCGATCGTTCCGAGTGGTAGGCAATCCGGCCGTCAATGGTGATTCATGGCCTCACCAGATATAAACAACAATAACTCCGCTTCTATTCGTCGGATGCGAATCTGCGACATAGCAACTTGTAGCTTAAAACACGGCCAAACGACCCACCTTATACCGATCTGCGACGAACTTGCATAGTTTCGTCAAACATCGATCGTTTCGAGTGGTAGGCAATGCGGCCGTCAATAGTGATTCATGGCCTCACCAGATATAAACAACAATAACTCCGCTTGTATTCGTCGTATGCGAATCTGCGACATAGCAACTCGTAGCTTAAAACACGGCCCAACGACCCACCTTATACCGATCTGCGACAAACTTGCATAGTTTCGGCAAACGTCGATCGTTTCGAGTGGTAGGCAATCCGGCCGTCAATGGTGATTCATGGCCTGACAGATATAAACAACTATAACTCCGCTTCTATTCGTCGTACGCAAAGCTGCGACATAGCAATCTGTAGCCTAAAAACACGACACATCGAGCCACGTTATACCGATCTGCGACGAACTTGCATAGTTTCGTCAAACGTCGATCGTTCCGAGTGGTAGGCAATCCGGTCGTCAATGGTGATCAATGGCCTCACAGATATAAACATCGATAACTCCGCTTCTATTCGTCGTATGCGAATCTGCGACATAGCAATTTGTAGCTTAAAACACGGCCCAACGACCCACCTTATACCGATCTGCGACGAACTTGCATAGTTTCGTCAAACGTCGATCGTTCCGAGTGGTAGGCAATCCGGTCGTCAATGGTGATTTTTGGCCTCACAGATATAAACATCGATAACTCCGCTTCTATTCGTCGTATGCGAATCTGCGGCATAGCAACTTGTAGCTTAAAACACGGCCCAACGACCCACCTTATACCGATCTGCTAAGAACTTGCATAGTTTCGTCAAACATCGATCGTTTCGAGTGGTAGGCAATCCGGCCGTCAATGGTGATTCATGGCCTGACAGATATAAACAACTATAACTCCGCTTCTATTCGTCGTACGCAAAGCTGCGACATAGCAATCTGTAGCCTAAAACACGACACATCGAGCCACCTTATACCGATCTGCGACGAACTTGCATAGTTTCGTCAAACGTCGATCGTTCCGAGTGGTAGGCAATCCGGTCGTCAATGGTGATCAATGGCCTCACAGATATAAACATCGATAACTCCGCTTCTATTCGTCGTATGCGAATCTGCGACATAGCAATTTGTAGCTTAAAACACGGCACATCGACCCACCTTATACCGATCTGCGAAGAACTTGTATAGTTTCGGCAAACGTCGATCGTTCCGAGTGGTAGGCAATCCGGCGGTCAATGGTGATTCATGGCCTGACCGATATAAACAACTACAACTCCGCTTCTATTTGTCGTACGCAAATCTGCGACATAGCAACTTGTAGCATAAACACGGCCCAACGACCCACCTTATACCGATCTGCGAAGAACTTGCATAGTTTCGTCAAACGTCGATCGTTCCGAGTGGTAGGCAATCCGGCCGTCAATGGTGATTCATGGCCTCACCAGATATAAACAACAATAACTCCGCTTCTATTCGTCGGATGCGAATCTGCGACATAGCAACTTGTAGCTTAAAACACGGCCAAACGACCCACCTTATACCGATCTGCGACGAACTTGCATAGTTTCGTCAAACATCGATCGTTTCGAGTGGTAGGCAATGCGGCCGTCAATAGTGATTCATGGCCTCACCAGATATAAACAACAATAACTCCGCTTGTATTCGTCGTATGCGAATCTGCGACATAGCAACTCGTAGCTTAAAACACGGCCCAACGACCCACCTTATACCGATCTGCGACAAACTTGCATAGTTTCGGCAAACGTCGATCGTTCCGAGTGGTAGGCAATCCGGTCGTCAATGGTGATTCATGGCCTGACAGATATAAACAACAATAACTCCGCTTCTATTCGTCGTATGCGAATCTGCGACAGAGCAACTTGTAGCTTAAAACAAGGCCAAACGACCCACCTTATACCGATCTGCGACGAACTTGCATAGTTTCGTCAAACATAGTGTTTCGAAATCGCCTCGCCCGTGATATGTAACCGGGTTGGAGGTGAGTTTCTGCACGGGTGCCGGCAAGGATATGATCCCGAAAAGGATAAGGTGGAAGGAGAACAAAAGAAACGCACTCGTCACTAACAGAGTTTAATAGGCGGCCTTTAGATGAACCGAGGAAGAATTCGCCGAATCTCTCGCGACGGGATTCCCGCGATACCAGAGCCCAACCAATGAGCAACAGCACAAAGATGCTGTCGTATCGATGATAAACGGGTCGCGATAACCAAACCAAGCTATGTTCTCTCACGCTCAAGGCACTCTCTAACACTCTCTCAATTACACGCTCTCACTGCTCTCGTTTCCAAAACCGAACTGATTTTCGAACCGAGCGGCGGCGGTTCGCACGGCTTCCCCAGGCGTCCGCCCGCGCCCCGCTCGCCCCCGAGCAGCCACCGAGCTCCTCGATCCACCCGAGCGACGGAAAGGCGCGCGGGGTGAGAGCGGCTCACCTCTGCGTGGTTTGGCGAGGGACAACAAGCGGAGAAATAACCCGTTAACATTTAAACACATAGATCGTTTCGAGTGGTAGGCAATGCGGCCGTCAATGGTGATTTTTGGCCCGACAGATATAAACAACTGTAACTCCGCTTCTATTCATCGTATGCAAATCTGCGACATAGCAATTTGTAGCTTAAGACACGGCACATCGACCCACCTTATACCGATCTGCGAAGAACTTGCATAGTTTCGGCAAACGTCGATCGTTCCGAGTGGTAGGCATCCGGTCGTCAATGGTGATTCATGGCCTGACAGATATAAACAACTGTAACTCCGCTTCTATTCGTCGTACGCAAATCTGCGGCATAGCAATTTGTAGCCTAAAACACGGCACATCGAGCCACCTTATACCGATCTGCGACGAACTTGCATAGTTTCGTTAAACATCGATCGTTTCGAGTGGTAGGCAATCCGGCCGTCAATGGTAATTCATGGCTTACCAGATATAAACAACTATATCTCCGCTTCTATTTGTCGTACGCAAATCTACGACATAGCAATTTGTAGCCTAAAACACGACACATCGAGCCACCTTATACCGATCTGCGACGAACTTGCATAGTTTCGTCAAACGTCGATCGTTCCGAGTGGTAGGCAATCCGGTCGTCAATGGTGGTTAATGGCCTCACAGATATAAACATCGATAACTCCGCTTCTATTCGTCGTATGCGAATCTGCGACACAGCAACTTGTGGCTTAAAACACGGCCCAACGACCCACCTTATACCGATCTGCGTTGAACTTGCATAGTTTCGGCAAACGTCGATCGTTCCGAGTGGTAGGCAATCCGGCCGTCAATGGTGATTCATGGCCTGACAGATATAAACAACTATAACTCCGCTTCTATTCGTCGTACGCAAAGCTGCGACATAGCAATCTGTAGCCTAAAAACACGACACATCGAGCCACCTTATACCGATCTGCGACGAACTTGCATAGTTTCGTCAAACGTCGATCGTTCCGAGTGGTAGGCAATCCGGTCGTCAATGGTGATCAATGGCCTCACAGATATAAACATCGATAACTCCGGTTCTATTCGTCGTATGCGAATCTGCGACATAGCAATTTGTAGCTTAAAACACGGCACGTCGACCCAACTTATACCGATCTGCGAAGAACTTGCATAGTTTCGGCAAACGTCGATCGTTCCGAGTGGTAGGCAATCCGGCGGTCAATGGTGATTCATGGCCTGACCGATATAAACAACTATAACTCCGCTTCTATTCGTCGTACGCAAAGCTGCGACATAG
The DNA here is from genome assembly GCA_914767735.1 of Anoplius nigerrimus. Taxonomy (NCBI): domain Eukaryota; kingdom Metazoa; phylum Arthropoda; class Insecta; order Hymenoptera; family Pompilidae; genus Anoplius; species Anoplius nigerrimus. The sequence continues at coordinate 100,821 of CAJZBX010000036.1, read as the reverse complement.
CAATCTGTAGCCTAAAAACACGACACATCGAGCCACGTTATACCGATCTGCAACGAACTTGCATAGTTTCGTCAAACGTCGATCGTTCCGAGTGGTAGGCAATCCGGTCGTCAATGGTGATCAATGGCCTCACAGATATAAACATCGATAACTCCGCTTCTATTCGTCGTATGCGAATCTGCGACATAGCAATTTGTAGCTTAAAACACGGCACATCGACCCACCTTATACCGATCTGCGAAGAACTTGCATAGTTTCGGCAAACGTCGATCGTTCCGAGTGGTAGGCAATCCGGCGGTCAATGGTGATTCATGGCCTGACCGATATAAACAACTATAACTCCGCTTCTATTTGTCGTACGCAAATCTGCGACATAGCAACTTGTAGCATAAACACGGCCCAACGACCCACCTTATACCGATCTGCGAAGAACTTGCATAGTTTCGTCAAACGTCGATCGTTCCGAGTGGTAGGCAATCCGGTCGTCAATGGTGATCAATGGCCTCACAGATATAAAAATCGATAACTCTGCTTCTATTCGTCGTATGCGAATCTGCGACATAGCAATTTGTAGCCTAAAACACGACACATCGAGCCACCTTATACCGATCTGCGACGAACTTGCATAGTTTCGTCAAACGTCGATCGTTCCGAGTGGTAGGCAATCCGGTCGTCAATGGTGGTTAATGGCCTCACAGATATAAACATCGATAACTCCGCTTCTATTCGTCGTATGCGAATCTGCGACACAGCAACTTGTGGCTTAAAACACGGCCCAACGACCCACCTTATACCGATCTGCGTTGAACTTGCATAGTTTCGGCAAACGTCGATCGTTCCGAGTGGTAGGCAATCCGGTCGTCAATGGTGATTTTTGGCCTCACAGATATGAACATCGATAACTCCGCTTCTATTCGTCGTATGCGAATCTGCGGCATAGCAACTTGTAGCTTAAAACACGGCCCAACGACCCACCTTATACCGATCTGCGACAAACTTGCATAGTTTCGTCAAACATCGATCGTTTCGAGTGGTAGGCAATCTGGCCGTCAATGGTGATTCATGGCCTCACCAGATATAAACAACAATAACTCCGCTTCTATTCGTCGTACGCAAATCTGCGACATAGCAATTTGTAGCCTAAAACACGACACATCGAGCCACCTTATACCGATCTGCGACGAGCTTGCATAGTTTCGTCAAACGTCGATCGTTCCGAGTGGTAGGCAATCCGGTCGTCAATGGTGATTTTTGGCCTCACCACATATAAACAACAATAACTCCGCTTCTATTCGTCGTATGCGAATCTGCGACATAGCAACTTGTAGCATAAACACGGCCCAACGACCCACCTTATACCGATCTGCGAAGAACTTGCATAGTTTCGTCAAACGTCGATCGTTCCGAGTGGTAGGCAATCCGGTCGTCAATGGTGATCAATGGCCTCACAGATATAAACATCGATAACTCTGCTTCTATTCGTCGTACGCAAAGCTGCGACATAGCAATCTGAAGCCTAAAACACGACATATCGAGCCACCTTATACCGATCTGCGACGAACTTGCATAGTTTCGTCAAACGTCGATCGTTCCGAGTGGTAGGCAATCCGGTCGTCAATGGTGATCAATGGCCTCACAGATATAAACATAGATAACTCTGCTTCTATTCGTCGTATGCGAATCTGCGACATAGCAACTTGTAGCTTAAAACACGGCCCAACGACCCACCTTATACCGATCTGCGACGAACTTGCATAGTTTCGTCAAACGTCGATCGTTTCGAGTGGTAGGCAATCCGGCCGTCGATGGTGATTTTTGGCCTGACAGATATAAACAACTATAACTCCGCTTCTATTCGTCGTATGCGAATCTGCGACATAGCAACTCGTAGCTTAAAACACGGCCCAACGACCCACCTTATACCGATCTGCGACCAACTTGCATAGTTTCGGCAAACGTCGATCGTTCCGAGTTGTAGGCAATCCGGCCGTCAATAGTGATTCATGGCCTGACAGATATAAACAACTATAACTCCGCTTCTATTCGTCGTACGCAAAGCTGCGACATAGCAATCTGAAGCCTAAAACACGACATATCGAGCCACCTTATACCGATCTGCGACGAACTTGCATAGTTTCGTCAAACGTCGATCGTTCCGAGTGGTAGGCAATCCGGTCGTCAATGGTGATCAATGGCCTCACAGATATAAACATAGATAACTCTGCTTCTATTCGTCGTATGCGAATCTGCGACATAGCAACTTGTAGCTTAAAACACGGCGCAACGACCCACCTTATACCGATCTGCGACGAACTTGCATAGTTTCGTCAAACGTCGATCGTTTCGAGTGGTAGGCAATCCGGCCGTCGATGGTGATTTTTGGCCTGACAGATATAAACAACTATAACTCCGCTTCTATTCGTCGTATGCAAATCTGCGACATAGCAATTTGTAGCTTAAGACACGGCACATCGACCCACCTTATACCGATCTCGAAGAACTTGCATAGTTTCGGCAAGCGTCGATCGTTCCGAGTGGTAGGCAATCCGGCGGTCAATGGTGATTCATGGCCTGACAGATATAAACAACTATAACTCCGCTTCTATTTGTCGTACGCAAATCTACGACATAGCAATTTGTAGCCTAAAACACGACACATCGAGCCACCTTATACCGATCTGCGACGAACTTGCATAGTTTCGTCAAACGGCGATCGTTCCGAGTGGTAGGCAATCCGGTCGTCAATGGTGATTTTTGGCCTCACAGATATAAACATCGATAACTCCGCTTCTATTCGTCGTATGCGAATCTGCGGCATAGCAACTTGTAGCTTAAAACACGGCCCAACGAGCCACCTTATACCGATCTGGGACAAACTTGCATAGTTTCGTCAAACATCGATCGTTTCGAGTGGTAGGCAATCCGGCCGTCAATGGTGATTCATGGCCTGACAGATATAAACAACTATAACTCCGCTTCTATTCGTCGTACGCAAAGCTGCGACATAGCAATCTGTAGCCTAAAACACGACACATCGAGCCACCTTATACCGATCTGCGACGAACTTGCATAGTTTCGTCAAACGTCGATCGTTCCGAGTGGTAGGCAATCCGGTCGTCAATGGTGATCAATGGCCTCACATATATAAACATCGAAAACTCCGCTTCTATTCGTCGTATGCGAATCTGCGACATAGCAACTTGTAGCATAAACACGGCCCAACGACCCACCTTATACCGATCTGCGAAGAACTTGCATAGTTTCGTCAAACGTCGATCGTTCCGAGTGGTAGGCAATCCGGTCGTCAATGGTGATCAATGGCCTCACAGATATAAACATCGATAACTCTGCTTCTATTCGTCGTATGCGAATCTGCGACATAGCAACTTGTAGCTTAAAACACGGCCCAACGACCCACCTTATACCGATCTGCGACGAACTTGCATAGTTTCGTCAAACGTCGATCGTTCCGAGTGGTAGGCATTCCGGCGGTCAATGGTGATTCATGGCCTGACAGATATAAACAACTATAACTCCGCTTCTATTTGTCGTACGCAAATCTACGACATAGCAATTTGTAGCCTAAAACACGACACATCGAGCCACCTTATATCGATCTGCGACGAACTTGCATAGTTTCGTCAAACGTCGATCGTTCCGAGTGGTAGGCAATCCGGTCGTCAATGGTGATTTTTGGCCTCACAGATATGAACATCGATAACTCCGCTTCTATTCGTCGTATGCGAATCTGCGGCATAGCAACTTGTAGCTTAAAACACGGCCCAACGACCCACCTTATACCGATCTGCGACAAACTTGCATAGTTTCGTCAAACATCGATCGTTTCGAGTGGTAGGCAATCCGGCCGTCAATGGTGATTCATGGCCTGACAGATATAAACAACTATAACTCCGCTTCTATTCGTCGTACGCAAAGCTGCGACATAGCAATCTGTAGCCTAAAACACGACCCATCGAGCCTCCTTATACCGATCTGCGACGAACTTGCATAGTTTCGTCAAACGTCGATCGTTCCGAGTGGTAGGCAATCCGGTCGCCAATGGTGATCAATGGCCTCACAGATATAAACATCGATAACTCCGCTTCTATTCGTCGTATGCGAATCTGCGACATAGCAACTTGTAGCATAAACACGGCCCAACGACCCACCTTATACCGATCTGCGAAGAACTTGCATAGTTTCGTCAAACGTCGATCGTTCCGAGTGGTAGGCAATCCGGCCGTCAATGGTGATTCATGGCCTCACCAGATATAAACAACAATAACTCCGCTTCTATTCGTCGTATGCGAATCTGCGACATAGCAACTCGTAGCTTAAAACACGGCCCAACGACCCACCTTATACCGATCTGCGACGAACTTGCATAGTTTCGTCAAACATCGATCGTTTCGAGTGGTAGGCAATCCGGCCGTCAATAGTGATTTTTGGCCCGACAGATATAAACAACTATAACTCCGCTTCTATTCGTCGTATGCAAATCTGCGACATAGCAATTTGTAGCTTAAGACACGTCACATCGACCCACCTTATACCGATCTGCGAAGAACTTGCATAGTTTCGGCAAACGTCGATCGTTCCGAGTGGTAGGCAATCCGGCCGTCAATGGTGATTCATGGCCTGACAGATATAAACAACTATAACTCCGCTTCTATTCGTCGTACGCAGAGCTGCGACATAGCAATCTGAAGCCTAAAACACGACATATCGAGCCACCTTATACCGATCTGCAACGAACTTGCATAGTTTCGTCAAACGTCGATCGTTCCGAGTGGTAGGCAATCCGGTCGTCAATGGTGATCAATGGCCGCACAGATATAAACATCGATTACTCTGCTTCTAATCGTCGTATGCGAATCTGCGTCATAGCAACTCGTAGCTTAAAACACGGCCCAACGACCCACCTTATACCGATCTGCGACGAACTTGCATAGTTTCGGCAAACGTCGATCGTTCCGAGTGGTAGGCAATCCGGCCGTCAATGGTGATTCATGGCCTGACAGATATAAACAACTATAACTCCGCTTCTATTCGTCGTACGCAAATCTGCGACATAGCAATTTGTAGCCTAAAACACGACACATCGAGCCACCTTATACCGATCTGCGACGAACTTGCATAGTTTCGTCAAACGTCGATCGTTCCGAGTGGTAGGCAATCCGGTCGTCAATGGTGATTTTTGGCCTCACAGATATAAACATCGATAACTCCGCTTCTATTCGTCGTATGCGAATCTGCCGCATAGCAACTTGTAGCTTAAAACACGGCCCAACGACCCACCTTATACCGATCTGCGACAAACTTGCATATTTTCGTCAAACATCGGTCGTTTCGAGTGGTAGGCAATCCGGCCGTCAATGGTGATTCATGGCCTCACCAGATATAAACAACAATAACTCCGCTTCTATTCGTCGTATGCGAATCTGCGACATAGCAACTCGTAGCTTAAAACACGGCCCAACGACCCACCTTATACCGATCTGCGACGAACTTGCATAGTTTCGTCAAACGTCGATCGTTTCGAGTGGTAGGCAATCCGGCCGTCAATGGTGATTTTTGGCCTGACAGATATAAACAACTATGACTCCGCTTCTATTCGTCGTATGCAAATCTGCAACATAGCAATTTGTAGCTTAAGACACGGCACATCGACCCTCCTTATACCGATCTCGAAGAACTTGCATAGTTTCGGCAAACGTCGATCGTTCCGAGTGGTAGGCATTCCGGCGGTCAATGGTGATTCATGGCCTGACAGATATAAACAACTATAACTCCGCTTCTATTTGTCGTACGCAAATCTACGACATAGCAATTTGTAGCCTAAAACACGACACATTGAGCCACCTTATACCAATCCGCGACGAACTTGCATAGTTTCGTCAAACGTCGATCGTTCCGAGTGGTAGGCAATCCGGTCGTGAATGGTGATTTTTGGCCTCACAGATATAAACATCGATAACTCCGCTTCTATTCGTCGTATGCGAATCTGCGGCATAGCAACTTGTAGCTTAAAACACGGCCCAACGACTCACCTTATACCGATCTGCGACAAACTTGCATAGTTTCGTCAAACATCGATCGTTTCGAGTGGTAGGCAATCCGGCCGTCAATGGTGATTCATGGCCTGACAGATATAAACAACTATAACTCCGCTTCTATTCGTCGTACGCAAAGCTGCGACATAGCAATCTGTAGCCTGAAACACGACACATCGAGCCACCTTATACCGATCTGCGACGAACTTGCATAGTTTCGTCAAACGTCGATCGTTCCGAGTGGTAGCCAATCCGGTCGTCTATGGTGATCAATGGCCTCACAGATATAAATATCGATAACTTTGCTTCTATTCGTCGTATGCGAATCTGCGAAATAGCAACTTGTAGCTTAAAACACGGCCCAACGACCCACCTTATACCGATCTGCGACGAACTTGCATAGTTTCGTCAAACGTCGATCGTTTCGAGTGGTAGGCAATCCGGCCGTCAATGGTGATTTTTGGCCTGACAGATATAAACAACTATAACTCCGCTTCTATTCGTCGTATGCAAATCTGCGACATAGCAATTTGTAGCTTAAGACGGCACATCGACCCACCTTATACCGATCTCGAAGAACTTGCATAGTTTCGGCAAACGTCGGTCGTTCCGAGTGGTAGGCAATCCGGCGGTCAATGGTGATTCATGGCCTGACAGATATAAACAACTATAACTCCGCTTCTATTTGTCGTACGCAAATCTACGACATAGCAATTTGTAGCCTAAAACACGACACATCGAGCCACCTTATACCGATCTGCGACGAACTTGCATAGTTTCGTCAAACGTCGATCGTTCCGAGTGGTAGGCAATCCGGTCGTCAATGGTGATTTTTGGCCCGACAGATATAAACAACTATAACTCCGCTTCTATTCGTCGTATGCGAATCTGCGGCATAGCAACTTGTAGCATAAACACGGCCCAACGACCCACCTTATACCGATCTGCGAAGAACTTGCACAGTTTCGTCAAACGTCGATCGTTCCGAGTGGTAGGCAATCCGGCCGTCAATGGTGATTCATGGCCTCACCACATATAAACAACAATAACTCCGCTTCTATTCGTCGTATGCGAATCTGCGACATAGCAACTCGTAGCTTAAAACACGGCCCAACGACCCACCTCATACCGATCTGCGACGAACTTGCATAGTTTCGTCAAACATCGATCGTTTTGAGTGGTAGGCAATCCGGCCGTCAATGGTGATTTTTGGCCCGACAGATATAAACAACTATAACTCCGCTTCTATTCGTCGTATGCGAATCTGCGGCATAGCAACTTGTAGCTTAAAACACGGCCCAACGACCCACCTTATACCGATCTGCGACAAACTTGCATAGTTTCGTCAAACATCGATCGTTTCGAGTGGTAGGCAATCCGGCCGTCAATGGTGATTCATGGCCTCACCAGATATAAACAACAATAACTCCGCTTCTATTCGTCGTATGCGAATCTGCGACATAGCAATCTGAAGCCTAAAACACGACATATCGAGCCACCTTATATCGATCTGCGACGAACTTGCATAGTTTCGTCAATCGTCGATCGTTCCGAGTGGTAGGCAATCCGGTCGTCAATGGTGATCAATGGCCTGACAGATATAAACATCGATAACTCCGCTTCTATTCGTCGTATGCGAATCTGCGACATAGCAATTTGTAGCTTAAAACACGGCACATCGACCCACCTTATACCGATCTGCGAAGAACTTGCATAGTTTCGTCAAACATCGATCGTTTTGAGTGGTAGGCAATCCGGCCGTCAATGGTGATTTTTGGCCCGACAGATATAAACAACTATAACTCCGCTTCTATTCGTCGTATGCGAATCTGCGGCATAGCAACTTGTAGCTTAAAACACGGCCCAACGACCCACCTTATACCGATCTGCGACAAACTTGCATAGTTTCGTCAAACATCGATCGTTTCGAGTGGTAGGCAATCCGGCCGTCAATGGTGATTCATGGCCTCACCAGATATAAACAACAATAACTCCGCTTCTATTCGTCGTATGCGAATCTGCGACATAGCAATCTGAAGCCTAAAACACGACATATCGAGCCACCTTATATCGATCTGCGACGAACTTGCATAGTTTCGTCAATCGTCGATCGTTCCGAGTGGTAGGCAATCCGGTCGTCAATGGTGATCAATGGCCTGACAGATATAAACATCGATAACTCCGCTTCTATTCGTCGTATGCGAATCTGCGACATAGCAATTTGTAGCTTAAAACACGGCACATCGACCCACCTTATACCGATCTGCGAAGAACTTGCATAGTTTCGGCAAACGTCGATCGTTCCGAGTGGTAGGCAATCCGGCGGTCAATGGTGATTCATGGCCTGACAGATATAAACAACTATAACTCCGCTTCTATTTGTCGTACGCAAATCTGCGACATAGCAACTTGTAGCATAAACACGGCCCAACGACCCACCTTATACCGATCTGCGACGAACTTGCATAGTTTCGTCAAACGTCGATCGTTCCGAGTGGTAGGCAATCCGGTCGTCAATGGTGATTTTTGGCCTTACAGATATAAACATCGATAACTCCGCTTCTATTCGTCGTATGCGAATCTGCCGCATAGCAACTTGTAGCTTAAAACACGGCCCAACGACCCACCTTATACCGATCTGCGACAAACTTGCATAGTTTCGTCAAACATCGATCGTTTCGAGTGGTAGGCAATCCGGCCGTCAATGGTGATTCATGGCCTCACCAGATATAAACAACAATAACTCCGCTTCTATTCGTCGTATGCGAATCTGCGACATAGCAACTCGTAGCTTAAAACACGGCCCAACGACCCACCTTATACCGATCTGCGACGAACTTGCATAGTTTCGTCAAACGTCGATCGTTTCTGGTGGTAGGCAATCCGGCCGTCAATGGTGATTTTTGGCCCGACAGATATAAACAACTATAACTCCGCTTCTATTCGTCGTATGCAAATCTGCGACATAGCAATTTGTAGCTTAAGACACGTCACATCGACCCACCTAATACCGATCTGCGAAGAACTTGCATAGTTTCAGCAAACGTCGATCGTTCCGAGTGGTAGGCAATCCGGCCGTCAATGGTGATTCATGGCCTGACAGATATAAACAACTATAACTCCGCTTCTATTCGTCGTACGCAAAGCTGCGACATAGCAATCTGAAGCCTAAAACACGACATATCGAGCCACCTTATACCGATCTGCGACGAACTTGCATAGTTTCGTCAAACGTCGATCGTTCCGAGTGGTAGGCAATCCGGTCGTCAATGGTGATCAATGGCCGCACAGATATAAACATCGATTACTCTGCTTCTAATCGTCGTATGCGAATCTGCGACATAGCAACTCGTAGCTTAAAACACGGCCCAACGACCCACCTTATACCGATCTGCGACGAACTTGCATAGTTTCGGCAAACGTCGATCGTTCCGAGTGGTAGGCAATCCGGCCGTCAATGGTGATTCATGGCCTGACAGATATAAACAACTATAACTCCGCTTCTATTCGTCGTACGCAAATCTGCGACATAGCAATTTGTAGCCTAAAACACGACACATCGAGACACCTTATACCGATCTGCGACGAACTTGCATAGTTTCGTCAAACGTCGATCGTTCCGAGTGGTAGGCAATCCGGTCGTCAATGGTGATTTTTGGCCTCACTGATATAAACATCGATAACTCCGCTTCTATTCGTCGTATGCGAATCTGCGAAATAGCAACTTGTAGCTTAAAACACGGCCCAACGACCCACCTTATACCGATCTGCGACGAACTTGCATAGTTTCGTCAAACATCGATCGTTTCGAGTGGTAGGCAATCCGGCCGTCAATAGTGATTTTTGGCCCGACAGATATAAACAACTATAACTCCGCTTCTATTCGTCGTATGCAAATCTGTGACATAGCAATTTGTAGCTTAAGACACGTCACATCGACCCACCTTATACCGATCTGCGAAGAACTTGCATAGTTTCGGCAAACGTCGATCGTTCCGAGTGGTAGGCAATCCGGCCGTCAATGGTGATTCATGGCCTGACAGATATAAACAACTATAACTCCGCTTCTATTCGTCGTACGCAGAGCTGCGACATAGCAATCTGAAGCCTAAAACACGACATATCGAGCCACCTTATACCGATCTGCAACGAACTTGCATAGTTTCGTCAAACGTCGATCGTTCCGAGTGGTAGGCAATCCGGTCGTCAATGGTGATCAATGGCCGCACAGATATAAACATCGATTACTCTGCTTCTAATCGTCGTATGCGAATCTGCGTCATAGCAACTCGTAGCTTAAAACACGGCCCAACGACCCACCTTATACCGATCTGCGACGAACTTGCATAGTTTCGGCAAACGTCGATCGTTCCGAGTGGTAGGCAATCCGGCCGTCAATGGTGATTCATGGCCTGACAGATATAAACAACTATAACTCCGCTTCTATTCGTCGTACGCAAATCTGCGACATAGCAACTCGTAGCTTAAAACACGGCCCAACGACCCACCTTATACCGATCTGCGACGAACTTGCATAGTTTCGTCAAACGTCGATCGTTTCGAGTGGTAGGCAATCCGGCCGTCAATGGTGATTTTTGGCCTGACAGATATAAACAACTATGACTCCGCTTCTATTCGTCGTATGCAAATCTGCAACATAGCAATTTGTAGCTTAAGACACGGCACATCGACCCTCCTTATACCGATCTCGAAGAACTTGCATAGTTTCGGCAAACGTCGATCGTTCCGAGTGGTAGGCATTCCGGCGGTCAATGGTGATTCATGGCCTGACAGATATAAACAACTATAACTCCGCTTCTATTTGTCGTACGCAAATCTACGACATAGCAATTTGTAGCCTAAAACACGACACATCGAGCCACCTTATACCAATCCGCGACGAACTTGCATAGTTTCGTCAAACGTCGATCGTTCCGAGTGGTAGGCAATCCGGTCGTGAATGGTGATTTTTGGCCTCACAGATATAAACATCGATAACTCCGCTTCTATTCGTCGTATGCGAATCTGCGGCATAGCAACTTGTAGCTTAAAACACGGCCCAACGACTCACCTTATACCGATCTGCGACAAACTTGCATAGTTTCGTCAAACATCGATCGTTTCGAGTGGTAGGCAATCCGGCCGTCAATGGTGATTCATGGCCTGACAGATATAAACAACTATAACTCCGCTTCTATTCGTCGTACGCAAAGCTGCGACATAGCAATCTGTAGCCTGAAACACGACACATCGAGCCACCTTATACCGATCTGCGACGAACTTGCATAGTTTCGTCAAACGTCGATCGTTCCGAGTGGTAGGCAATCCGGTCGTCAATGGTGATCAATGGCCTCACAGATATAAATATCGATAACTTTGCTTCTATTCGTCGTATGCGAATCTGCGAAATAGCAACTTGTAGCTTAAAACACGGCCCAACGACCCACCTTATACCGATCTGCGACGAACTTGCATAGTTTCGTCAAACGTCGATCGTTTCGAGTGGTAGGCAATCCGGCCGTCAATGGTGATTTTTGGCCTGACAGATATAAACAACTATAACTCCGCTTCTATTCGTCGTATGCAAATCTGCGACATAGCAATTTGTAGCTTAAGACGGCACATCGACCCACCTTATACCGATCTCGAAGAACTTGCATAGTTTCGGCAAACGTCGGTCGTTCCGAGTGGTAGGCAATCCGGCGGTCAATGGTGATTCATGGCCTGACAGATATAAACAACTATAACTCCGCTTCTATTTGTCGTACGCAAATCTACGACATAGCAATTTGTAGCCTAAAACACGACACATCGAGCCACCTTATACCGATCTGCGACGAACTTGCATAGTTTCGTCAAACGTCGATCGTTCCGAGTGGTAGGCAATCCGGTCGTCAATGGTGATTTTTGGCCTCACAGATATGACCATCGATAACTCCGCTTCTATTCGTCGTATGCGAATCTGCGGCATAGCAACTTGTAGCTTAAAACACGGCCCAACGACCCACCTTATACCGATCTGCGACAAACTTGCATAGTTTCGTCAAACATCGATCGTTTCGAGTGGTAGGCAATCCGGCCGTCAATGGTGATTCATGGCCTCACCAGATATAAACAACAATAACTCCGCTTCTATTCGTCGTATGCGAATCTGCGACATAGCAACTCGTAGCTTAAAACACGGCCCAACGACCCACCTTATACCGATCTGCGACGAACTTGCATAGTTTCGTCAAACATCGATCGTTTCGAGTGGTAGGCAATCCGGCCGTCAATGGGGATTCATGGCCTCACCAGATATAAACAACAATAACTCCGCTTCTATTCGTCGTATGCGAATCTGCGACATAGCAATCTGAAGCCTAAAACACGACATATCGAGCCACCTTATATCGATCTGCGACGAACTTGCATAGTTTCGTCAATCGTCGATCGTTCCGAGTGGTAGGCAATCCGGTCGTCAATGGTGATCAATGGCCTGACAGATATAAACATCGATAACTCCGCTTCTATTCGTCGTATGCGAATCTGCGACATAGCAATTTGTAGCTTAAAACACGGCACATCGACCCACCTTATACCGATCTGCGAAGAACTTGCATAGTTTCGGCAAACGTCGATCGTTCCGAGTGGTAGGCAATCCGGCGGTCAATGGTGATTCATGGCCTGACAGATATAAACAACTATAACTCCGCTTCTATTTGTCGTACGCAAATCTGCGACATAGCAACTTGTAGCATAAACACGGCCCAACGACCCACCTTATACCGATCTGCGACGAACTTGCATAGTTTCGTCAAACGTCGATCGTTCCGAGTGGTAGGCAATCCGGTCGTCAATGGTGATTTTTGGCCTTACAGATATAAACATCGATAACTCCGCTTCTATTCGTCGTATGCGAATCTGCCGCATAGCAACTTGTAGCTTAAAACACGGCCCAACGACCCACCTTATACCGATCTGCGACAAACTTGCATAGTTTCGTCAAACATCGATCGTTTCGAGTGGTAGGCAATCCGGCCGTCAATGGTGATTCATGGCCTCACCAGATATAAACAACAATAACTCCGCTTCTATTCGTCGTATGCGAATCTGCGACATAGCAACTCGTAGCTTAAAACACGGCCCAACGACCCACCTTATACCGATCTGCGACAAACTTGCATAGTTTCGTCAAACATCGATCGTTTCGAGTGGTAGGCAATCCGGCCGTCAATGGTGATTCATGGCCTCACCAGATATAAACAACAATAACTCCGCTTCTATTCGTCGTATGCGAATCTGCGACATAGCAACTCGTAGCTTAAAACACGGCCCAACGACCCACCTTATACCGATCTGCGACGAACTTGCATAGTTTCGTCAAACGTCGATCGTTTCTGGTGGTAGGCAATCCGGCCGTCAATGGTGATTTTTGGCCCGACAGATATAAACAACTATAACTCCGCTTCTATTCGTCGTATGCAAATCTGCGACATAGCAATTTGTAGCTTAAGACACGTCACATCGACCCACCTAATACCGATCTGCGAAGAACTTGCATAGTTTCAGCAAACGTCGATCGTTCCGAGTGGTAGGCAATCCGGCCGTCAATGGTGATTCATGGCCTGACAGATATAAACAACTATAACTCCGCTTCTATTCGTCGTACGCAAAGCTGCGACATAGCAATCTGAAGCCTAAAACACGACATATCGAGCCACCTTATACCGATCTGCGACGAACTTGCATAGTTTCGTCAAACGTCGATCGTTCCGAGTGGTAGGCAATCCGGTCGTCAATGGTGATCAATGGCCGCACAGATATAAACATCGATTACTCTGCTTCTAATCGTCGTATGCGAATCTGCGACATAGCAACTCGTAGCTTAAAACACGGCCCAACGACCCACCTTATACCGATCTGCGACGAACTTGCATAGTTTCGGCAAACGTCGATCGTTCCGAGTGGTAGGCAATCCGGCCGTCAATGGTGATTCATGGCCTGACAGATATAAACAACTATAACTCCGCTTCTATTCGTCGTACGCAAATCTGCGACATAGCAATTTGTAGCCTAAAACACGACACATCGAGCCACCTTATACCGATCTGCGACGAACTTGCATAGTTTCGTCAAACGTCGATCGTTCCGAGTGGTAGGCAATCCGGTCGTCAATGGTGATTTTTGGCCTCACAGATATAAACATCGATTACTCCGCTTCTATTCGTCGTATGCGAATCTGCCGCATAGCAACTTGTAGCTTAAAACACGGCCCAACGACCCACCTTATACCGATCTGCGACAAACTTGCATATTTTCGTCAAACATCGGTCGTTTCGAGTGGTAGGCAATCCGGCCGTCAATGGTGATTCATGGCCTCACCAGATATAAACAACAATAACTCCGCTTCTATTCGTCGTATGCGAATCTGCGACATAGCAACTCGTAGCTTAAAACACGGCCCAACGACCCACCTTATACCGATCTGCGACGAACTTGCATAGTTTCGTCAAACGTCGATCGTTTCGAGTGGTAGGCAATCCGGCCGTCAATGGTGATTTTTGGCCTGACAGATATAAACAACTATGACTCCGCTTCTATTCGTCGTATGCAAATCTGCAACATAGCAATTTGTAGCTTAAGACACGGCACATCGACCCTCCTTATACCGATCTCGAAGAACTTGCATAGTTTCGGCAAACGTCGATCGTTCCGAGTGGTAGGCATTCCGGCGGTCAATGGTGATTCATGGCCTGACAGATATAAACAACTATAACTCCGCTTCTATTTGTCGTACGCAAATCTACGACATAGCAATTTGTAGCCTAAAACACGACACATCGAGCCACCTTATACCAATCCGCGACGAACTTGCATAGTTTCGTCAAACGTCGATCGTTCCGAGTGGTAGGCAATCCGGTCGTCAATGGTGATTTTTGGCCTCACAGATATAAACATCGATAACTCCGCTTCTATTCGTCGTATGCGAATCTGCGGCATAGCAACTTGTAGCTTAAAACACGGCCCAACGACTCACCTTATACCGATCTGCGACAAACTTGCATAGTTTCGTCAAACATCGATCGTTTCGAGTGGTAGGCAATCCGGCCGTCAATGGTGATTCATGGCCTGACAGATATAAACAACTATAACTCCGCTTCTATTCGTCGTACGCAAAGCTGCGACATAGCAATCTGTAGCCTAAAACACGACACATCGAGCCACCTTATACCGATCTGCGACGAACTTGCATAGTTTCGTCAAACGTCGATCGTTCCGAGTGGTAGGCAATCCGGTCGTCAATGGTGATCAATGGCCTCACAGATATAAATATCGATAACTTTGCTTCTATTCGTCGTATGCGAATCTGCGAAATAGCAACTTTTAGCTTAAAACACGGCCCAACGACCCACCTTATACCGATCTGCGACGAACTTGCATAGTTTCGTCAAACGTCGATCGTTTCGAGTGGTAGGCAATCCGGCCGTCAATGGTGATTTTTGGCCTGACAGATATAAACAACTATAACTCCGCTTCTATTCGTCGTATGCAAATCTGCGACATAGCAATTTGTAGCTTAAGACGGCACATCGACCCACCTTATACCGATCTCGAAGAACTTGCATAGTTTCGGCAAACGTCGGTCGTTCCGAGTGGTAGGCAATCCGGCGGTCAATGGTGATTCATGGCCTGACAGATATAAACAACTATAACTCCGCTTCTATTTGTCGTACGCAAATCTACGACATAGCAATTTGTAGCCTAAAACACGACACATCGAGCCACCTTATACCGATCTGCGACGAACTTGCATAGTTTCGTCAAACGTCGATCGTTCCGAGTGGTAGGCAATCCGGTCGTCAATGGTGATTTTTGGCCTCACAGATATGACCATCGATAACTCCGCTTCTATTCGTCGTATGCGAATCTGCGGCATAGCAACTTGTAGCTTAAAACACGGCCCAACGACCCACCTTATACCGATCTGCGACAAACTTGCATAGTTTCGTCAAACATCGATCGTTTCGAGTGGTAGGCAATCCGGCCGTCAATGGTGATTCATGGCCTGACAGATATAAACAACTATAACTCCGCTTCTATTCGTCGTACGCAAAGCTGCGACATAGCAATCTGTAGCCTAAAACACGACACATCGAGCCACCTTATACCGATCTGCGACGAACTTGCATAGTTTCGTCAAACGTCGATCGTTCCGAGTGGTAGGCAATCCGGTCGTCAATGGTGATCAATGGCCTCACAGATATAAACATCGATAACTCCGCTTCTATTCGTCGTATGCGAATCTGCGACATAGCAACTTGTAGCATAAACACGGCCCAACGACCCACCTTATACCGATCTGCGAAGAACTTGCACAGTTTCGTCAAACGTCGATCGTTCCGAGTGGTAGGCAATCCGGCCGTCAATGGTGATTCATGGCCTCACCACATATAAACAACAATAACTCCGCTTCTATTCGTCGTATGCGAATCTGCGACATAGCAACTCGTAGCTTAAAACACGGCCCAACGACCCACCTCATACCGATCTGCGACGAACTTGCATAGTTTCGTCAAACATCGATCGTTTTGAGTGGTAGGCAATCCGGCCGTCAATGGTGATTTTTGGCCCGACAGATATAAACAACTATAACTCCGCTTCTATTCGTCGTATGCGAATCTGCGGCATAGCAACTTGTAGCTTAAAACACGGCCCAACGACCCACCTTATACCGATCTGCGACAAACTTGCATAGTTTCGTCAAACATCGATCGTTTCGAGTGGTAGGCAATCCGGCCGTCAATGGTGATTCATGGCCTCACCAGATATAAACAACAATAACTCCGCTTCTATTCGTCGTATGCGAATCTGCGACATAGCAACTCGTAGCTTAAAACACGGCCCAACGACCCACCTTATACCGATCTGCGACGAACTTGCATAGTTTCGTCAAACATCGATCGTTTCGAGTGGTAGGCAATCCGGCCGTCAATGGTGATTCATGGCCTCACCAGATATAAACAACAATAACTCCGCTTCTATTCGTCGTATGCGAATCTGCGACATAGCAATCTGAAGCCTAAAACACGACATATCGAGCCACCTTATATCGATCTGCGACGAACTTGCATAGTTTCGTCAAACGTCGATCGTTCCGAGTGGTAGGCAATCCGGTCGTCAATGGTGATTAATGGCCTGACAGATATAAACATCGATAACTCCGCTTCTATTCGTCGTATGCGAATCTGCGACATAGCAATTTGTAGCTTAAAACACGGCACATCGACCCACCTTATACCGATCTGCGAAGAACTTGCATAGTTTCGGCAAACGTCGATCGTTCCGAGTGGTAGGCAATCCGGCGGTCAATGGTGATTCATGGCCTGACAGATATAAACAACTATAACTCCGCTTCTATTTGTCGTACGCAAATCTGCGACATAGCAACTTGTAGCATAAACACGGCCCAACGACCCACCTTATACCGATCTGCGACGAACTTGCATAGTTTCGTCAAACGTCGATCGTTCCGAGTGGTAGGCAATCCGGTCGTCAATGGTGATTTTTGGCCTTACAGATATAAACATCGATAACTCCGCTTCTATTCGTCGTATGCGAATCTGCCGCATAGCAACTTGTAGCTTAAAACACGGCCCAACGACCCACCTTATACCGATCTGCGACAAACTTGCATAGTTTCGTCAAACATCGATCGTTTCGAGTGGTAGGCAATCCGGCCGTCAATGGTGATTCATGGCCTCACCAGATATAAACAACAATAACTCCGCTTCTATTCGTCGTATGCGAATCTGCGACATAGCAACTCGTAGCTTAAAACACGGCCGAACGACCCACCTTATACCGATCTGCGACAAACTTGCATAGTTTCGTCAAACATCGATCGTTTCGAGTGGTAGGCAATCCGGCCGTCAATGGTGATTCATGGCCTCACCAGATATAAACAACAATAACTCCGCTTCTATTCGTCGTATGCGAATCTGCGACATAGCAACTCGTAGCTTAAAACACGGCCCAACGACCCACCTTATACCGATCTGCGACGAACTTGCATAGTTTCGTCAAACGTCGATCGTTTCTAGTGGTAGGCAATCCGGCCGTCAATGGTGATTTTTGGCCCGACAGATATAAACAACTATAACTCCGCTTCTATTCGTCGTATGCAAATCTGCGACATAGCAATTTGTAGCTTAAGACACGTCACATCGACCCACCTAATACCGATCTGCGAAAAACTTGCATAGTTTCAGCAAACGTCGATCGTTCCGAGTGGTAGGCAATCCGGCCGTCAATGGTGATTCATGGCCTGACAGATATAAACAACTATAACTCCGCTTCTATTCGTCGTACGCAAAGCTGCGACATAGCAATCTGAAGCCTAAAACACGACATATCGAGCCACCTTATACCGATCTGCGACGAACTTGCATAGTTTCGTCAAACGTCGATCGTTCCGAGTGGTAGGCAATCCGGTCGTCAATGGTGATCAATGGCCTCACAGATATAAATATCGATAACTCTGCTTCTATTCGTCGTATGCGAATCTGCGACATAGCAACTTGTAGCTTAAAACACGGCCCAACGATCCACCTTATACCGATCTGCGACGAACTTGCATAGTTTCGTCAAACGTCGATCGTTTCGAGTGGTAGGCAATCCGGCCGTCAATGGTGATTTTTGGCCTGACAGATATAAACAACTATAACTCCGCTTCTATTCGTCGTATGCAAATCTGCGACATAGCAATTTGTAGCTTAAGACGGCACATCGACCCACCTTATACCGATCTCGAAGAACTTGCATAGTTTCGGCAAACGTCGATCGTTCCGAGTGGTAGGCAATCCGGCGGTCAATGGTGATTCATGGCCTGACAGATATAAACAACTATAACTCCGCTTCTATTTGTCGTACGCAAATCTACGACATAGCAATTTGTAGCCTAAAACACGACACATCGAGCCACCTTATACCGATCTGCGACGAACTTGCATAGTTTCGTCAAACGTCGATCGTTCCGAGTGGTAGGCAATCCGGTCGTCAATGGTGATTTTTGGCCTCACAGATATGAACATCGATAACTCCGCTTCTATTCGTCGTATGCGAATCTGCGGCATAGCAACTTGTAGCTTAAAACACGGCCCAACGACTCACCTTATACCGATCTGCGACAAACTTGCATAGTTTCGTCAAACATCGACCGTTTCGAGTGGTAGGCAATCCGGCCGTCAATGGTGATTCATGGCCTGACAGATATAAACAACTAAAACTCCGCTTCTATTCGTCGAACGCAAAGCTGCGACATAGCAATCTGTAGCCTAAAACACGACACATCGAGCCACCTTATACCGATCTGCGACGAACTTGCATAGTTTCGTCAAACGTCGATCGTTCCGAGTGGTAGGCAATCCGGTCGTCAATGGTGATCAATGGCCTCACAGATATAAACATCGATAACTCCGCTTCTATTCGTCGTATGCGAATCTGCGACATAGCAACTTGCAGCATAATCACGGCCCAACGACCCACCTTATACCGATCTGCGAAGAACTTGCATAGTTTCGTCAAACGTCGATCGTTCCGAGTGGTAGGCAATCCGGCCGTCAATGGTGATTCATGGCCTCACCAGATATAAACAACAATAACTCCGCTTCTATTCGTCGTATGCGAATCTGCGACATAGCAACTCGTAGCTTAAAACACGGCCCAACGACTCACCTTATACCGATCTGCGACAAACTTGCATAGTTTCGTCAAACATCGATCGTTTCGAGTGGTAGGCAATCCGGCCGTCAATGGTGATTCATGGCCTGACAGATATAAACAACTATAACTCCGCTTCTATTCGTCGTACGCAAAGCTGCGACATAGCAATCTGTAGCCTAAAACACGACACATCGAGCCACCTTATACCGATCTGCGACGAACTTGCATAGTTTCGTCAAACGTCGATCGTTCCGAGTGGTAGGCAATCCGGTCGTCAATGGTGATCAATGGCCTCACAGATATAAATATCGATAACTTTGCTTCTATTCGTCGTATGCGAATCTGCGACATAGCAACTTGTAGCTTAAAACACGGCCCAACGACCCACCTTATACCGATCTCGAAGACCTTGCATAGTTTCGGCAAACGTCGATCGTTCCGAGTGGTAGGCATTCCGGCGGTCAATGGTGATTTTTGGCCCGACAGATATAAACAACTGTAACTCCGCTTCTATTCATCGTATGCAAATCTGCGACATAGCAATTTGTAGCTTAAGACACGGCACATCGACCCACCTTATACCGATCTGCGAAGAACTTGCATAGTTTCGGCAAACGTCGATCGTTCCGAGTGGTAGGCATCCGGTCGTCAATGGTGATTCATGGCCTGACAGATATAAACAACTGTAACTCCGCTTCTATTCGTCGTACGCAAATCTGCGGCATAGCAATTTGTAGCCTAAAACACGGCACATCGAGCCACCTTATACCGATCTGCGACGAACTTGCATAGTTTCGTTAAACATCGATCGTTTCGAGTGGTAGGCAATCCGGCCGTCAATTGTAATTCATGGCTTGGCAGATATAAACAACTATATCTCCGCTTCTATTTGTCGTACGCAAATCTACGACATAGCAATTTGTAGCCTAAAACACGACACATCGAGCCACCTTATACCGATCTGCGACGAACTTGCATAGTTTCGTCAAACGTCGATCGTTCCGAGTGGTAGGCAATCCGGTCGTCAATGGTGGTTAATGGCCTCACAGATATAAACATCGATAACTCCGCTTCTATTCGTCGTATGCGAATCTGCGACACAGCAACTTGTGGCTTAAAACACGGCCCAACGACCCACCTTATACCGATCTGCGTTGAACTTGCATAGTTTCGGCAAACGTCGATCGTTCCGAGTGGTAGGCAATCCGGCCGTCAATGGTGATTCATGGCCTGACAGATATAAACAACTATAACTCCGCTTCTATTCGTCGTACGCAAAGCTGCGACATAGCAATCTGTAGCCTAAAAACACGACACATCGAGCCACCTTATACCGATCTGCGACGAACTTGCATAGTTTCGTCAAACGTCGATCGTTCCGAGTGGTAGGCAATTTGGTCGTCAATGGTGATCAATGGCCTCACAGATATAAACATCGATAACTCCGCTTCTATTCGTCGTATGCGAATCTGCGACATAGCAATTTGTAGCTTAAAACACGGCACATCGACCCACCTTATACCGATCTGCGAAGAACTTGCATAGTTTCGGCAAACGTCGATCGTTCCGAGTGGTAGGCAATCCGGCGGTCAATGGTGATTCATGGCCTGACCGATATAAACAACTATAACTCCGCTTCTATTCGTCGTACGCAAAGCTGCGACATAGCAATCTGTAGCCTAAAAACACGACACATCGAGCCACGTTATACCGATCTGCGACGAACTTGCATAGTTTCGTCAAACGTCGATCGTTCCGAGTGGTAGGCAATCCGGTCGTCAATGGTGATCAATGGCCTCACAGATATAAACATCGATAACTCCGCTTCTATTCGTCGTATGCGAATCTGCGACATAGCAATTTGTAGCTTAAAACACGGCACATCGACCCACCTTATACCGATCTGCGAAGAACTTGCATAGTTTCGGCAAACGTCGATCGTTCCGAGTGGTAGGCAATCCGGCGGTCAATGGTGATTCATGGCCTGACCGATATAAACAACTATAACTCCGCTTCTATTTGTCGTACGCAAATCTGCGACATAGCAACTTGTAGCATAAACACGGCCCAACGACCCACCTTATACCGATCTGCGAAGAACTTGCATAGTTTCGTCAAACGTCGATCGTTCCGAGTGGTAGGCAATCCGGTCGTCAAGGGTGATCAATGGCCTCACAGATATAAACATCGATAACTCTGCTTCTATTCGTCGTATGCGAATCTGCGACATAGCAATTTGTAGCCTAAAACACGACACATCGAGCCACCTTATACCGATCTGCGACGAACTTGCATAGTTTCGTCAAACGTCGATCGTTCCGAGTGGTAGGCAATCCGGTCGTCAATGGTGGTTAATGGCCTCACAGATATAAACATCGATAACTCCGCTTCTATTCGTCGTATGCGAATCTGCGACACAGCAACTTGTGGCTTAAAACACGGCCCAACGACCCACCTTATACCGATCTGCGTTGAACTTGCATAGTTTCGGCAAACGTCGATCGTTCCGAGTGGTAGGCAATCCGGTCGTCAATGGTGATTTTTGGCCTCACAGATATGAACATCGATAACTCCGCTTCTATTCGTCGTATGCGAATCTGCGGCATAGCAACTTGTAGCTTAAAACACGGCCCAACGACCCACCTTATACCGATCTGCGACAAACTTGCATAGTTTCGTCAAACATCGATCGTTTCGAGTGGTAGGCAATCCGGCCGTCAATGGTGATTCATGGCCTCACCAGATATAAACAACAATAACTCCACTTCTATTCGTCGTACGCAAATCTGCGACATAGCAATTTGTAGCCTAAAACACGACACATCAAGCCACCTTATACCGATCTGCGACGAGCTTGCATAGTTTCGTCAAACGTCGATCGTTCCGAGTGGTAGGCAATGCGGTCGTCAATGGTGATTTTTGGCCTCACCACATATAAACAACAATAACTCCGCTTCTATTCGTCGTATGCGAATCTGCGACATAGCAACTTGTAGCATAAACACGGCCCAACGACCCACCTTATACCGATCTGCGAAGAACTTGCATAGTTTCGTCAAACGTCGATCGTTCCGAGTGGTAGGCAATCCGGTCGTCAATGGTGATCAATGGCCTCACAGATATAAACATCGATAACTCTGCTTCTATTCGTCGTACGCAAAGCTGCGACATAGCAATCTGAAGCCTAAAACACGACATATCGAGCCACCTTATACCGATCTGCGACGAACTTGCATAGTTTCGTCAAACGTCGATCGTTCCGAGTGGTACGCAATCCGGTCGTCAATGGTGATCAATGGCCTCACAGATATAAACATAGATAACTCTGCTTCTATTCGTCGTATGCGAATCTGCGACATAGCAACTTGTAGCTTAAAACACGGCCCAACGACCCACCTTATACCGATCTGCGACGAACTTGCATAGTTTCGTCAAACGTCGATCGTTTCGAGTGGTAGGCAATCCGGCCGTCGATGGTGATTTTTGGCCTGACAGATATAAACAACTATAACTCCGCTTCTATTCGTCGTATGCGAATCTGCGACATAGCAACTCGTAGCTTAAAACACGGCCCAACGACCCACCTTATACCGATCTGCGACCAACTTGCATAGTTTCGGCAAACGTCGATCGTTCCGAGTTGTAGGCAATCCGGCCGTCAATAGTGATTCATGGCCTGACAGATATAAACAACTATAACTCCGCTTCTATTCGTCGTACGCAAAGCTGCGACATAGCAATCTGAAGCCTAAAACACGACATATCGAGCCACCTTATACCGATCTGCGACGAACTTGCATAGTTTCGTCAAACGTCGATCGTTCCGAGTGGTAGGCAATCCGGTCGTCAATGGTGATCAATGGCCTCACAGATATAAACATAGATAACTCTGCTTCTATTCGTCGTATGCGAATCTGCGACATAGCAACTTGTAGCTTAAAACCCGGCGCAACGACCCACCTTATACCGATCTGCGACGAACTTGCATAGTTTCGTCAAACGTCGATCGTTTCGAGTGGTAGGCAATCCGGCCGTCGATGGTGATTTTTGGCCTGACAGATATAAACAACTATAACTCCGCTTCTATTCGTCGTATGCAAATCTGCGACATAGCAATTTGTAGCTTAAGACACGGCACATCGACCCACCTTATACCGATCTCGAAGAACTTGCATAGTTTCGGCAAGCGTCGATCGTTCCGAGTGGTAGGCAATCCGGCGGTCAATGGTGATTCATGGCCTGACAGATATAAACAACTATAACTCCGCTTCTATTTGTCGTACGCAAATCTACGACATAGCAATTTGTAGCCTAAAACACGACACATCGAGCCACCTTATACCGATCTGCGACGAACTTGCATAGTTTCGTCAAACGTCGATCGTTCCGAGTGGTAGGCAATCCGGTCGTCAATGGTGATTTTTGGCCTCACAGATATAAACATCGATAACTCCGCTTCTATTCGTCGTATGCGAATCTGCGGCATAGCAACTTGTAGCTTAAAACACGGCCCAACGAGCCACCTTATACCGATCTGGGACAAACTTGCATAGTTTCGTCAAACATCGATCGTTTCGAGTGGTAGGCAATCCGGCCGTCAATGGTGATTCATGGCCTGACAGATATAAACAACTATAACTCCGCTTCTATTCGTCGTACGCAAAGCTGCGACATAGCAATCTGTAGCCTAAAACACGACACATCGAGCCACCTTATACCGATCTGCGACGAACTTGCATAGTTTCGTCAAACGTCGATCGTTCCGAGTGGTAGGCAATCCGGTCGTCAATGGTGATCAATGGCCTCACATATATAAACATCGATAACTCCGCTTCTATTCGTCGTATGCGAATCTGCGACATAGCAACTTGTAGCATAAACACGGCCCAACGACCCACCTTATACCGATCTGCGAAGAACTTGCATAGTTTCGTCAAACGTCGATCGTTCCGAGTGGTAGGCAATCCGGTCGTCAATGGTGATCAATGGCCTCACAGATATAAACATCGATAACTCTGCTTCTATTCGTCGTATGCGAATCTGCGACATAGCAACTTGTAGCTTAAAACACGGCCCAACGACCCACCTTATACCGATCTCGAAGAACTTGCATAGTTTCGGCAAACGTCGATCGTTCCGAGTGGTAGGCATTCCGGCGGTCAATGGTGATTTTTGGCCCGACAGATATAAACAACTGTAACTCCGCTTCTATTCATCGTATGCAAATCTGCGACATAGCAATTTGTAGCTTAAGACACGGCACATCGACCCACCTTATACCGATCTGCGAAGAACTTGCATAGTTTCGGCAAACGTCGATCGTTCCGAGTGGTAGGCATCCGGTCGTCAATGGTGATTCATGGCCTGACAGATATAAACAACTGTAACTCCGCTTCTATTCGTCGTACGCAAATCTGCGGCATAGCAATTTGTAGCCTAAAACACGGCACATCGAGCCACCTTATACCGATCTGCGACGAACTTGCATAGTTTCGTTAAACATCGATCGTTTCGAGTGGTAGGCAATCCGGCCGTCAATTGTAATTCATGGCTTGGCAGATATAAACAACTATATCTCCGCTTCTATTTGTCGTACGCAAATCTACGACATAGCAATTTGTAGCCTAAAACACGACACATCGAGCCACCTTATACCGATCTGCGACGAACTTGCATAGTTTCGTCAAACGTCGATCGTTCCGAGTGGTAGGCAATCCGGTCGTCAATGGTGGTTAATGGCCTCACAGATATAAACATCGATAACTCCGCTTCTATTCGTCGTATGCGAATCTGCGACACAGCAACTTGTGGCTTAAAACACGGCCCAACGACCCACCTTATACCGATCTGCGTTGAACTTGCATAGTTTCGGCAAACGTCGATCGTTCCGAGTGGTAGGCAATCCGGCCGTCAATGGTGATTCATGGCCTGACAGATATAAACAACTATAACTCCGCTTCTATTCGTCGTACGCAAAGCTGCGACATAGCAATCTGTAGCCTAAAAACACGACACATCGAGCCACCTTATACCGATCTGCGACGAACTTGCATAGTTTCGTCAAACGTCGATCGTTCCGAGTGGTAGGCAATCCGGTCGTCAATGGTGATCAATGGCCTCACAGATATAAACATCGATAACTCCGCTTCTATTCGTCGTATGCGAATCTGCGACATAGCAATTTGTAGCTTAAAACACGGCACATCGACCCACCTTATACCGATCTGCGAAGAACTTGCATAGTTTCGGCAAACGTCGATCGTTCCGAGTGGTAGGCAATCCGGCGGTCAATGGTGATTCATGGCCTGACCGATATAAACAACTATAACTCCGCTTCTATTCGTCGTACGCAAAGCTGCGACATAGCAATCTGTAGCCTAAAAACACGACACATCGAGCCACGTTATACCGATCTGCGACGAACTTGCATAGTTTCGTCAAACGTCGATCGTTCCGAGTGGTAGGCAATCCGGTCGTCAATGGTGATCAATGGCCTCACAGATATAAACATCGATAACTCCGCTTCTATTCGTCGTATGCGAATCTGCGACATAGCAATTTGTAGTTTAAAACACGGCACATCGACCCACCTTATACCGATCTGCGAAGAACTTGCATAGTTTCGGCAAACGTCGATCGTTCCGAGTGGTAGGCAATCCGGCGGTCAATGGTGATTCATGGCCTGACCGATATAAACAACTATAACTCCGCTTCTATTTGTCGTACGCAAATCTGCGACATAGCAACTTGTAGCATAAACACGGCCCAACGACCCACCTTATGCCGATCTGCGAAGAACTTGCATAGTTTCGTCAAACGTCGATCGTTCCGAGTGGTAGGCAATCCGGTCGTCAAGGGTGATCAATGGCCTCACAGATATAAACATCGATAACTCTGCTTCTATTCGTCGTATGCGAATCTGCGACATAGCAATTTGTAGCCTAAAACACGACACATCGAGCCACCTTATACCGATCTGCGACGAACTTGCATAGTTTCGTCAAACGTCGATCGTTCCGAGTGGTAGGCAATCCGGTCGTCAATGGTGGTTAATGGCCTCACAGATATAAACATCGATAACTCCGCTTCTATTCGTCGTATGCGAATCTGCGACACAGCAACTTGTGGCTTAAAACACGGCCCAACGACCCACCTTATACCGATCTGCGTTGAACTTGCATAGTTTCGGCAAACGTCGATCGTTCCGAGTGGTAGGCAATCCGGTCGTCAATGGTGATTTTTGGCCTCACAGATATGAACATCGATAACTCCGCTTCTATTCGTCGTATGCGAATCTGCGGCATAGCAACTTGTAGCTTAAAACACGGCCCAACGACCCACCTTATACCGATCTGCGACAAACTTGCATAGTTTCGTCAAACATCGATCGTTTCGAGTGGTAGGCAATCCGGCCGTCAATGGTGATTCATGGCCTCACCAGATATAAACAACAATAACTCCACTTCTATTCGTCGTACGCAAATCTGCGACATAGCAATTTGTAGCCTAAAACACGACACATCGAGCCACCTTATACCGATCTGCGACGAGCTTGCATAGTTTCGTCAAACGTCGATCGTTCCGAGTGGTAGGCAATCCGGTCGTCAATGGTGATTTTTGGCCTCACCACATATAAACAACAATAACTCCGCTTCTATTCGTCGTATGCGAATCTGCGACATAGCAACTTGTAGCATAAACACGGCCCAACGACCCACCTTATACCGATCTGCGAAGAACTTGCATAGTTTCGTCAAACGTCGATCGTTCCGAGTGGTAGGCAATCCGGTCGTCAATGGTGATCAATGGCCTCACAGATATAAACATCGATAACTCTGCTTCTATTCGTCGTGCGCAAAGCTGCGACATAGCAATCTGAAGCCTAAAACACGACATATCGAGCCACCTTATACCGATCTGCGACGAACTTGCATAGTTTCGTCAAACGTCGATCGTTCCGAGTGGTAGGCAATCCGGTCGTCAATGGTGATCAATGGCCTCACAGATATAAACATAGATAACTCTGCTTCTATTCGTCGTATGCGAATCTGCGACATAGCAACTTGTAGCTTAAAACACGGCGCAACGACCCACCTTATACCGATCTGCGACGAACTTGCATAGTTTCGTCAAACGTCGATCGTTTCGAGTGGTAGGCAATCCGGCCGTCGATGGTGATTTTTGGCCTGACAGATATAAACAACTATAACTCCGCTTCTATTCGTCGTATGCAAATCTGCGACATAGCAATTTGTAGCTTAAGACACGGCACATCGACCCACCTTATACCGATCTCGAAGAACTTGCATAGTTTCGGCAAGCGTCGATCGTTCCGAGTGGTAGGCAATCCGGCGGTCAATGGTGATTCATGGCCTGACAGATATAAACAACTATAACTCCGCTTCTATTTGTCGTACGCAAATCTACGACATAGCAATTTGTAGCCTAAAACACGACACATCGAGCCACCTTATACCGATCTGCGACGAACTTGCATAGTTTCGTCAAACGTCGATCGTTCCGAGTGGTAGGCAATCCGGTCGTCAAGGGTGATCAATGGCCTCACAGATATAAACATCGATAACTCTGCTTCTATTCGTCGTATGCGAATCTGCGACATAGCAATTTGTAGCCTAAAACACGACACATCGAGCCACCTTATACCGATCTGCGACGAACTTGCATAGTTTCGTCAAACGTCGATCGTTCCGAGTGGTAGGCAATCCGGTCGTCAATGGTGATCAATGGCCTCACAGATATAAACATCGATAACTCTGCTTCTATTCGTCGTGCGCAAAGCTGCGACATAGCAATCTGAAGCCTAAAACACGACATATCGAGCCACCTTATACCGATCTGCGACGAACTTGCATAGTTTCGTCAAACGTCGATCGTTCCGAGTGGTAGGCAATCCGGTCGTCAATGGTGATCAATGGCCTCACAGATATAAACATAGATAACTCTGCTTCTATTCGTCGTATGCGAATCTGCGACATAGCAACTTGTAGCGTAAAACACGGCGCAACGACCCACCTTATACCGATCTGCGACGAACTTGCATAGTTTCGTCAAACGTCGATCGTTTCGAGTGGTAGGCAATCCGGCCGTCGATGGTGATTTTTGGCCTGACAGATATAAACAACTATAACTCCGCTTCTATTCGTCGTATGCAAATCTGCGACATAGCAATTTGTAGCTTAAGACACGGCACATCGACCCACCTTATACCGATCTCGAAGAACTTGCATAGTTTCGGCAAGCGTCGATCGTTCCGAGTGGTAGGCAATCCGGCGGTCAATGGTGATTCATGGCCTGACAGATATAAACAACTATAACTCCGCTTCTATTTGTCGTACGCAAATCTACGACATAGCAATTTGTAGCCTAAAACACGACACATCGAGCCACCTTATACCGATCTGCGACGAACTTGCATAGTTTCGTCAAACGTCGATCGTTCCGAGTGGTAGGCAATCCGGTCGTCAAGGGTGATCAATGGCCTCACAGATATAAACATCGATAACTCTGCTTCTATTCGTCGTATGCGAATCTGCGACATAGCAATTTGTAGCCTAAAACACGACACATCGAGCCACCTTATACCGATCTGCGACGAACTTGCATAGTTTCGTCAAACGTCGATCGTTCCGAGTGGTAGGCAATCCGGTCGTCAATGGTGGTTAATGGCCTCACAGATATAAACATCGATAACTCCGCTTCTATTCGTCGTATGCGAATCTGCGACACAGCAACTTGTGGCTTAAAACACGGCCCAACGACCCACCTTATACCGATCTGCGTTGAACTTGCATAGTTTCGGCAAACGTCGATCGTTCCGAGTGGTAGGCAATCCGGCCGTCAATGGTGATTCATGGCCTGACAGATATAAACAACTATAACTCCGCTTCTATTCGTCGTACGCAAAGCTGCGACATAGCAATCTGTAGCCTAAAAACACGACACATCGAGCCACCTTATACCGATCTGCGACGAACTTGCATAGTTTCGTCAAACGTCGATCGTTCCGAGTGGTAGGCAATCCGGTCGTCAATGGTGATCAATGGCCTCACAGATATAAACATCGATAACTCCGCTTCTATTCGTCGTATGCGAATCTGCGACATAGCAATTTGTAGCTTAAAACACGGCACATCGACCCACCTTATACCGATCTGCGAAGAACTTGCATAGTTTCGGCAAACGTCGATCGTTCCGAGTGGTAGGCAATCCGGCGGTCAATGGTGATTCATGGCCTGACCGATATAAACAACTATAACTCCGCTTCTATTCGTCGTACGCAAAGCTGCGACATAGCAATCTGTAGCCTAAAAACACGACACATCGAGCCACGTTATACCGATCTGCGACGAACTTGCATAGTTTCGTCAAACGTCGATCGTTCCGAGTGGTAGGCAATCCGGTCGTCAATGGTGATCAATGGCCTCACAGATATAAACATCGATAACTCCGCTTCTATTCGTCGTATGCGAATCTGCGACATAGCAATTTGTAGTTTAAAACACGGCACATCGACCCACCTTATACCGATCTGCGAAGAACTTGCATAGTTTCGGCAAACGTCGATCGTTCCGAGTGGTAGGCAATCCGGCGGTCAATGGTGATTCATGGCCTGACCGATATAAACAACTATAACTCCGCTTCTATTTGTCGTACGCAAATCTGCGACATAGCAACTTGTAGCATAAACACGGCCCAACGACCCACCTTATGCCGATCTGCGAAGAACTTGCATAGTTTCGTCAAACGTCGATCGTTCCGAGTGGTAGGCAATCCGGTCGTCAAGGGTGATCAATGGCCTCACAGATATAAACATCGATAACTCTGCTTCTATTCGTCGTATGCGAATCTGCGACATAGCAATTTGTAGCCTAAAACACGACACATCGAGCCACCTTATACCGATCTGCGACGAACTTGCATAGTTTCGTCAAACGTCGATCGTTCCGAGTGGTAGGCAATCCGGTCGTCAATGGTGGTTAATGGCCTCACAGATATAAACATCGATAACTCCGCTTCTATTCGTCGTATGCGAATCTGCGACACAGCAACTTGTGGCTTAAAACACGGCCCAACGACCCACCTTATACCGATCTGCGTTGAACTTGCATAGTTTCGGCAAACGTCGATCGTTCCGAGTGGTAGGCAATCCGGTCGTCAATGGTGATTTTTGGCCTCACAGATATGAACATCGATAACTCCGCTTCTATTCGTCGTATGCGAATCTGCGGCATAGCAACTTGTAGCTTAAAACACGGCCCAACGACCCACCTTATACCGATCTGCGACAAACTTGCATAGTTTCGTCAAACATCGATCGTTTCGAGTGGTAGGCAATCCGGCCGTCAATGGTGATTCATGGCCTCACCAGATATAAACAACAATAACTCCACTTCTATTCGTCGTACGCAAATCTGCGACATAGCAATTTGTAGCCTAAAACACGACACATCGAGCCACCTTATACCGATCTGCGACGAGCTTGCATAGTTTCGTCAAACGTCGATCGTTCCGAGTGGTAGGCAATCCGGTCGTCAATGGTGATTTTTGGCCTCACCACATATAAACAACAATAACTCCGCTTCTATTCGTCGTATGCGAATCTGCGACATAGCAACTTGTAGCATAAACACGGCCCAACGACCCACCTTATACCGATCTG
This sequence comes from Anoplius nigerrimus, assembly GCA_914767735.1. NCBI lineage: Eukaryota > Metazoa > Arthropoda > Insecta > Hymenoptera > Pompilidae > Anoplius > Anoplius nigerrimus. Next base: position 69,384 of record CAJZBX010000036.1, on the reverse strand, counting down.
CGAAGAACTTGCATAGTTTCGTCAAACGTCGATCGTTCCGAGTGGTAGGCAATCCGGTCGTCAATGGTGATCAATGGCCTCACAGATATAAACATCGATAACTCTGCTTCTATTCGTCGTGCGCAAAGCTGCGACATAGCAATCTGAAGCCTAAAACACGACATATCGAGCCACCTTATACCGATCTGCGACGAACTTGCATAGTTTCGTCAAACGTCGATCGTTCCGAGTGGTAGGCAATCCGGTCGTCAATGGTGATCAATGGCCTCACAGATATAAACATAGATAACTCTGCTTCTATTCGTCGTATGCGAATCTGCGACATAGCAACTTGTAGCTTAAAACACGGCGCAACGACCCACCTTATACCGATCTGCGACGAACTTGCATAGTTTCGTCAAACGTCGATCGTTTCGAGTGGTAGGCAATCCGGCCGTCGATGGTGATTTTTGGCCTGACAGATATAAACAACTATAACTCCGCTTCTATTCGTCGTATGCAAATCTGCGACATAGCAATTTGTAGCTTAAGACACGGCACATCGACCCACCTTATACCGATCTCGAAGAACTTGCATAGTTTCGGCAAGCGTCGATCGTTCCGAGTGGTAGGCAATCCGGCGGTCAATGGTGATTCATGGCCTGACAGATATAAACAACTATAACTCCGCTTCTATTTGTCGTACGCAAATCTACGACATAGCAATTTGTAGCCTAAAACACGACACATCGAGCCACCTTATACCGATCTGCGACGAACTTGCATAGTTTCGTCAAACGTCGATCGTTCCGAGTGGTAGGCAATCCGGTCGTCAAGGGTGATCAATGGCCTCACAGATATAAACATCGATAACTCTGCTTCTATTCGTCGTATGCGAATCTGCGACATAGCAATTTGTAGCCTAAAACACGACACATCGAGCCACCTTATACCGATCTGCGACGAACTTGCATAGTTTCGTCAAACGTCGATCGTTCCGAGTGGTAGGCAATCCGGTCGTCAATGGTGATCAATGGCCTCACAGATATAAACATCGATAACTCTGCTTCTATTCGTCGTGCGCAAAGCTGCGACATAGCAATCTGAAGCCTAAAACACGACATATCGAGCCACCTTATACCGATCTGCGACGAACTTGCATAGTTTCGTCAAACGTCGATCGTTCCGAGTGGTAGGCAATCCGGTCGTCAATGGTGATCAATGGCCTCACAGATATAAACATAGATAACTCTGCTTCTATTCGTCGTATGCGAATCTGCGACATAGCAACTTGTAGCGTAAAACACGGCGCAACGACCCACCTTATACCGATCTGCGACGAACTTGCATAGTTTCGTCAAACGTCGATCGTTTCGAGTGGTAGGCAATCCGGCCGTCGATGGTGATTTTTGGCCTGACAGATATAAACAACTATAACTCCGCTTCTATTCGTCGTATGCAAATCTGCGACATAGCAATTTGTAGCTTAAGACACGGCACATCGACCCACCTTATACCGATCTCGAAGAACTTGCATAGTTTCGGCAAGCGTCGATCGTTCCGAGTGGTAGGCAATCCGGCGGTCAATGGTGATTCATGGCCTGACAGATATAAACAACTATAACTCCGCTTCTATTTGTCGTACGCAAATCTACGACATAGCAATTTGTAGCCTAAAACACGACACATCGAGCCACCTTATACCGATCTGCGACGAACTTGCATAGTTTCGTCAAACGTCGATCGTTCCGAGTGGTAGGCAATCCGGTCGTCAAGGGTGATCAATGGCCTCACAGATATAAACATCGATAACTCTGCTTCTATTCGTCGTATGCGAATCTGCGACATAGCAATTTGTAGCCTAAAACACGACACATCGAGCCACCTTATACCGATCTGCGACGAACTTGCATAGTTTCGTCAAACGTCGATCGTTCCGAGTGGTAGGCAATCCGGTCGTCAATGGTGGTTAATGGCCTCACAGATATAAACATCGATAACTCCGCTTCTATTCGTCGTATGCGAATCTGCGACACAGCAACTTGTGGCTTAAAACACGGCCCAACGACCCACCTTATACCGATCTGCGACGAACTTGCATAGTTTCGTCAAACGTCGATCGTTCCGAGTGGTAGGCAATCCGGTCGTCAATGGTGATTTTTGGCCTCACAGATATGAACATCGATAACTCCGCTTCTATTCGTCGTATGCGAATCTGCGGCATAGCAACTTGTAGCTTAAAACACGGCCCAACGACCCACCTTATACCGATCTGCGACAAACTTGCATAGTTTCGTCAAACATCGATCGTTTCGAGTGGTAGGCAATCCGGCCGTCAATGGTGATTCATGGCCTCACCAGATATAAACAACAATAACTCCACTTCTATTCGTCGTACGCAAATCTGCGACATAGCAATTTGTAGCCTAAAACACGACACATCGAGCCACCTTATACCGATCTGCGACGAGCTTGCATAGTTTCGTCAAACGTCGATCGTTCCGAGTGGTAGGCAATCCGGTCGTCAATGGTGATTTTTGGCCTCACCACATATAAACAACAATAACTCCGCTTCTATTCGTCGTATGCGAATCTGCGACATAGCAACTTGTAGCATAAACACGGCCCAACGACCCACCTTATACCGATCTGCGAAGAACTTGCATAGTTTCGTCAAACGTCGATCGTTCCGAGTGGTGGGCAATCCGGTCGTCAATGGTGATCAATGGCCTCACAGATATAAACATCGATAACTCTGCTTCTATTCGTCGTACGCAAAGCTGCGACATAGCAATCTGAAGCCTAAAACACGACATATCGAGCCACCTTATACCGATCTGCGACGAACTTGCATAGTTTCGTCAAACGTCGATCGTTCCGAGTGGTAGGCAATCCGGTCGTCAATGGTGATCAATGGCCTCACAGATATAAACATAGATAACTCTGCTTCTATTCGTCGTATGCGAATCTGCGACATTGCAACTTGTAGCTTAAAACACGGCCCAACGACCCACCTTATACCGATCTGCGACGAACTTGCATAGTTTCGTCAAACGTCGATCGTTTCGAGTGGTAGGCAATCCGGCCGTCGATGGTGATTTTTGGCCTGACAGATATAAACAACTATAACTCCGCTTCTATTCGTCGTATGCGAATCTGCGACATAGCAACTCGTAGCTTAAAACACGGCCCAACGACCCACCTTATACCGATCTGCGACCAACTTGCATAGTTTCGGCAAACGTCGATCGTTCCGAGTTGTACGCAATCCGGCCGTCAATAGTGATTCATGGCCTGACAGATATAAACAACTATAACTCCGCTTCTATTCGTCGTACGCAAAGCTGCGACATAGCAATCTGAAGCCTAAAACACGACATATCGAGCCACCTTATACCGATCTGCGACGAACTTGCATAGTTTCGTCAAACGTCGATCGTTCCGAGTGGTAGGCAATCCGGTCGTCAATGGTGATCAATGGCCTCACAGATATAAACATAGATAACTCTGCTTCTATTCGTCGTATGCGAATCTGCGACATAGCAACTTGTAGCTTAAAACACGGCGCAACGACCCACCTTATACCGATCTGCGACGAACTTGCATAGTTTCGTCAAACGTCGATCGTTTCGAGTGGTAGGCAATCCGGCCGTCGATGGTGATTTTTGGCCTGACAGATATAAACAACTATAACTCCGCTTCTATTCGTCGTATGCAAATCTGCGACATAGCAATTTGTAGCTTAAGACACGGCACATCGACCCACCTTATACCGATCTCGAAGAACTTGCATAGTTTCGGCAAGCGTCGATCGTTCCGAGTGGTAGGCAATCCGGCGGTCAATGGTGATTCATGGCCTGACAGATATAAACAACTATAACTCCGCTTCTATTTGTCGTACGCAAATCTACGACATAGCAATTTGTAGCCTAAAACACGACACATCGAGCCACCTTATACCGATCTGCGACGAACTTGCATAGTTTCGTCAAACGTCGATCGTTCCGAGTGGTAGGCAATCCGGTCGTCAATGGTGATTTTTGGCCTCACAGATATAAACATCGATAACTCCGCTTCTATTCGTCGTATGCGAATCTGCGGCATAGCAACTTGTAGCTTAAAACACGGCCCAACGAGCCACCTTATACCGATCTGGGACAAACTTGCATAGTTTCGTCAAACATCGATCGTTTCGAGTGGTAGGCAATCCGGCCGTCAATGGTGATTCATGGCCTGACAGATATAAACAACTATAACTCCGCTTCTATTCGTCGTACGCAAAGCTGCGACATAGCAATCTGTAGCCTAAAACACGACACATCGAGCCACCTTATACCGATCTGCGACGAACTTGCATAGTTTCGTCAAACGTCGATCGTTCCGAGTGGTAGGCAATCCGGTCGTCAATGGTGATCAATGGCCTCACATATATAAACATCGATAACTCCGCTTCTATTCGTCGTATGCGAATCTGCGACATAGCAACTTGTAGCATAAACACGGCCCAACGACCCACCTTATACCGATCTGCGAAGAACTTGCATAGTTTCGTCAAACGTCGATCGTTCCGAGTGGTAGGCAATCCGGTCGTCAATGGTGATCAATGGCCTCACAGATATAAACATCGATAACTCTGCTTCTATTCGTCGTATGCGAATCTGCGACATAGCAACTTGTAGCTTAAAACACGGCCCAACGACCCACCTTATACCGATCTGCGACGAACTTGCATAGTTTCGTCAAACGTCGATCGTTCCGAGTGGTAGGCATTCCGGCGGTCAATGGTGATTCATGGCCTGACAGATATAAACAACTATAACTCCGCTTCTATTTGTCGTACGCAAATCTACGACATAGCAATTTGTAGCCTAAAACACGAGACATCGAGCCACCTTATATCGATCTGCGACGAACTTGCATAGTTTCGTCAAACGTCGATCGTTCCGAGTGGTAGGCAATCCGGTCGTCAATGGTGATTTTTGGCCTCACAGATATGAACATCGATAACTCCGCTTCTATTCGTCGTATGCGAATCTGCGGCATAGCAACTTGTAGCTTAAAACACGGCCCAACGACCCACCTTATACCGATCTGCGACAAACTTGCATAGTTTCGTCAAACATCGATCGTTTCGAGTGGTAGGCAATCCGGCCGTCAATGGTGATTCATGGCCTGACAGATATAAACAACTATAACTCCGCTTCTATTCGTCGTACGCAAAGCTGCGACATAGCAATCTGTAGCCTAAAACACGACCCATCGAGCCTCCTTATACCGATCTGCGACGAACTTGCATAGTTTCGTCAAACGTCGATCGTTCCGAGTGGTAGGCAATCCGGTCGCCAATGGTGATCAATGGCCTCACAGATATAAACATCGATAACTCCGCTTCTATTCGTCGTATGCGAATCTGCGACATAGCAACTTGTAGCATAAACACGGCCCAACGACCCACCTTATACCGATCTGCGAAGAACTTGCATAGTTTCGTCAAACGTCGATCGTTCCGAGTGGTAGGCAATCCGGCCGTCAATGGTGATTCATGGCCTGACAGATATAAACAACTATAACTCCGCTTCTATTCGTCGTACGCAAATCTGCGACATAGCAATTTGTAGCCTAAAACACGACACATCGAGCCACCTTATACCGATCTGCGACGAGCTTGCATAGTTTCGTCAAACGTCGATCGTTCCGAGTGGTAGGCAATCCGGTCGTCAATGGTGATTTTTGGCCTCACCACATATAAACAACAATAACTCCGCTTCTATTCGTCGTATGCGAATCTGCGACATAGCAACTTGTAGCATAAACACGGCCCAACGACCCACCTTATACCGATCTGCGAAGAACTTGCATAGTTTCGTCAAACGTCGATCGTTCCGAGTGGTGGGCAATCCGGTCGTCAATGGTGATCAATGGCCTCACAGATATAAACATCGATAACTCTGCTTCTATTCGTCGTACGCAAAGCTGCGACATAGCAATCTGAAGCCTAAAACACGACATATCGAGCCACCTTATACCGATCTGCGACGAACTTGCATAGTTTCGTCAAACGTCGATCGTTCCGAGTGGTAGGCAATCCGGTCGTCAATGGTGATCAATGGCCTCACAGATATAAACATAGATAACTCTGCTTCTATTCGTCGTATGCGAATCTGCGACATTGCAACTTGTAGCTTAAAACACGGCCCAACGACCCACCTTATACCGATCTGCGACGAACTTGCATAGTTTCGTCAAACGTCGATCGTTTCGAGTGGTAGGCAATCCGGCCGTCGATGGTGATTTTTGGCCTGACAGATATAAACAACTATAACTCCGCTTCTATTCGTCGTATGCGAATCTGCGACATAGCAACTCGTAGCTTAAAACACGGCCCAACGACCCACCTTATACCGATCTGCGACCAACTTGCATAGTTTCGGCAAACGTCGATCGTTCCGAGTTGTAGGCAATCCGGCCGTCAATAGTGATTCATGGCCTGACAGATATAAACAACTATAACTCCGCTTCTATTCGTCGTACGCAAAGCTGCGACATAGCAATCTGAAGCCTAAAACACGACATATCGAGCCACCTTATACCGATCTGCGACGAACTTGCATAGTTTCGTCAAACGTCGATCGTTCCGAGTGGTAGGCAATCCGGTCGTCAATGGTGATCAATGGCCTCACAGATATAAACATAGATAACTCTGCTTCTATTCGTCGTATGCGAATCTGCGACATAGCAACTTGTAGCTTAAAACACGGCGCAACGACCCACCTTATACCGATCTGCGACGAACTTGCATAGTTTCGTCAAACGTCGATCGTTTCGAGTGGTAGGCAATCCGGCCGTCGATGGTGATTTTTGGCCTGACAGATATAAACAACTATAACTCCGCTTCTATTCGTCGTATGCAAATCTGCGACATAGCAATTTGTAGCTTAAGACACGGCACATCGACCCACCTTATACCGATCTCGAAGAACTTGCATAGTTTCGGCAAGCGTCGATCGTTCCGAGTGGTAGGCAATCCGGCGGTCAATGGTGATTCATGGCCTGACAGATATAAACAACTATAACTCCGCTTCTATTTGTCGTACGCAAATCTACGACATAGCAATTTGTAGCCTAAAACACGACACATCGAGCCACCTTATACCGATCTGCGACGAACTTGCATAGTTTCGTCAAACGTCGATCGTTCCGAGTGGTAGGCAATCCGGTCGTCAATGGTGATTTTTGGCCTCACAGATATAAACATCGATAACTCCGCTTCTATTCGTCGTATGCGAATCTGCGGCATAGCAACTTGTAGCTTAAAACACGGCCCAACGAGCCACCTTATACCGATCTGGGACAAACTTGCATAGTTTCGTCAAACATCGATCGTTTCGAGTGGTAGGCAATCCGGTCGTCAATGGTGATTCATGGCCTGACAGATATAAACAACTATAACTCCGCTTCTATTCGTCGTACGCAAAGCTGCGACATAGCAATCTGTAGCCTAAAACACGACACATCGAGCCACCTTATACCGATCTGCGACGAACTTGCATAGTTTCGTCAAACGTCGATCGTTCCGAGTGGTAGGCAATCCGGTCGTCAATGGTGATCAATGGCCTCACAGATATAAACATCGATAACTCTGCTTCTATTCGTCGTATGCGAATCTGCGACATAGCAACTTGTAGCATAAACACGGCCCAACGACCCACCTTATACCGATCTGCGACGAACTTGCATAGTTTCGTCAAACGTCGATCGTTCCGAGTGGTAGGCAATCCGGTCGTCAATGGTGATTTTTGGCCTGACAGATATAAACAACTATAACTCCGCTTCTATTCGTCGTACGCAAAGCTGCGACATAGCAATCTGTAGCCTAAAACACGACCCATCGAGCCTCCTTATACCGATCTGCGACGAACTTGCATAGTTTCGTCAAACGTCGATCGTTCCGAGTGGTAGGCAATCCGGTCGCCAATGGTGATCAATGGCCTCACAGATATAAACATCGATAACTCCGCTTCTATTCGTCGTATGCGAATCTGCGACATAGCAACTTGTAGCATAAACACGGCCCAACGACCCACCTTATACCGATCTGCGAAGAACTTGCATAGTTTCGTCAAACGTCGATCGTTCCGAGTGGTAGGCAATCCGGCCGTCAATGGTGATTCATGGCCTGACAGATATAAACAACTATAACTCCGCTTCTATTCGTCGTACGCAAAGCTGCGACATAGCAATCTGTAGCCTAAAACACGACCCATCGAGCCTCCTTATACCGATCTGCGACGAACTTGCATAGTTTCGTCAAACGTCGATCGTTCCGAGTGGTAGGCAATCCGGTCGTCAATGGTGATCAATGGCCTCACATATATAAACATCGATAACTCCGCTTCAATTCGTCGTATGCGAATCTGCGACATAGCAACTTGTAGCATAAACACGGCCCAACGACCCACCTTATACCGATCTGCGAAGAACTTGCATAGTTTCGTCAAACGTCGATCGTTCCGAGTGGTAGGCAATCCGGCCGTCAATGGTGATTCATGGCCTCACCAGATATAAACAACAATAACTCCGCTTCTATTCGTCGTATGCGAATCTGCGACATAGCAACTCGTAGCTTAAAACACGGCCCAACGACCCACCTTATACCGATCTGCGACGAACTTGCATAGTTTCGTCAAACATCGATCGTTTCGAGTGGTAGGCAATCCGGCCGTCAATAGTGATTTTTGGCCCGACAGATATAAACAACTATAACTCCGCTTCTATTCGTCGTATGCAAATCTGCGACATAGCAATTTGTAGCTTAAGACACGTCACATCGACCCACCTTATACCGATCTGCGAAGAACTTGCATAGTTTCGGCAAACGTCGATCGTTCCGAGTGGTAGGCAATCCGGCCGTCAATGGTGATTCATGGCCTGACAGATATAAACAACTATAACTCCGCTTCTATTCGTCGTACGCAGAGCTGCGACATAGCAATCTGAAGCCTAAAACACGACATATCGAGCCACCTTATACCGATCTGCAACGAACTTGCATAGTTTCGTCAAACGTCGATCGTTCCGAGTGGTAGGCAATCCGGTCGTCAATGGTGATCAATGGCCGCACAGATATAAACATCGATTACTCTGCTTCTAATCGTCGTATGCGAATCTGCGACATAGCAACTCGTAGCTTAAATCACGGCCCAACGACCCACCTTATACCGATCTGCGACGAACTTGCATAGTTTCGGCAAACGTCGATCGTTCCGAGTGGTAGGCAATCCGGCCGTCAATGGTGATTCACGGCCTGACAGATATAAACAACTATAACTCCGCTTCTATTCGTCGTACGCAAATCTGCGACATAGCAATTTGTAGCCTAAAACACGACACATCGAGCCACCTTATACCGATCTGCGACGAACTTGCATAGTTTCGTCAAACGTCGATCGTTCCGAGTGGTAGGCAATCCGGTCGTCAATGGTGATTTTTGGCCTCACAGATATAAACATCGATAACTCCGCTTCTATTCGTCGTATGCGAATCTGCCGCATAGCAACTTGTAGCTTAAAACACGGCCCAACGACCCACCTTATACCGATCTGCGACAAACTTGCATATTTTCGTCAAACATCGGTCGTTTCGAGTGGTAGGCAATCCGGCCGTCAATGGTGATTCATGGCCTCACCAGATATAAACAACAATAACTCCGCTTCTATTCGTCGTATGCGAATCTGCGACATAGCAACTCGTAGCTTAAAACACGGCCCAACGACCCACCTTATACCGATCTGCGACGAACTTGCATAGTTTCGTCAAACGTCGATCGTTTCGAGTGGTAGGCAATCCGGCCGTCAATGGTGATTTTTGGCCTGACAGATATAAACAACTATGACTCCGCTTCTATTCGTCGTATGCAAATCTGCAACATAGCAATTTGTAGCTTAAGACACGGCACATCGACCCTCCTTATACCGATCTCGAAGAACTTGCATAGTTTCGGCAAACGTCGATCGTTCCGAGTGGTAGGCATTCCGGCGGTCAATGGTGATTCATGGCCTGACAGATATAAACAACTATAACTCCGCTTCTATTTGTCGTACGCAAATCTACGACATAGCAATTTGTAGCCTAAAACACGACACATCGAGCCACCTTATACCAATCCGCGACGAACTTGCATAGTTTCGTCAAACGTCGATCGTTCCGAGTGGTAGGCAATCCGGTCGTGAATGGTGATTTTTGGCCTCACAGATATAAACATCGATAACTCCGCTTCTATTCGTCGTATGCGAATCTGCGGCATAGCAACTTGTAGCTTAAAACACGGCCCAACGACTCACCTTATACCGATCTGCGACAAACTTGCATAGTTTCGTCAAACATCGATCGTTTCGAGTGGTAGGCAATCCGGCCGTCAATGGTGATTCATGGCCTGACAGATATAAACAACTATAACTCCGCTTCTATTCGTCGTACGCAAAGCTGCGACATAGCAATCTGTAGCCTAAAACACGACACATCGAGCCACCTTATACCGATCTGCGACGAACTTGCATAGTTTCGTCAAACGTCGATCGTTCCGAGTGGTAGGCAATCCGGTCGTCAATGGTGATCAATGGCCTCACAGATATAAATATCGATAACTTTGCTTCTATTCGTCGTATGCGAATCTGCGAAATAGCAACTTGTAGCTTAAAACACGGCCCAACGACCCACCTTATACCGATCTGCGACGAACTTGCATAGTTTCGTCAAACGTCGATCGTTTCGAGTGGTAGGCAATCCGGCCGTCAATGGTGATGTTTGGCCTGACAGATATAAACAACTATAACTCCGCTTCTATTCGTCGTATGCAAATCTGCGACATAGCAATTTGTAGCTTAAGACGGCACATCGACCCACCTTATACCGATCTCGAAGAACTTGCATAGTTTCGGCAAACGTCGGTCGTTCCGAGTGGTAGGCAATCCGGCGGTCAATGGTGATTCATGGCCTGACAGATATAAACAACTATAACTCCGCTTCTATTTGTCGTACGCAAATCTACGACATAGCAATTTGTAGCCTAAAACACGACACATCGAGCCACCTTATACCGATCTGCGACGAACTTGCATAGTTTCGTCAAACGTCGATCGTTCCGAGTGGTAGGCAATCCGGTCGTCAATGGTGATTTTTGGCCTCACAGATATGACCATCGATAACTCCGCTTCTATTCGTCGTATGCGAATCTGCGGCATAGCAACTTGTAGCTTAAAACACGGCCCAACGACCCACCTTATACCGATCTGCGACAAACTTGCATAGTTTCGTCAAACATCGATCGTTCCGAGTGGTAGGCAATCCGGTCGTCAATGGTGATCAATGGCCTCACAGATATAAACATCGATAACTCCGCTTCTATTCGTCGTATGCGAATCTGCGACATAGCAACTTGTAGCATAAACACGGCCCAACGACCCACCTTATACCGATCTGCGAAGAACTTGCACAGTTTCGTCAAACGTCGATCGTTCCGAGTGGTAGGCAATCCGGCCGTCAATGGTGATTCATGGCCTCACCACATATAAACAACAATAACTCCGCTTTTATTCGTCGTATGCGAATCTGCGACATAGCAACTCGTAGCTTAAAACACGGCCCAACGACCCACCTCATACCGATCTGCGACGAACTTGCATAGTTTCGTCAAACATCGATCGTTTTGAGTGGTAGGCAATCCGGCCGTCAATGGTGATTTTTGGCCCGACAGATATAAACAACTATAACTCCGCTTCTATTCGTCGTATGCTAATCTGCGGCATAGCAACTTGTAGCTTAAAACACGGCCCAACGACCCACCTTATACCGATCTGCGACAAACTTGCATAGTTTCGTCAAACATCGATCGTTTCGAGTGGTAGGCAATCCGGCCGTCAATGGTGATTCATGGCCTCACCAGATATAAACAACAATAACTCCGCTTCTATTCGTCGTATGCGAATCTGCGACATAGCAATCTGAAGCCTAAAACACGACATATCGAGCCACCTTATATCGATCTGCGACGAACTTGCATAGTTTCGTCAAACGTCGATCGTTCCGAGTGGTAGGCAATCCGGTCGTCAATGGTGATCAATGGCCTGACAGATATAAACATCGATAACTGCGCTTCTATTCGTCGTATGCGAATCTGCGACATAGCAATTTGTAGCTTAAAACACGGCACATCGACCCACCTTATACCGATCTGCGAAGAACTTGCATAGTTTCGGCAAACGTCGATCGTTCCGAGTGGTAGGCAATCCGGCGGTCAATGGTGATTCATGGCCTGACAGATATAAACAACTATAACTCCGCTTCTATTTGTCGTACGCAAATCTGCGACATAGCAACTTGTAGCATAAACACGGCCCAACGACCCACCTTATACCGATCTGCGACGAACTTGCATAGTTTCGTCAAACGTCGATCGTTCCGAGTGGTAGGCAATCCGGTCGTCAATGGTGATTTTTGGCCTTACAGATATAAACATCGATAACTCCGCTTCTATTCGTCGTATGCGAATCTTCCGCATAGCAACTTGTAGCTTAAAACACGGCCCAACGACCCACCTTATACCGATCTGCGACAAACTTGCATAGTGTCGTCAAACATCGATCGTTTCGAGTGGTAGGCAATCCGGCCGTCAATGGTGATTCATGGCCTCACCAGATATAAACAACAATAACTCCGCTTCTATTCGTCGTATGCGAATCTGCGACATAGCAACTCGTAGCTTAAAACACGGCCCAACGACCCACCTTATACCGATCTGCGACAAACTTGCATAGTTTCGTCAAACATCGATCGTTTCGAGTGGTAGGCAATCCGGCCGTCAATGGTGATTCATGGCCTCACCAGATATAAACAACAATAACTCCGCTTCTATTCGTCGTATGCGAATCTGCGACATAGCAACTTTGTAGCTTAAAACACGGCCCAACGACCCACCTTATACCGATCTGCGACGAACTTGCATAGTTTCGTCAAACGTCGATCGTTTCTAGTGGTAGGCAATCCGGCCGTCAATGGTGATTTTTGGCCCGACAGATATAAACAACTATAACTCCGCTTCTATTCGTCGTATGCAAATCTGCGACATAGCAATTTGTAGCTTAAGACACGTCACATCGACCCACCTAATACCGATCTGCGAAGAACTTGCATAGTATCAGCAAACGTCGATCGTTCCGAGTGGTAGGCAATCCGGCCGTCAATGGTGATTCATGGCCTGACAGATATAAACAACTATAACTCCGCTTCTATTCGTCGTACGCAAAGCTGCGACATAGCAATCTGAAGCCTAAAACACGACATATCGAGCCACCTTATACCGATCTGCGACGAACTTGCATAGTTTCGTCAAACGTCGATCGTTCCGAGTGGTAGGCAATCCGGTCGTCAATGGTGATCAATGGCCGCACAGATATAAACATCGATTACTCTGCTTCTAATCGTCGTATGCGAATCTGCGACATAGCAACTCGTAGCTTAAAACACGGCCCAACGACCCACCTTATACCGATCTGCGACGAACTTGCATAGTTTCGGCAAACGTCGATCGTTCCGAGTGGTAGGCAATCCGGCCGTCAATGGTGATTCATGGCCTGACAGATATAAACAACTATAACTCCGCTTCTATTCGTCGTACGCAAATCTGCGACATAGCAATTTGTAGCCTAAAACACGACACATCGAGCCACCTTATACCGATCTGCGACGAACTTGCATAGTTTCGTCAAACGTCGATCGTTCCGAGTGGTAGGCAATCCGGTCGTCAATGGTGATTTTTGGCCTCACAGATATAAACATCGATAACTCCGCTTCTATTCGTCGTATGCGAATCTGCCGCATAGCAACTTGTAGCTTAAAACACGGCCCAACGACCCACCTTATACCGATCTGCGACAAACTTGCATATGTTCGTCAAACATCGGTCGTTTCGAGTGGTAGGCAATCCGGCCGTCAATGGTGATTCATGGCCACACCAGATATAAACAACAATAACTCCGCTTCTATTCGTCGTATGCGAATCTGCGACATAGCAACTCGTAGCTTAAAACACGGCCCAACGACCCACCTTATACCGATCTGCGACGAACTTGCATAGTTTCGTCAAACGTCGATCGTTTCGAGTGGTAGGCAATCCGGCCGTCAATGGTGATTTTTGGCCTGACAGATATAAACAACTATGACTCCGCTTCTATTCGTCGTATGCAAATCTGCAGCATAGCAATTTGTAGCTTAAGACACGGCACATCGACCCTCCTTATACCGATCTCGAAGAACTTGCATAGTTTCGGCAAACGTCGATCGTTCCGAGTGGTAGGCATTCCGGCGGTCAATGGTGATTCATGGCCTGACAGATATAAACAACTATAACTCCGCTTCTATTTGTCGTACGCAAATCTACGACATAGCAATTTGTAGCCTAAAACACGACACATCGAGCCACCTTATACCAATCCGCGACGAACTTGCATAGTTTCGTCAAACGTCGATCGTTCCGAGTGGTAGGCAATCCGGTCGTGAATGGTGATTTTTGGCCTCACAGATATAAACATCGATAACTCCGCTTCTATTCGTCGTATGCGAATCTGCGGCATAGCAACTTGTAGCTTAAAACACGGCCCAACGACTCACCTTATACCGATCTGCGACAAACTTGCATAGTTTCGTCAAACATCGATCGTTTCGAGTGGTAGGCAATCCGGCCGTCAATGGTGATTCATGGCCTGACAGATATAAACAACTATAACTCCGCTTCTATTCGTCGTACGCAAAGCTGCGACATAGCAATCTGTAGCCTAAAACACGACACATCGAGCCACCTTATACCGATCTGCGACGAACTTGCATAGTTTCGTCAAACGTCGATCGTTCCGAGTGGTAGGCAATCCGGTCGTCAATGGTGATCAATGGCCTCACAGATATAAATATCGATAACTTTGCTTCTATTCGTCGTATGCGAATCTGCGAAATAGCAACTTGTAGCTTAAAACACGGCCCAACGACCCACCTTATACCGATCTGCGACGAACTTGCATAGTTTCGTCAAACGTCGATCGTTTCGAGTGGTAGGCAATCCGGCCGTCAATGGTGATTTTTGGCCTGACAGATATAAACAACTATAACTCCGCTTCTATTCGTCGTATGCAAATCTGCGACATAGCAATTTGTAGCTTAAGACGGCACATCGACCCACCTTATACCGATCTCGAAGAACTTGCATAGTTTCGGCAAACGTCGGTCGTTCCGAGTGGTAGGCAATCCGGCGGTCAATGGTGATTCATGGCCTGACAGATATAAACAACTATAACTCCGCTTCTATTTGTCGTACGCAAATCTACGACATAGCAATTTGTAGCCTAAAACACGACACATCGAGCCACCTTATACCGATCTGCGACGAACTTGCATAGTTTCGTCAAACGTCGATCGTTCCGAGTGGTAGGCAATCCGGTCGTCAATGGTGATTTTTGGCCTCACAGATATGACCATCGATAACTCCGCTTCTATTCGTCGTATGCGAATCTGCGGCATAGCAACTTGTAGCTTAAAACACGGCCCAACGACCCACCTTATACCGATCTGCGACAAACTTGCATAGTTTCGTCAAACATCGATCGTTTCGAGTGGTAGGCAATCCGGCCGTCAATGGTGATTCATGGCCTGACAGATATAAACAACTATAACTCCGCTTCTATTCGTCGTACGCAAAGCTGCGACATAGCAACTTGTAGCTTAAAACACGGCCCAACGACCCACCTTATACCGATCTGCGACAAACTTGCATAGTTTCGTCAAACATCGATCGTTTCGAGTGGTAGGCAATCCGGCCGTCAATGGTGATTCATGGCCTCACCAGATATAAACAACAATAACTCCGCTTCTATTCGTCGTATGCGAATCTGCGACATAGCAACTCGTAGCTTAAAACACGGCCCAACGACCCACCTTATACCGATCTGCGACGAACTTGCATAGTTTCGTCAAACATCGATCGTTTCGAGTGGTAGGCAATCCGGCCGTCAATGGTGATTCATGGCCTCACCAGATATAAACAACAATAACTCCGCTTCTATTCGTCGTATGCGAATCTGCGACATAGCAATCTGAAGCCTAAAACACGACATATCGAGCCACCTTATATCGATCTGCGACGAACTTGCATAGTTTCGTCAAACGTCGATCGTTCCGAGTGGTAGGCAATCCGGTCGTCAATGGTGATCAATGGCCTGACAGATATAAACATCGATAACTCCGCTTCTATTCGTCGTATGCGAATCTGCGACATAGCAATTTGTAGCTTAAAACACGGCACATCGACCCACCTTATACCGATCTGCGAAGAACTTGCATAGTTTCGGCAAACGTCGATCGTTCCGAGTGGTAGGCAATCCGGCGGTCAATGGTGATTCATGGCCTGACAGATATAAACAACTATAACTCCGCTTCTATTTGTCGTACGCAAATCTGCGACATAGCAACTTGTAGCATAAACACGGCCCAACGACCCACCTTATACCGATCTGCGACGAACTTGCATAGTTTCGTCAAACGTCGATCGTTCCGAGTGGTAGGCAATCCGGTCGTCAATGGTGATTTTTGGCCTTACAGATATAAACATCGATAACTCCGCTTCTATTCGTCGTATGCGAATCTGCCGCATAGCAACTTGTAGCTTAAAACACGGCCCAACGACCCACCTTATACCGATCTGCGACAAACTTGCATAGTTTCGTCAAACATCGATCGTTTCGAGTGGTAGGCAATCCGGCCGTCAATGGTGATTCATGGCCTCACCAGATATAAACAACAATAACTCCGCTTCTATTCGTCGTATGCGAATCTGCGACATAGCAACTCGTAGCTTAAAACACGGCCCAACGACCCACCTTATACCGATCTGCGTCAAACTTGCATAGTTTCGTCAAACATCGATCGTTTCGAGTGGTAGGCAATCCGGCCGTCAATGGTGATTTTTGGCCCGACAGATATAAACAACCATAACTCCGCTTCTATTCGTCGTATGCAAATCTGCGACATAGCAATTTGTAGCTTAAGACACGGCACATCGACCCACCTTATACCGACCTGCGAAGAACTTGCATAGTTTCGGCAAACGTCGATCGTTCCGAGTGGTAGGCAATGCGGCCGTCAATGGTGATTTTTGGCCCGACAGATATAAACAACTATAACTCCGCTTCTATTCGTCGTACGCAAATCTGCGACATAGCAATTTGTAGCCTAAAACACGACACATCTAGCCACCTTATAGCGATCTGCGACGAACTTGCAGAGTATCGTCAAACGTCGATCGTTCCGAGTGGTAGGCAATCCGGTCGTCAATGGTGATTTTTGGCCTCACAGATATAAACATCGATAACTCCGCTTCTATTCGTCGTATGCGAATCTGCGGCATAGCAACTTGTAGCTTAAAACATGGCCCAACGACCCACCTTATACCGATCTGCGACAAACTTGCATAGTTTCGTCAAACATCGATCGTTTCGAGTGGTAGGCAATCCGGCCGTCAATGGTGATTCATGGCCTCACCAGATATAAACAACATTAACTCCGCTTCTATTCGTCCTATGCGAATCTGCGGCATAGCAACTTGTAGCTTAAAACACGGCCCAACGACCCACCTTATACCGATCTGCGACAAACTTGCATAGTTTCGTCAAACATCGATCGTTTCGAGTGGTAGGCAATCCGGCCGTCAATGGTGATTCATGGCCTGACAGATATAAACAACTATAACTCCGCTTTTATTCGTCGTACGCAAAGCTGCGACAGAGCAATTTGTAGCCTAAAACACGACACATCGAGCCACCTTATACCGATCTGCGACGAACTTGCATAGTTTCGTCAAACGTCGATCGTTCCGAGTGGTAGGCAATCCGGTCGTCAATGGTGATCAATGGCCTCACAGATATAAACATCGATAACTCCGCTTCTATTCGTCGTATGCGAATCTGCGACATAGCAACTTGTAGCATAAACACGGCCCAACGACCCACCTTATACCGATCTGCGAAGAACTTTCATAGTTTCGTCAAACGTCGTTCGTTCCGAGTGGTAGGCAATCCGGCCGTCAATGGTGATTCATGGCCTCACCAGATATAAACAACAATAACTCCGCTTCTATTCGTCGTATGCAAATCTGCGACATAGCAATTTGTAGCTTAAGACACGGCACATCGACCACTTTATACCGATCTGCGAAGAACTTGCGTAGTTTCGGCAAACGTCGATCGTTCCGAGTGGTAGGCAATCCGGCCGTCAATGGTGATTCATGGCCTGACAGATATAAACAACTATAACTCCGCTTCTATTCGTCGTACGCAAATCTGCGACATAGCAATTTGTAGCCTAAAACACGACACATCGAGCCACCTTATACCGATCTGCGACGAACTTGCATAGTATCGTCAAACGTCGATCGTTCCGAGTGGTAGGCAATCCGGTCGTCAATGGTGATTTTTGGCCTCACAGATATAAACATCGATAACTCCGCTTCTATTCGTCGTATGCGAATCTGCGGCATAGCAACTTGTAGCTTAAAACATGGCCCAACGACCCACCTTATACCGATCTGCGACAAACTTGCATAGTTTCGTCAAACATCGATCGTTTCGAGTGGTAGGCAATCCGGCCGTCAATGGTGATTCATGGCCTCACCAGATATAAACAACATTAACTCCGCTTCTATTCGTCGTATGCGAATCTGCGACATAGCAACGCATAGCTTAAAACACGGCCCAACGACCCACCTTATACCGATCTGCGACGAACTTGCATAGTTTCGTCAAACATCGATCGTTTCGAGTGGTAGGCAATCCGGCCGTCAATGGTGATTTTTGGCCTCACAGATATGAACATCGATAACTCCGCTTCTATTCGTCGTATGCAAATCTGCGACATAGCAATTTGTAGCTTAAGACACGGCACATCGACCCACCTTATACCGACCTGCGACAAACTTGCATAGTTTCGTCAAACATCGATCGTTTCGAGTGGTAGGCAATCCGGCCGTCAATGGTGATTCATGGCCTGACAGATATAAACAACTAAAACTCCGCTTCTATTCGTCGTACGCAAAGCTGCGACATAGCAATCTGTAGCCTAAAACACGACACATCGAGCCACCTTATACCGATCTGCGACGAACTTGCATAGTTTCGTCAAACGTCGATCGTTCCGAGTGGTAGGCAATCCGGTCGTCAATGGTGATCAATGGCCTCACAGATATAAACATCGATAACTCCGCTTCTATTCGTCGTATGCGAATCTGCGACATAGCAACTTGCAGCATAATCACGGCCCAACGACCCACCTGATACCGATCTGCGAAGAACTTGCATAGTTTCGTCAAACGTCGATCGTTCCGAGTGGTAGGCAATCCGGCCGTCAATGGTGATTCATGGCCTCACCAGATATAAACAACAATAACTCCGCTTCTATTCGTCGTATGCGAATCTGCGACATAGCAACTCGTAGCTTAAAACACGGCCCAACGACCCACCTCATACCGATCTGCGACGAACTTGCATAGTTTCGGCAAACGTCGATCGTTCCGAGTGGTAGGCATTCCGGCGGTCAATGGTGATTCATGGCCTGACAGATATAAACAACTATAACTCCGCTTCTATTTGTCGTACGCAAATCTACGACATAGCAATTTGTAGCCTAAAACACGACACATCGAGCCACCTTATACCAATCTGCGACGAACTTGCATAGTTTCGTCAAACGTCGATCGTTCCGAGTGGTAGGCAATCCGGTCGTCAATGGTGATTTTTGGCCTCACAGATATAAACATCGATAACTCCGCTTCTATTCGTCGCATGCGAATCTGCGGCATAGCAACTTGTAGCTTAAAACACGGCCCAACGACTCACCTTATACCGATCTGCGACAAACTTGCATAGTTTCGTCAAACATCGATCGTTTCGAGTGGTAGGCAATCCGGCCGT
Organism: Anoplius nigerrimus; assembly: GCA_914767735.1. Classification (NCBI taxonomy): domain Eukaryota; kingdom Metazoa; phylum Arthropoda; class Insecta; order Hymenoptera; family Pompilidae; genus Anoplius; species Anoplius nigerrimus. Next base: position 49,402 of record CAJZBX010000036.1, on the reverse strand, counting down.
CAATGGTGATTCATGGCCTGACAGATATAAACAACTATAACTCCGCTTCTATTCGTCGTACGCAAAGCTGTGACATAGCAATCTGTAGCCTAAAACACGACACATCGAGCCACCTTATACCGATCTGCGACGAACTTGCATAGTTTCGTCAAACGTCGATCGTTCCGAGTGGTAGGCAATCCGGTCGTCAATGGTGATCAATGGCCTCACAGATATAAATATCGATAACTTTGCTTCTATTCGTCGTATGCGAATCTGCGACATAGCAACTTGTAGCTTTAAACACGGCCTAACGACCCACCTTATACCGATCTCGAAGAACTTGCATAGTTTCGGCAAACGTCGATCGTTCCGAGTGGTAGGCATTCCGGCGGTCAATGGTGATTCATGGCCTGACAGATATAAACAATTATAACTCCGCTTCTATTTGTCGTACGCAAATCTACGACATAGCAATTTGTAGCCTAAAACACGACACATCGAGCGACCTTATACCAATCTGCGACGAACTTGCATAGTTTCGTCAAACGTCGATCGTTCCGAGTGGTAGGCAATCCGGTCGTCAATGGTGATTTTTGGCCTCACAGATATAAACATCGATAACTCCGCTTCTATTCGTCGTATGCGAATCTGCGGCATAGCAACTTGTAGCTTAAATCACGGCCCAACGACTCACCTTATACCGATCTGCGACAAACTTGCACAGTTTCGTCAAACATCGATCGTTTCGAGTGGTAGGCAATCCGGCCGTCAATGGTGATTCATGGCCTGACAGATATAAACAACTATAACTCCGCTTCTATTCGTCGTACGCAAAGCTGCGACATAGCAATCTGTAGCCTAAAACACGACACATCGAGCCACCTTATACCAATCTGCGACGAACTTGCATAGTTTCGTCAAACGTCGATCGTTCCGAGTGGTAGGCAATCCGGTCGTCAATGGTGATTTTTGGCCTCACAGATATAAACATCGATAACTCCGCTTCTATTCGTCGTATGCGAATCTGCGGCATAGCAACTTGTAGCTTAAAACACGGCCCAACGACTCACCTTATACCGATCTGCGACAAACTTGCATAGTTTCGTCAAACATCGATCGTTTCGAGTGGTAGGCAATCCGGCCGTCAATGGTGATTCATGGCCTGACAGATATAAACAACTATAACTCCGCTTCTATTCGTCGTACGCAAAGCTGCGACATAGCAATCTGTAGCCTAAAACACGACACATCGAGCCACCTTATACCGATCTGCGACGAACTTGCATAGTTTCGTCAAACGTCGATCGTTCCGAGTGGTAGGCAATCCGGTCGTCAATGGTGATTTTTGGCCTGACAGATATAAACAACTATAACTCCGCTTCTATTTGTCGTATGCAAATCTGCGACATAGCAATTTGTAGCTTAAGACGGCACATCGACCCACCTTATACCGATCTCGAAGAACTTGCATAGTTTCGGCAAACGTCGATCGTTCCGAGTGGTAGGAAATCCGGCGGTCAATGGTGATTCATGGCCTGACAGATATAAACAACTATAACTCCGCTTCTATTTGTCGTACGCAAATCTACGACATAGCAATTTGTAGCCTAAAACACGACACATCGAGCCACCTTATACCGATCTGCGACGAACTTGCATAGTTTCGTCAAACGTCGATCGTTCCGAGTGGTAGGCAATCCGGTCGTCAATGGTGATTTTTGGCCTCACAGATATGACCATCGATAACTCCGCTTCTATTCGTCGTACGCAAAGCTGCGACATAGCAATCTGTAGCCTAAAACACGACACATCGAGCCACCTTATACCGATCTGCGATGAACTTGCATAGTTTCGTCAAACGTCGATCGTTCCGAGTGGTAGGCAATCCGGTCGTCAATGGTGATCAATGGCCTCACAGATATAAACATCGATAACTCCGCTTCTATTCGTCGTATGCGAATCTGCGACATAGCAACTTGTAGCATAAACACGGCCCAACGACCCACCTTATACCGATCTGCGAAGAACTTGCATAGTTTCGTCAAACGTCGATCGTTCCGAGTGGTAGGCAATCCGGCCGTCAATGGTGATTCATGGCCTCACCAGATATAAACAACAATAACTCCGCTTCTATTCGTCGTATGCGAATCTGCGACATAGCAACTCGTAGCTTAAAACACGGCCCAACGACTCACCTCATACCGATCTGCGACGAACTTGCATAGTTTCGTCAAACATCGATCGTTTTGAGTGGTAGGCAATCCGGCCGTCAATGGTGATTTTTGGCCCGACAGATATAAACAACTATAACTCCGCTTCTATTCGTCGTATGCAAATCTGCGACATAGCAATTTGTAGCTTAAGACACGGCACATCGACCACTTTATACCGATCTGCGAAGAACTTGCATAGTTTCGGCAAACGTCGATCGTTCCGAGTGGTAGGCAATCCGGCCGTCAATGGTGATTCATGGCCTGACAGATATAAACAACTATAACTCCGCTTCTATTCGTCGTACGCAAATCTGCGACATAGCAATTTGTAGCCTAAAACACGACACATCGAGCCACCTTATACCGATCTGCGACGAACTTGCATAGTATCGTCAAACGTCGATCGTTCCGAGTGGTAGGCAATCCGGTCGTCAATGGTGATTTTTGGCCTCACAAATATAAACATCGATAACTCCGCTTCTATTCGTCGTATGCGAATCTGCGGCATAGCAACTTGTAGCTTAAAACACGGCCCAACGACCCACCTTATACCGATCTGCGACAAACTTGCATAGTTTCGTCAAACATCGATCGTTTCGAGTGGTAGGCAATCCGGCCGTCAATGGTGATTCATGGCCTCACCAGATATAAACAACAATAACTCCGCTTCTATTCGTCGTATGCGAATCTGCGACATAGCAACTCGTAGCTTAAAACACGGCCCAACGACCCACCTAATACCGATCTGCGACGAACTTGCATAGTTTCGTCAAACATCGATCGTTTCGAGTGGTAGGCAATCCGGCCGTCAATGGTGATTTTTGGCCCGACAGATATAAACAACTATAACTCCGCTTCTATTCGTCGTATGCAAATCTGCGACATAGCAATTTGTAGCTTAAGACACGGCACATCGACCCACCTTATACCGACCTGCGAAGAACTTGCATAGTTTCGGCAAACGTCGATCGTTCCGAGTGGTAGGCAATCCGGCCGTCAATGGTGATTTTTGGCCCGACAGATATAAACAACTATAACTCCGCTTCTATTCGTCGTACGCAAATCTGCGACATAGCAATTTGTAGCCTAAAACACGACACATCTAGCCACCTTATACCGATCTGCGACGAACTTGCATAGTATCGTCAAACGTCGATCGTTCCGAGTGGTAGGCAATCCGGTCGTCAATGGTGATTTTTGGCCTCACAGATATAAACATCGATAACTCCGCTTCTATTCGTCGTATGCGAATCTGCGGCATAGCAACTTGTAGCTTAAAACATGGCCCAACGACCCACCTTATACCGATCTGCGACAAACTTGCATAGTTTCGTCAAACATCGATCGTTTCGAGTGGTAGGCAATCCGGCCGTCAATGGTGATTCATGGCCTCACCAGATATAAACAACATTAACTCCGCTTCTATTCGTCCTATGCGAATCTGCGGCATAGCAACTTGTAGCTTAAAACACGGCCCAACGACCCACCTTATACCGATCTGCGACAAACTTGCATAGTTTCGTCAAACATCGATCGTTTCGAGTGGTAGGCAATCCGGCCGTCAATGGTGATTCATGGCCTGACAGATATAAACAACTATAACTCCGCTTTTATTCGTCGTACGCAAAGCTGCGACAGAGCAATCTGTAGCCTAAAACACGACACATCGAGCCACCTTATACCGATCTGCGACGAACTTGCATAGTTTCGTCAAACGTCGATCGTTCCGAGTGGTAGGCAATCCGGTCGTCAATGGTGATCAATGGCCTCACAGATATAAACATCGATAACTCCGCTTCTATTCGTCGTATGCGAATCTGCGACATAGCAACTTGTAGCATAAACACGGCCCAACGACCCACCTTATACCGATCTGCGAAGAACTTTCATAGTTTCGTCAAACGTCGTTCGTTCCGAGTGGTAGGCAATCCGGCCGTCAATGGTGATTCATGGCCTCACCAGATATAAACAACAATAACTCCGCTTCTATTCGTCGTATGCAAATCTGCGACATAGCAATTTGTAGCTTAAGACACGGCACATCGACCACTTTATACCGATCTGCGAAGAACTTGCGTAGTTTCGGCAAACGTCGATCGTTCCGAGTGGTAGGCAATCCGGCCGTCAATGGTGATTCATGGCCTGACAGATATAAACAACTATAACTCCGCTTCTATTCGTCGTACGCAAATCTGCGACATAGCAATTTGTAGCCTAAAACACGACACATCGAGCCACCTTATACCGATCTGCGACGAACTTGCATAGTATCGTCAAACGTCGATCGTTCCGAGTGGTAGGCAATCCGGTCGTCAATGGTGATTTTTGGCCTCACAGATATAAACATCGATAACTCCGCTTCTATTCGTCGTATGCGAATCTGCGGCATAGCAACTTGTAGCTTAAAACATGGCCCAACGACCCACCTTATACCGATCTGCGACAAACTTGCATAGTTTCGTCAAACATCGATCGTTTCGAGTGGTAGGCAATCCGGCCGTCAATGGTGATTCATGGCCTCACCAGATATAAACAACATTAACTCCGCTTCTATTCGTCGTATGCGAATCTGCGACATAGCAACGCATAGCTTAAAACACGGCCCAACGACCCACCTTATACCGATCTGCGACGAACTTGCATAGTTTCGTCAAACATCGATCGTTTCGAGTGGTAGGCAATCCGGCCGTCAATGGTGATTTTTGGCCCGACAGATATAAACAACTATAACTCCGCTTCTATTCGTCGTATGCAAATCTGCGACATAGCAATTTGTAGCTTAAGACACGGCACATCGACCCACCTTATACCGACCTGCGAAGAACTTGCATAGTTTCGGCAAACGTCGATCGTTCCGAGTGGTAGGCAATCCGGCCGTCAATGGTGATTTTTGGCCCGACAGATATAAACAACTATAACTCCGCTTCTATTCGTCGTACGCAAAGCTGCGACATAGCAATCTGAAGCCTAAAACACGACATATCGAGCCACCTTATACCGATCTGCGACGAACTTGCATAGTTTCGTCAAACGTCGATCGTTCCGAGTGGTAGGCAATCCGGTCGTCAATGGTGATCAATGGCCTCACAGATATAAACATCGATAACTCCGCTTCTATTCGTCGTATGGGAATCTGCGACATAGCAACTTGGAGCTTAAAACACGGCCCAACGACCCACCTTATACCGATCTGCGACGAACTTGCATAGTTTCGTCAAACGTCGATCGTTTCGAGTGGTAGGCAATCCGGCCGTCAATGGTGATTTTTGGCCTGACAGATATAAACAACTATAACTCCGCTTCTATTTGTCGTACGCAAATCTGCGACATAGCAACTTGTAGCATAAACACGGCCCAACGAACCACCTTATACCGATCTGCGAAGAACTTGCATAGTTTCGTCAAACGTCGATCGTTCCGAGTGGTAGGCAATCCGGTCGTCAATGGTGATCAATGGCCTCACAGATATAAACATCGATAACTCAGCTTCTATTCGTCGTATGCGAATCTGCGACATAGCAACTTGTAGCTTAAAACACGGCCCAACGACCCACCTTATACCGATCTGCGACGAACTTGCATAGTTTCGGCAAACGTCGATCGTTCCGAGTGGTAGGCAATCCGGCCGTCAATGGTGATTCATGGCCTGACAGATATAAACAACTATAACTCCGCTTCTATTCGTCGTACGCAAAGCTGCGACATAGCAATCTGAAGCCTAAAACACGACATATCGAGCCACCTTATACCGATCTGCGACGAACTTGCATAGTTTCGTCAAACGTCGATCGTTCCGAGTGGTAGGCAATCCGGTCGTCAATGGTGATCAATGGCCTCACAGATATAAATATCGATAACTATGCTTCTATTCGTCGTATGCGAATCTGCGACATAGCAACTTGTAGCTTAAAACACGGCCCAACGACCCACCTTATACCGATCTGCGACGAACTTGCATAGTTTCGTCAAACGTCGATCGTTTCGAGTGGTAGGCAATCCGGCCGTCAATGGTGATTTTTGGCCCGACAGATATAAACAACTATAACTCCGCTTCTATTCGTCGTACGCAAATCTGCGACATAGCAATTTGTAGCCTAAAACACGACACATCGAGCCACCTTATACCGATCTGCGACGAACTTGCATAGTTTCGTCGAACGTCGATCATTCCGAGTGGTAGGCAATCCGGTCGTCAATGGTGATTTTTGGCCTCACAGATATGAACATCGATAACTCCGCTTCTATTCGTCGTATGCGAATCTGCGGCATAGCAACTTGTAGCTTAAAACACGGCCCAACGACCCACCTTATACCGATCTGCGACAAACTTGAATAGTTTCGTCAAACATCGATCGTTTCGAGTGGTAGGCAATCCGGCCGTCAATGGTGATTCATGGCCTCACCAGATATAAACAACAATAACTCCGCTTCTATTCGTCGTACGCAAATCTGCGACATAGCAATTTGTAGCCTAAAACACGACACATCGAGCCACCTTATACCGATCTGCGACGAACTTGCATAGTTTCGTCAAACGTCGATCGTTCCGAGTGGTAGGCAATCCGGTCGTCAATGGTGATTTTTGGCCTCACAGATATAAGCATCGATAACTCCGCTTCTATTCGTCGTATGCGAATCTGCCGCATAGCAACTTGTAGCTTAAAGCACGGCCCAACGACCCACCTTATACCGATCTGCGACAAACTTGCATAGTTTCGTCAAACATCGATCGTTTCGAGTGGTAGGCAATCCGGCCGTCAATGGTGATTCATGGCCTCACCACATATAAACAACAATAACTCCGCTTCTATTCGTCGTATGCGAATCTGCGCCATAGCAACTCGTAGCTTAAAACACGGCCCAACGACCCACCTTATACCGATCTGCGACCAACTTGCATAGTTTCGGCAAACGTCGATCGTTCCGAGTTGTAGGCAATCCGGCCGTCAATAGTGATTCATGGCCTCACCAGATATAAACAACAATAACTCCGCTTCTATTCGTCGTACGCAAATCTGCGACATAGCAATTTGTAGCCTAAAACACGACACATCGAGCCACCTTATACCGATCTGCGACGAACTTGCATAGTTTCGTCAAACGTCGATCGTTCCGAGTGGTAGGCAATCCGGTCGTCAATGGTGATTTTTGGCCTTACAGATATAAACATCGATAACTCCGCTTCTATTCGTCGTATGCGAATCTGCCGCATAGCAACTTGTAGCTTAAAACACGGCCCAATGACCCACCTTATACCGATCTGCGACAAACTTGCATAGTTTCGTCAAACATCGATCGTTTCGAGTGGTAGGCAATCCGGCCGTCAATGGTGATTCATGGCCTCACCAGATATAAACAACAATAACTCCGCTTCTATTCGTCGTATGCGAATCTGCGACATAGCAACTCGTAGCTTAAAACACGGCCCAACGACCCACCTTATACCGATCTGCGACGAACTTGCATAGTTTCGTCAAACATCGATCGTTTCGAGTGGTAGGCAATCCGGCCGTCAATGGTGATTCATGGCCTCACCAGATATAAACAACAATAACTCCACTTCTATTCGTCGTACGCAAATCTACGACATAGCAATTTGTAGCCGAAAACACGACACATCGAGCCACCTTATACCGATCTGCGACGAACTTGCATAGTTTCGTCAAACGTCGATCGTTCCGAGTGGTAGGCAATCCGGTCGTCAATGGTGATTTTTGGCCTCACAGATATGAACATCGATAACTCCGCTTCTATTCGTCGTATGCGAATCTGCGGCATAGCAACTTGTAGCTTAAAACACGGCCCAACGACCCACCTTATACCGATCTGCGACAAACTTGCATAGTTTCGTCAAACATCGATCGTTTCGAGTGGTAGGCAATCCGGCCGTCAATGGTGATTCATGGCCTCACAGATATAAACAACTGAAACTCCGCTTCTATTCGTCGTACGCAAAGCTGCGACATAGCAATCTGTAGCCTAAAACACAACACATCGAGCCACCTTATACCGATCTGCGACGAACTTGCATAGTTTCGTCAAACGTCGATCGTTCCGAGTGGTAGGCAATCCGGTCGTCAATGGTGATCAATGGCCTCACAGATATAAACATCGATAACTCCGCTTCTATTCGTCGTATGCGAATCTGCGACATAGCAACTTGTAGCATAAACACGGCCCAACGACCCACCTTATACCGATCTGCGAAGAACTTGCATAGTTTCGTCAAACGTCGATCGTTCCGAGTGGTAGGCAATCCGGCCGTCAATGGTGATTCATGGCCTCACCAGATATAAACAACAATAACTCCGCTTCTATTCGTCGTATGCGAATCTGCGACATAGCAACTCGTAGCTTAAAACACGGCCCAACGACCCACCTCATACCGATCTGCGACGAACTTGCATAGTTTCGTCAAACAACGATCGTTTTGAGTGGTAGGCAATCCGGCCGTCAATGGTGATTTTTGGCCCGACAGATATAAACAACTATAACTCCGCTTCTATTCGTCGTACGCAAATCTGCGACATAGCAATTTGTAGCCTAAAACACGACACATCGAGCCACCTTATACCGATCTGCGACGAACTTGCATAGTTTCGTCAAACGTCGATCGTTCCGAGTGGTAGGCAATCCGGTCGTCAATGGTGATTTTTGGCCTCACAGATATAAACATCGATAACTCCGCTTCTATTCGTCGTATGCGAATCTGCCGCATAGCAACTTGTAGCTTAAAACACGGCCCAACGACCCACCTTATACCGATCTGCGACAAACTTGCATATTTTCGTCAAACATCGGTCGTTTCGAGTGGTAGGCAATCCGGCCGTCAATGGTGATTTTTGGCCTGACAGATATAAACAACTATAACTCCGCTTCTATTCGTCGTATGCAAATCTGCAACATAGCAATTTGTAGCTTAAGACACGGCACATCGACCCTCCTTATACCGATCTCGAAGAACTTGCATAGTTTCGGCAAACGTCGATCGTTCCGAGTGGTAGGCATTCCGGCGGTCAATGGTGATTCATGGCCTGACAGATATAAACAACTATAACTCCGCTTCTATTTGTCGTACGCAAATCTACGACATAGCAATTTGTAGCCTAAAACACGACACATCGAGCCACCTTATACCGATCTGCGACGAACTTGCATAGTATCGTCAAACGTCGATCGTTCCGAGTGGTAGGCAATCCGGTCGTCAATGGTGATTTTTGGCCTCACAGATATAAACATCGATAACTCCGCTTCTATTCGTCGTATGCGAATCTGCGGCATAGCAACTTGTAGCTTAAAACATGGCCCAACGACCCACCTTATACCGATCTGCGACAAACTTGCATAGTTTCGTCAAACATCGATCGTTTCGAGTGGTAGGCAATCCGGCCGTCAATGGTGATTCATGGCCTCACCAGATATAAACAACATTAACTCCGCTTCTATTCGTCGTATGCGAATCTGCGACATAGCAACGCATAGCTTAAAACACGGCCCAACGACCCACCATATACCGATCTGCGACGAACTTGCATAGTTTCGTCAAACATCGATCGTTTCGAGTGGTAGGCAATCCGGCCGTCAATGGTGATTTTTGGCCCGACAGATATAAACAACTATAACTCCGCTTCTATTCGTCGTATGCAAATCTGCGACATAGCAATTTGTAGCTTAAGACACGGCACATCGACCCACCTTATACCGACCTGCGAAGAACTTGCATAGTTTCGGCAAACGTCGATCGTTCCGAGTGGTAGGCAATCCGGCCGTCAATAGTGATTTTTGGCCCGACAGATATAAACAACTATAACTCCCCTTCTATTCGTCGTACGCAAAGCTGCGACATAGCAATCTGAAGCCTAAAACACGACATATCGAGCCACCTTATACCGATCTGCGACGAACTTCCATAGTTTCGTCAAACGTCGATCGTTCCGAGTGGTAGGCAATCCGGTCGTCAATGGTGATCAATGGCCTCACAGATATAAACATCGATAACTCCGCTTCTATTCGTCGTATGGGAATCTGCGACATAGCAACTTGGAGCTTAAAACACGGCCCAACGACCCACCTTATACCGATCTGCGACGAACTTGCATAGTTTCGTCAAACGTCGATCGTTTCGAGTGGTAGGCAATCCGGCCGTCAATGGTGATTTTTGGCCTGACAGATATAAACAACTATAACTCCGCTTCTATTTGTCGTACGCAAATCTGCGACATAGCAACTTGTAGCATAAACACGGCCCAACGAACCACCTTATACCGATCTGCGAAGAACTTGCATAGTTTCGTCAAACGTCGATCGTTCCGAGTGGTAGGCAATCCGGTCGTCAATGGTGATCAATGCCCTCACAGATATAAACATCGATAACTCTGCTTCTATTCGTCGTATGCGAATCTGCGACATAGCAACTTGTAGCTTAAAACACGGCCCAACGACCCACCTTATACCGATCTGCGACGAACTTGCATAGTTTCGGTAAACGTCGATCGTTCCGAGTGGTAGGCAATCCGGCCGTCAATGGTGATTCATGGCCTGACAGATATAAACAACTATATCTCCGCTTCTATTCGTCGTACGCAAAGCTGCGACATAGCAATCTGAAGCCTAAAACACGACATATCGAGCCACCTTATACCGATCTGCGACGAACTTGCATAGTTTCGTCAAACGTCGATCGTTCCGAGTGGTAGGCAATCCGGTCGTCAATGGTGATCAATGGCCTCACAGATATAAATATCGATAACTCTGCTTCTATTCGTCGTATGCGAATCTGCGACATAGCAACTTGTAGCTTAAAACACGGCCCAACGACCCACCTTATACCGATCTGCGACGAACTTGCATAGTTTCGTCAAACGTCGATCGTTTCGAGTGGTAGGCAATCCGGCCGTCAATGGTGATTTTTGGCCTGACAGATATAAACAACAATAACTCCGCTTCTATTCGTCGTACGCAAATCTGCGACATAGCAATTTGTAGCCTAAAACACGACACATCGAGCCACCTTATACCGATCTGCGACGAACTTGCATAGTTTCGTCAAACGTCGATCGTTCCGAGTGGTAGGCAATCCGGTCGTCAATGGTGATTTTTGGCCTCACAGATATAAGCATCGATAACTCCGCTTCTATTCGTCGTATGCGAATCTGCCGCATAGCAACTTGTAGCTTAAAGCACGGCCCAACGACCCACCTTATACCGATCTGCGACAAACTTGCATAGTTTCGTCAATCATCGATCGTTTCGAGTGGTAGGCAATCCGGCCGTCAATGGTGATTCATGGCCTCACCACATATAAACAACAATAACTCCGCTTCTATTCGTCGTATGCGAATCTGCGCCATAGCAACTCGTAGCTTAAAACACGGCCCAACGACCCACCTTATACCGATCTGCGACCAACTTGCATAGTTTCGGCAAACGTCGATCGTTCCGAGTTGTAGGCAATCCGGCCGTCAATAGTGATTCATGGCCTCACCAGATATAAACAACAATAACTCCGCTTCTATTCGTCGTACGCAAATCTGCGACATAGCAATTTGTAGCCTAAAACACGACACATCGAGCCACCTTATACCGATCTGCGACGAACTTGCATAGTTTCGTCAAACGTCGATCGTTCCGAGTGGTAGGCAATCCGGTCGTCAATGGTGATTTTTGGCCTTACAGATATAAACATCGATAACTCCGCTTCTATTCGTCGTATGCGAATCTGCCGCATAGCAACTTGTAGCTTAAAACACGGCCCAATGACCCACCTTATACCGATCTGCGACAAACTTGCATAGTTTCGTCAAACATCGATCGTTTCGAGTGGTAGGCAATCCGGCCGTCAATGGTGATTCATGGCCTCACCAGATATAAACAACAATAACTCCGCTTCTATTCGTCGTATGCGAATCTGCGACATAGCAACTCGTAGCTTAAAACACGGCCCAACGACCCACCTTATACCGATCTGCGACGAACTTGCATAGTTTCGTCAAACATCGATCGTTTCGAGTGGTAGGCAATCCGGCCGTCAATGGTGATTCATGGCCTGACAGATATAAACAACTATAACTCCGCTTCTATTTGTCGTACGCAAATCTACGACATAGCAATCTGAAGCCTAAAACACGACATATCGAGCCACCTTATACCGATCTGCGACGAACTTGCATAGTTTCGTCAAACGTCGATCGTTCCGAGTGGTAGGCAATCCGGTCGTCAATGGTGATCAATGGCCTCACAGATATAAACATCGATAACTCTGCTTCTATTCGTCGTATGCGAATCTGCGACATAGCAACTTGTAGCTTAAAACACGGCCCAACGACCCACCTTATACCGATCTGCGACGAACTTGCATAGTTTCGTCAAACGTCGATCGTTCCGAGTGGTAGGCAATCCGGTCGTCAATGGTGATTTTTGGCCTGACAGATATTAACATCGATAACTCCGCTTCTATTCGTCGTATTCGAATCTGCGACACAGCAACTTGTAGCTTAAAACACGGCCCAACGACCCACCTTATACCGATCTGCGAAGAACTTGCATAGTTTCGTCAAACGTCGATCGTTCCGAGTGGTATTCAATCCGGCCGTCAATGGTGATTCATGGCCTCACCAGATATAAACAACAATAACTCCGCTTCTATTCGTCGTATGCGAATCTGCGACATAGCAACTTGAAGCTTAAAACACGGCCAAACGACCGACCTTATACCGATCTGCGACGAACTTGCATAGTTTCGTCAAACATCGATCGTTTCGAGTGGTAGGCAATGCGGCCGTCAATGGTGATTCATGGCCTCACCAGATATAAACAACAATAACTCCGCTTGTATTCGTCGTATGCGAATCTGCGACATAGCAACTCGTAGCTTAAAACACGGCCCAACGACCCACCTTATACCGATCTGCGACGAACTTTCATAGTTTCGTCAAACATCGATCGTTTCGAGTGGTAGGCAATCCGGCCGTCAATGGTGATTTTTGGCCCGACAGATACAAACAACTATAACTCCGCTTCTATTCGTCGTATGCAAATCTGCGACATAGCAATTTGTAGCTTAAGACACGGCACATCGACCCACCTTATACCGATCTGCGAAGAACTTGCATAGTTTCGGCAAACGTCGATCGTTCCGAGTGGTAGGCAATCCGGCCGTCAATGGTGATTCATGGCCTGACAGATATAAACAACTATAACTCCGCTTCTATTCGTCGTACGCAAAGCTGCGACATAGCAATCTGTAGCCTAAAAACACGACACATCGAGCCACGTTATACCGATCTGCGACGAACTTGCATAGTTTCGTCAAACGTCGATCGTTCCGAGTGGTAGGCAATCCGGTCGTCAATGGTGATCAATGGCCTCACAGATATAAACATCGATAACTCCGCTTCTATTCGTCGTATGCGAATCTGCGACATAGCAATTTGTAGCTTAAAACACGGCACATCGACCCACCTTATACCGATCTGCGAAGAACTTGCATAGTTTCGGCAAACGTCGATCGTTCCGAGTGGTAGGCAATCCGGCGGTCAATGGTGATTCATGGCCTGACCGATATAAACAACTATAACTCTGCTTCTATTCGTCGTATGCGAATCTGCGACATAGCAACTTGTAGCTTAAAACACGGCCCAACGACCCACCTTATACCGATCTGCGACGAACTTGCATAGTTTCGTCAAACGTCGATCTTTTCGAGTGGTAGGCAATCCGGCCGTCAATGGTGATTTTTGGCCTGACAGATATAAACAACTATAACTCCGCTTCTATTCGTCGTATGCAAATCTGCGACATAGCAATTTGTAGCTTAAGACACGGCACATCGACCCACCTTATACCGATCTCGAAGAACTTGCATAGTTTCGGCAAACGTCGATCGTTCCGAGTGGTAGGCAATCCGGCGGTCAATGGTGATTCATGGCCTGACAGATATAAACAACTATAACTCCGCATCTATTTGTCGTACGCAAATCTACGACATAGCAATTTGTAGCCTAAAACACGACACATCGAGCCACCTTATACCGATCTGCGACGAACTTGCATAGTTTCGTCAAACGTCGATCGTTCCGAGTGGTAGGCAATCCGGTCGTCAATGGTGATTTTTGGCCTCACAGATATAAACATCGATAACTCCGCTTCTATTCGTCGTATGCGAATCTGCGGCATAGCAACTTGTAGCTTAAAACACGGCCCAACGACCCACCTTATACCGATCTGCGAAGAACTTGCATAGTTTCGTCAAACGTCGATCGTTCCGAGTTGTGGGCAATCCGGTCGTCAATGGTGATCAATGGCCTCACAGATATAAACATCGATAACTCTGCTTCTATTCGTCGTATGCGAATCTGCGGCATAGCAACTTGTAGCTTAAAACACGGCCCAACGACCCACCTTATACCGATCTGCGACAAACTTGCATAGTTTCGTCAAACATCGATCGTTTCGAGTGGTAGGTAATCCGGCCGTCAATGGTGATTTTTGGCCTCACAGATATGAACATCGATAACTCCGCTTCTATTCGTCGTATGCGAATCTGCGGCATAGCAACTTGTAGCTTAAAACACGGCCCAACGACCCACCTTATACCGATCTGCGACAAACTTGCATAGTTTCGTCAAACATCGATCGTTTCGAGTGGTAGGCAATCCGGCCGTCAATGGTGATTCATGGCCTGACAGATATAAACAACTATAACTCCGCTTCTATTCGTCGTACGCAAAGCTGCGACATAGCAATCTGTAGCCTAAAACACGACACATCGACCCTCCTTATACCGATCTCGAAGAACTTGCATAGTTTCGGCAAACGTCGATCGTTCCGAGTGGTAGGCATTCCGGCGGTCAATGGTGATTCATGGCCTGACAGATATAAACAACTATAACTCCGCTTCTATTTGTCGTACGCAAATCTACGACATAGCAATCTGAAGCCTAAAACACGACATATCGAGCCACCTTATACCGATCTGCGACGAACTTGCATAGTTTCGTCAAACGTCGATCGTTCCGAGTGGTAGGCAATCCGGTCGTCAATGGTGATCAATGGCCTCACAGATATAAACATCGATAACTCTGCTTCTATTCGTCGTATGCGAATCTGCGACATAGCAACTTGTAGCTTAAAACACGGCCCAACGACCCACCTTATACCGATCTGCGACGAACTTGCATAGTTTCGTCAAACGTCGATCTTTTCGAGTGGTAGGCAATCCGGCCGTCAATGGTGATTTTTGGCCTGACAGATATAAACAACTATAACTCCGCTTCTATTCGTCGTATGCAAATCTGCGACATAGCAATTTGTAGCTTAAGACACGGCACATCGACCCACCTTATACCGATCTCGAAGAACTTGCATAGTTTCGGCAAACGTCGATCGTTCCGAGTGGTAGGCAATCCGGCGGTCAATGGTGATTCATGGCCTGACAGATATAAACAACTATAACTCCGCATCTATTTGTCGTACGCAAATCTACGACATAGCAATTTGTAGCCTAAAACACGACACATCGAGCCACCTTATACCGATCTGCGACGAACTTGCATAGTTTCGTCAAACGTCGATCGTTCCGAGTGGTAGGCAATCCGGTCGTCAATCGTGATTTTTGGCCTCACAGATATAAACATCGATAACTCCGCTTCTATTCGTCGTATGCGAATCTGCGGCATAGCAACTTGTAGCTTAAAACACGGCCCAACGACCCACCTTATACCGATCTGCGAAGAACTTGCATAGTTTCGTCAAACGTCGATCGTTCCGAGTTGTGGGCAATCCGGTCGTCAATGGTGATCAATGGCCTCACAGATATAAACATCGATAACTCTGCTTCTATTCGTCGTATGCGAATCTGCGGCATAGCAACTTGTAGCTTAAAACACGGCCCAACGACCCACCTTATACCGATCTGCGACAAACTTGCATAGTTTCGTCAAACATCGATCGTTTCGAGTGGTAGGCAATCCGGCCGTCAATGGTGATTTTTGGCCTCACAGATATGAACATCGATAACTCCGCTTCTATTCGTCGTATGCGAATCTGCGGCATAGCAACTTGTAGCTTAAAACACGGCCGAACGACCCACCTTATACCGATCTGCGACAAACTTGCATAGTTTCGTCAAACATCGATCGTTTCGAGTGGTAGGCAATCCGGCCGTCAATGGTGATTCATGGCCTGACAGATATAAACAACTATAACTCCGCTTCTATTCGTCGTACGCAAAGCTGCGACATAGCAATCTGTAGCCTAAAACACGACACATCGAGCCACCTTATACCGATCTGCGACGAACTTGCATAGTTTCGTCAAACGTCGATCGTTCCGAGTGGTAGGCAATCCGGTCGTCAATGGTGATCAATGGCCTCACAGATATAAACATCGATAACTCCGCTTCTATTCGTCGAATGCGAATCTGCGACATAGCAAATTGTAGCATAAACACGGCCCAACGACCCACCTTATACCGATCTGCGAAGAACTTGCATAGTTTCGTCAAACGTCGATCGTTCCGAGTGGTAGGCAATCCGGCCGTCAATGGTGATTCATGGCCTCACCAGATATAAACAACAATAACTCCGCTTCTATTCGTCGTATGCGAATCTGCGACATAGCAACTCATAGCTTAAAACACGGCCCAACGACCCACCTTATACCGATCTGCGACGAACTTGCATAGTTTCGTCAAACATCGATCGTTTCGAGTGGTAGGCAATCCGGCCGTCAATGGTGATTCATGGCCTCACCAGATATGAACATCGATAACTCCGCTTCTATTCGTCGTATGCGAATCTGCGGCATAGCAACTTGTAGCATAAACACGGCCCAACGACCCACCTTATACCGATCTGCGAAGAACTTGCATAGTTTCGTCAAACGTCGATCGTTCCGAGTAGTAGGCAATCCGGCCGTCAATGGTGATTCATGGCCTCACCAGATATAAACAACAATAACTCCGCTTCTATTCGTCGTATGCGAATCTGCGACATAGCAACTCATAGCTTAAAACACGGCCCAACGACCCACCTTATACCGATCTGCGACGAACTTGCATAGTTTCGTCAAACATCGATCGTTTCGAGTGGTAGGCAATCCGGCCGTCAATGGTGATTCATGGCCTCACCAGATATAAACATCGATAACTCTGCTTCTATTCGTCGTATGCGAATCTGCGACATAGCAACTTGTAGCTTAAAACACGGCCCAACGACCCACCTTATACCGATCTGCGACGAACTTGCATAGTTTCGTCAAACGTCGATCGTTTCGAGTGGTAGGCAATCCGGCCGTCAATGGTGATTTTTGGCCTGACAGATATAAACAACTATAACTCCGCTTCTATTCGTCGTATGCAAATCTGCGACATAGCAATTTGTAGCTTAAGACACGGCCCAACCACCCACCTTATACCGATCTCGAAGAACTTGCATAGTTTCGGCAAACGTCGATCGTTCCGAGTGGTAGGCAATCCGGCGGTCAATGGTGATTCATGGCCTGACAGATATAAACAACTATAACTCCGCTTCTATTTGTCGTACGCAAATCTACGACATAGCAATTTGTAGCCTAAAACACGACACATCGAGCCACCTTATACCGATCTGCGACGAACTTGCATAGTTTCGTCAAACGTCGATCGTTCCGAGTGGTAGGCAATCCGGTCGTCAATGGTGATTTTTGGCCTCACAGATATAAACATCGATAACTCCGCTTCTATTCGTCGTATGCGAATCTGCGGCACAGCAACTTGTAGCTTAAAACACGGCCCAACGACCCACCTTATACCGATCTGCGACAAACTTGCATAGTTTCGTCAAACATCGATCGTTTCGAGTGGTAGGCAATCCGGCCGTCAATGGTGATTCATGACCTGACAGATATAAACAACTATAACTCCGCTTCTATTCGTCGTACGCAAAGCTGCGACATAGCAATCTGTAGCCTAAAACACGACATATCGAGCCACCTTATACCGATCTGCGACGAACTTGCATAGTTTCGTCAAACGTCGATCGTTCCGAGTGGTAGGCAATCCGGTCGTCAATGGTGATCAATGGCCTCACAGATATAAACATCGATAACTCCGCTTCTATTCGTCGTAAGCGAATCTGCGACATAGCAACTTGTAGCATAAACACGGCCCAACGACCCACCTTATACCGATCTGCGACGAACTTGCATAGTTTCGTCAAACATCGATCGTTTCGAGTGGTAGGCAATGCGGCCGTCAATGGTGATTTTTGGCCCGACAGATATAAACAACTGTAACTCCGCTTCTATTCGTCGTATGCAAATCTGCGACATAGCAATTTGTAGCTTAAGACACGGCACATCGACCCACCTTATACCGATCTGCGAAGAACTTGCATAGTTTCGGCAAACGTCGATCGTTCCGAGTGGTAGGCATCCGGCCGTCAATGGTGATTCATGGCCTGACAGATATAAACAACTGTAACTCCGCTTCTATTCGTCGTACGCAAATCTGCGGCATAGCAATTTGTAGCCTAAAACACGGCACATCGAGCCACCTTATACCGATCTGCGACGAACTTGCATAGTTTCGTTAAACATCGATCGTTTCGAGTGGTAGGCAATCCGGCCGTCAATGGTAATTCATGGCCTGGCAGATATAAACAACTATATCTCCGCTTCTATTTGTCGTACGCAAATCTACGACATAGCAATTTGTAGCCTAAAACACGACACATCGAGCCACCTTATACCGATCTGCGACGAACTTGCATAGTTTCGTCAAACGTCGATCGTTCCGAGTGGTAGGCAATCCGGCCGTCAATGGTGATTCATGGCCTGACAGATATAAACAATTATAACTCCGCTTCTATTCGTCGTACGCAAAGCTGCGACATAGCAATCTGTAGCCTAAAAACACGACACATCGAGCCACCTTATACCGATCTGCGACGAACTTGCATAGTTTCGTCAAACGTCGATCGTTCCGAGTGGTAGGCAATCCGGTCGTCAATGGTGATCAATGGCCTCACAGATATAAACATCGATAACTCCGCTTCTATTCGTCGTATGCGAATCTGCGACATGGCAATTTGTAGCTTAAAACACGGCACATCGACCCACCTTATACCGATCTGCGAAGAACTTGCATAGTTTCGGCAAACATCGATCGTTCCGAGTGGTAGGCAATCCGGCCGTCAATGGTGATTCATGGCCTGACAGATATAAACAACTGTAACTCCGCTTCTATTCGTCGTATGCAAATCTGCGACATAGCAATTTGTAGCCTAAAACACGACACATCGAGCCACCTTATACCGATCTGCGACGAACTTGCATAGTTTCGTCAAACGTCGATCGTTCCGAGTGGTAGGCAATCCGGTCGTCTATGGTGATTTTTGGCCTCACAGATATAAACATCGATAACTCCGCTTCTATTCGTCGTATGCGAATCTGCGGCATAGCAACTTGTAGCTTAAAACACGGCCCAACGACCCACCTTATACCGATCTTCGACAAACTTGCATAGTTTCGTCAAACATCGATCGTTTCGAGTGGTAGGCAATCCGGCCGTCAATGGTGATTCATGGCCTGACAGATATAAACAACTATAACTCCGCTTCTATTCATCGTATGCAAATCTACGACATAGCAATTTGTAGCTTAAAACACGGCACATCGACCCACGTTATACCGATCTGCGAAGAACTTTCATAGTTTCGTCAAACATCGATCGTTTCGAGTGGTAGGCAATCCGGTCGTCAATGGTGATCAATGGCCTCACAGATATAAACATCGATAACTCCGCTTCTATTCGTCGTACGCAAATCTGCGACATAGCAATTTGTAGCCTAAAACACGGCACATCGACCCACCTTATACCGATCTGCGAAGAACGTGCATAGTTTCGGCAAACGTCGATCGTTCCGCGTGGTAGGCAATCCGGTCGTCAATGGTGATTTTTGGCCTCACAGATATAAACATCGATAACTCCGCTTCTATTCGTCGTATGCGAATCTGCGGCACAGCAACTTGTAGCTTAAAACACGGCCCAACGACCCACCTTATACCGATCTGCGAAGAACTTGCATAGTTTCGTCAAACGTCGATCGTTCCGAGTGGTAGGCAATCCGGTCGTCAATGGTGATTCATGGCCTCACCAGATATAAACAACAATAACTCCGCTTCTATTCGTCGTATGCGAATCTGCGACATAGCAACTCATAGCTTAAAACACGGCCCAACGACCCACCTTTTACCGATCTGCGACGAACTTGCATAGTTTCGTCAAACATCGATCGTTTCGAGTGGTATGCAATCCGGCCGTCAATGGTGATTCATGGCCTCACCAGATATAAACATCGATAACTCCGCTTCTATTCGTCGTATGCGAATCTGCGGCATAGCAACTTGTAGCATAAACACGGCCCAACGACCCACCTTATACCGATCTGCGAAGAACTTGCATAGTTTCGTCAAACGTCGATCGTTCCGAGTAGTAGGCAATCCGGCCGTCAATGGTGATTCATGGCCTCACCAGATATAAACAACAATAACTCCGCTTCTATTCGTCGTATGCGAATCTGCGACATAGCAACTCATAGCTTAAAACACGGCCCAACGACCCACCTTATACCGATCTGCGACGAACTTGCATAGTTTCGTCAAACATCGATCGTTTCGAGTGGTAGGCAATCCGGCCGTCAATGGTGATTCATGGCCTCACCAGATATAAACATCGATAACTCTGCTTCTATTCGTCGTATGCGAATCTGCGGCATAGCAACTTGTAGCTTAAAACACGGCCCAACGACCCACCTTATACCGATCTGCGACGAACTTGCATAGTTTCGTCAAACGTCGATCGTTTCGAGTGGTAGGCAATCCGGCCGTCAATGGTGATTTTTGGCCTGACAGATATAAACAACTATAACTCCGCTTCTATTCGTCGTATGCAAATCTGCGACATAGCAATTTGTAGCTTAAGACACGGCCCAACGACCCACCTTATACCGATCTCGAAGAACTTGCATAGTTTCGGCAAACGTCGATCGTTCCGAGTGGTAGGCAATCCGGCGGTCAATGGTGATTCATGGCCTGACAGATATAAACAACTATAACTCCGCTTCTATTTGTCGTACGCAAATCTACGACATAGCAATTTGTAGCCTAAAACACGACACATCGAGCCACCTTATACCGATCTGCGACGAACTTGCATAGTTTCGTCAAACGTCGATCGTTCCGAGTGGTAGGCAATCCGGTCGTCAATGGTGATTTTTGGCCTCACAGATATAAACATCGATAACTCCGCTTCTATTCGTCGTATGCGAATCTGCGGCACAGCAACTTGTAGCTTAAAACACGGCCCAACGACCCACCTTATACCGATCTGCGACAAACTTGCATAGTTTCGTCAAACATCGATCGTTTCGAGTGGTAGGCAATCCGGCCGTCAATGGTGATTCATGACCTGACAGATATAAACAACTATAACTCCGCTTCTATTCGTCGTACGCAAAGCTGCGACATAACAATCTGTAGCCTAAAACACGACATATCGAGCCACCTTATACCGATCTGCGACGAACTTGCATAGTTTCGTCAAACGTCGATCGTTCCGAGTGGTAGGCAATCCGGTCGTCAATGGTGATCAATGGCCTCACAGATATAAACATCGATAACTCCGCTTCTATTCGTCGTAAGCGAATCTGCGACATAGCAACTTGTAGCATAAACACGGCCCAACGACCCACCTTATACCGATCTGCGACGAACTTGCATAGTTTCGTCAAACATCGATCGTTTCGAGTGGTAGGCAATGCGGCCGTCAATGGTGATTTTTGGCCCGACAGATATAAACAACTGTAACTCCGCTTCTATTCGTCGTATGCAAATCTGCGACATAGCAATTTGTAGCTTAAGACACGGCACATCGACCCACCTTATACCGATCTGCGAAGAACTTGCATAGTTTCGGCAAACGTCGATCGTTCCGAGTGGTAGGCATCCGGCCGTCAATGGTGATTCATGGCCTGACAGATATAAACAACTGTAACTCCGCTTCTATTCGTCGTACGCAAATCTGCGGCATAGCAATTTGTAGCCTAAAACACGGCACATCGAGCCACCTTATACCGATCTGCGACGAACTTGCATAGTTTCGTTAAACATCGATCGTTTCGAGTGGTAGGCAATCCGGCCGTCAATGGTAATACATGGCCTGGCAGATATAAACAACTATATCTCCGCTTCTATTTGTCGTACGCAAATCTACGACATAGCAATTTGTAGCCTAAAACACGACACATCGAGCCACCTTATACCGATCTGCGACGAACTTGCATAGTTTCGTCAAACGTCGATCGTTCCGAGTGGTAGGCAATCCGGCCGTCAATGGTGATTCATGGCCTGACAGATATAAACAATTATAACTCCGCTTCTATTCGTCGTACGCAAAGCTGCGACATAGCAATCTGTAGCCTAAAAACACGACACATCGAGCCACCTTATACCGATCTGCGACGAACTTGCATAGTTTCGTCAAACGTCGATCGTTCCGAGTGGTAGGCAATCCGGTCGTCAATGGTGATCAATGGCCTCACAGATATAAACATCGATAACTCCGCTTCTATTCGTCGTATGCGAATCTGCGACATGGCAATTTGTAGCTTAAAACACGGCACATCGACCCACCTTATACCGATCTGCGAAGAACTTGCATAGTTTCGGCAAACATCGATCGTTCCGAGTGGTAGGCAATCCGGCCGTCAATGGTGATTCATGGCCTGACAGATATAAACAACTGTAACTCCGCTTCTATTCGTCGTATGCAAATCTGCGACATAGCAATTTGTAGCCTAAAACACGACACATCGAGCCACCTTATACCGATCTGCGACGAACTTGCATAGTTTCGTCAAACGTCGATCGTTCCGAGTGGTAGGCAATCCGGTCGTCTATGGTGATTTTTGGCCTCACAGATATAAACATCGATAACTCCGCTTCTATTCGTCGTATGCGAATCTGCGGCATAGCAACTTGTAGCTTAAAACACGGCCCAACGACCCACCTTATACCGATCTTCGACAAACTTGCATAGTTTCGTCAAACATCGATCGTTTCGAGTGGTAGGCAATCCGGCCGTCAATGGTGATTCATGGCCTGACAGATATAAACAACTATAACTCCGCTTCTATTCATCGTATGCAAATCTACGACATAGCAATTTGTAGCTTAAAACACGGCACATCGACCCACGTTATACCGATCTGCGAAGAACTTTCATAGTTTCGTCAAACATCGATCGTTTCGAGTGGTAGGCAATCCGGTCGTCAATGGTGATCAATGGCCTCACAGATATAAACATCGATAACTCCGCTTCTATTCGTCGTACGCAAATCTGCGACATAGCAATTTGTAGCCTAAAACACGGCACATCGACCCACCTTATACCGATCTGCGAAGAACGTGCATAGTTTCGGCAAACGTCGATCGTTCCGCGTGGTAGGCAATCCGGTCGTCAATGGTGATTTTTGGCCTCACAGATATAAACATCGATAACTCCGCTTCTATTCGTCGTATGCGAATCTGCGGCACAGCAACTTGTAGCTTAAAACACGGCCCAACGACCCACCTTATACCGATCTGCGAAGAACTTGCATAGTTTCGTCAAACGTCGATCGTTCCGAGTGGTAGGCAATCCGGTCGTCAATGGTGATTCATGGCCTCACCAGATATAAACAACAATAACTCCGCTTCTATTCGTCGTATGCGAATCTGCGACATAGCAACTCATAGCTTAAAACACGGCCCAACGACCCACCTTATACCGATCTGCGACGAACTTGCATAGTTTCGTCAAACATCGATCGTTTCGAGTGGTATGCAATCCGGCCGTCAATGGTGATTCATGGCCTCACCAGATATGAACATCGATAACTCCGCTTCTATTCGTCGTATGCGAATCTGCGGCATAGCAACTTGTAGCATAAACACGGCCCAACGACCCACCTTATACCGATCTGCGAAGAACTTGCATAGTTTCGTCAAACGTCGATCGTTCCGAGTAGTAGGCAATCCGGCCGTCAATGGTGATTCATGGCCTCACCAGATATAAACAACAATAACTCCGCTTCTATTCGTCGTATGCGAATCTGCGACATAGCAACTCATAGCTTAAAACACGGCCCAACGACCCACCTTATACCGATCTGCGACGAACTTGCATAGTTTCGTCAAACATCGATCGTTTCGAGTGGTAGGCAATCCGGCCGTCAATGGTGATTCATGGCCTCACCAGATATAAACATCGATAACTCCGCTTCTATTCGTCGTACGCAAAGCTGCGACATAGCAATCTGTAGCCTAAAACACGACACATCGAGCCACCTTATACCGATCTGCGACGAACTTGCATAGTTTCGTCAAACGTCGATCGTTCCGAGTGGTAGGCAATCCGGTCGTCAATGGTGATCAATGGCCTCACAGATATAAACATCGATAACTCCGCTTCTATTCGTCGTATGCGAATCTGCGACATGGCAATTTGTAGCTTAAAACACGGCACATCGACCCACCTTATACCGATCTGCGAAGAACTTGCATAGTTTCGTCAAACGTCGATCGTTCCGAGTGGTAGGCAATTCGGCCGTCAATGGTGATCAATGGCCTCACAGATACAAACATCGATAACTCCGCTTCTATTCGTCGTATGCGAATCTGCGGCATAGCAACTTGTAGCTTAAAACACGGCCCAACGACCCACCTTATACCGAACTTCGACAAACTTGCATAGTTTCGTGAAACATCGATCATTTCGAGTGGTAGGCAATCCGGCCGTCAATGGTGATTCATGGCCTCGCAGATATAAACAACTATAACTCCGCTTCTATTCGTTGTACGCAAATCTGC
Source organism: Anoplius nigerrimus (assembly GCA_914767735.1). NCBI lineage: Eukaryota > Metazoa > Arthropoda > Insecta > Hymenoptera > Pompilidae > Anoplius > Anoplius nigerrimus. The sequence goes on along the minus strand of CAJZBX010000036.1, from coordinate 24,320 downwards.
GGCATAGCAATTTGTAGCCTAAAACACGGCACATCGAGCCACCTTATACCGATCTGCGACGAACTTGCATAGTTTCGTTAAACATCGATTGTTTCGAGTGGTAGGCAATCGGGCCGTCAATGGTAATTCATGGCCTGGCAGATATAAACAACTATATCTCCGCTTCTATTTGTCGTACGCAAATCTACGACATAGCAATTTGTAGCCTAAAACACGACACATCGAGCCACCTTATACCGATCTGCGACGAACTTGCATAGTTTCGTCAAACGTCGATCGTTCCGAGTGGTAGGCAATCCGGCCGTCAATGGTGATTCATGGCCTGACAGATATAAACAATTATAACTCCGCTTCTATTCGTCGTACGCAAAGCTGCGACATAGCAATCTGTAGCCTAAAAACACGACACATCGAGCCACCTTATACCGATCTGCGACGAACTTGCATAGTTTCGTCAAACGTCGATCGTTCCGAGTGGTAGGCAATCCGGTCGTCAATGGTGATCAATGGCCTCACAGATATAAACATCGATAACTCCGCTTCTATTCGTCGTATGCGAATCTGCGACATAGCAACTTGTAGCATAAACACGGCCCAACGACCCACCTTATACCGATCTGCGAAGAACTTGCATAGTTTCGGCAAACGTCGATCATTCCGAGTGGTAGACAATCCGGCCGTCAATGGTGATTCATGGCCTGACAGATATTAACATCGATAACTCCGCTTCTATTCGTCGTATGCGAATCTGCGACACAGCAACTTGTAGCTTAAAACACGGCCCAACGACCCACCTTATACCGATCTGCGACAAACTTGCATAGTTTCGTCAAACGTCGATCGTTCCGAGTGGTAGGCAATCCGGTCGTCAATGGTGATCAATGGCCTCACAGATATAAATATCGATAACCCTGCTTCTATTCGTCGTATGCGAATCTGCGACATAGCAACTTGTAGCTTAAAACACGGCCCAACGACCCACCTTATACCGATCTGCGACGAACTTGCATAGTTTCGTCAAACGTCGATCGTTCCGAGTGGTATTCAATCCGGCCGTCAATGGTGATTCATGGCCTCACCAGATATAAACAACAATAACTCCGCTTCTATTCGTCGTATGCGAATCTGCGACATAGCAACTTGAAGCTTAAAACACGGCCAAACGACCCACCTTATACCGATCTGCGACGAACTTGCATAGTTTCGTCAAACATCGATCGTTTCGAGTGGTAGGCAATGCGGCCGTCAATGGTGATTCATGGCCTCACCAGATATAAACAACAATAACTCCGCTTGTATTCGTCGTATGCGAATCTGCGACATAGCAACTCGTAGCTTAAAACACGGCCCAACGACCCACCTTATACCGATCTGCGACGAACTTTCATAGTTTCGTCAAACATCGATCGTTTCGAGTGGTAGGCAATCCGGTCGTCAATGGTGATCAATGGCCTCACAGATATAAACATCGATAACTCCGCTTCTATTCGTCGTACGCAAATCTGCGACATAGCAATTTGTAGCCTAAAACACGGCACATCGACCCACCTTATACCGATCTGCGAAGAACTTGCATAGTTTCGGCAAACGTCGATCGTTCCGAGTGGTAGGCAATCCGGCGGTCAATGGTGATTCATGGCCTGACCGATATAAACAACTATAACTCCGCTTCTATTTGTCGTACGCAAATTTGCGACATAGCAACTTGTAGCATAAACACGGCCCAACGACCCACCTTATACCGATCTGCGAAGAACTTGCATAGTTTCGGCAAACGTCGATCGTTCCGAGTGGTAGGCATTCCGGCGCTCAATGGTGATTCATGGCCTGACAGATATAAACAACTATAACTCCGCTTCTATTTGTCGTACGCAAATCTACGACATAGCAATCTGAAGCCTAAAACACGACATATCGAGCCACCTTATACCGATCTGCGACGAACTTGCATAGTTTCGTCAAACGTCGATCGTTCCGAGTGGTAGGCAATCCGGTCGTCAATGGTGATTTTTGGCCTCACAGATATAAACATCGATAACTCCGCTTCTATTCGTCGTATGCGAATCTGCGGCATAGCAACTTGTAGCTTAAAACACGGCCCAACGACGCACCTTATACCGATCTGCGACAAACTTGCATAGTTTCGTCAAACATCGATCGTTTCGAGTGGTAGGCAATCCGGCCGTCAATGGTGATTCATGACCTGACAGATATTAACATCGATAACTCCGCTTCTATTCGTCGTACGCAAAGCTGCGACATAGCAATCTGTAGCCTAAAACACGACACATCGAGCCACCTTATACCGATCTGCGACGAACTTGCATAGTTTCGTCAAACGTCGATCGTTCCGCGTGGTAGGCAATCCGGTCGTCAATGGTGATTTTTGGCCTCACAGATATAAACATCGATAACTCCGCTTCTATTCGTCGTATGCGAATCTGCGGCACAGCAACTTGTAGCTTAAAACACGGCCCAACGACCCACCTTATACCGATCTGCGAAGAACTTGCATAGTTTCGTCAAACGTCGATCGTTCCGAGTGGTAGGCAATCCGGCCGTCAATGGTGATTCATGGCCTCACCAGATATAAACAACAATAACTCCGCTTCTATTCGTCGTATGCGAATCTGCGACATAGCAACTCATAGCTTAAAACACGGCCCAACGACCCACCTTATACCGATCTGCGACGAACTTGCATAGTTTCGTCAAACATCGATCGTTTCGAGTGGTAGGCAATCCGGCCGTCAATGGTGATTCATGGCCTCACCAGATATGAACATCGATAACTCCGCTTCTATTCGTCGTATGCGAATCTGCGGCATAGCAACTTGTAGCATAAACACGGCCCAACGACCCACCTTATACCGATCTGCGAAGAACTTGCATAGTTTCGTCAAACGTCGATCGTTCCGAGTAGTAGGCAATCCGGCCGTCAATGGTGATTCATGGCCTCACCAGATATAAACAACAATAACTCCGCTTCTATTCGTCGTATGCGAATCTGCGACATAGCAACTCATAGCTTAAAACACGGCCCAACGACCCACCTTATACCGATCTGCGACGAACTTGCATAGTTTCGTCAAACATCGATCGTTTCGAGTGGTAGGCAATCCGGCCGTCAATGGTGATTCATGGCCTCACCAGATATAAACATCGATAACTCTGCTTCTATTCGTCGTATGCGAATCTGCGACATAGCAACTTGTAGCTTAAAACACGGCCCAACGACCCATCTTATACCGATCTGCGACGAACTTGCATAGTTTCGTCAAACGTCGATCGTTTCGAGTGGTAGGCAATCCGGCCGTCAATGGTGATTTTTGGCCTGACAGATATAAACAACTATAACTCCGCTTCTATTCGTCGTATGCAAATCTGCGACATAGCAATTTGTAGCTTAAGACACGGCACATCGACCCACCTTATACCGATCTCGAAGTACTTGCATAGTTTCGGCAAACGTCGATCGTTCCCAGTGGTAGGCAATCCGGCGGTCAATGGTGATTCATGGCCTGACAGATATAAACAACTATAACTCCGCTTCTATTTGTCGTACGCAAATCTACGACATAGCAATTTGTAGCCTAAAACACGACACATCGAGCCACCTTATACCGATCTGCGACGAACTTGCATAGTTTCGTCAAACGTCGATCGTTCCGAGTGGTAGGCAATCCGGTCGTCAATGGTGATTTTTGGCCTCACAGATATAAACATCGATAACTCCGCTTCTATTCGTCGTATGCGAATCTGCGGCACAGCAACTTGTAGCTTAAAACACGGCCCAACGACCCACCTTATACCGATCTGCGACAAACTTGCATAGTTTCGTCAAACATCGATCGTTTCGAGTGGTAGGCAATCCGGCCGTCAATGGTGATTCATGACCTGACAGATATAAACAACTATAACTCCGCTTCTATTCGTCGTACGCAAAGCTGCGACATAGCAATCTGTAGCCTAAAACACGACACATCGAGCCACCTTATACCGATCTGCGACGAACTTGCATAGTTTCGTCAAACGTCGATCGTTCCGAGTGGTAGGCAATCCGGTCGTCAATGGTGATCAATGGCCTCACAGATATAAACATCGATAACTCCGCTTCTATTCGTCGTAAGCGAATCTGCGACATAGCAACTTGTAGCATAAACACGGCCCAACGACCCACCTTATACCGATCTGCGACGAACTTGCATAGTTTCGTCAAACATCGATCGTTTCGAGTGGTAGGCAATGCGGCCGTCAATGGTGATTTTTGGCCCGACAGATATAAACAACTGTAACTCCGCTTCTATTCGTCGTATGCAAATCTGCGACATAGCAATTTGTAGCTTAAGACACGGCACATCGACCCACCTTATACCGATCTGCGAAGAACTTGCATAGTTTCGGCAAACGTCGATCGTTCCGAGTGGTAGGCATCCGGCCGTCAATGGTGATTCATGGCCTGACAGATATAAACAACTGTAACTCCGCTTCTATTCGTCGTACGCAAATCTGCGGCATAGCAATTTGTTGCCTAAAACACGGCACATCGAGCCACCTTATACCGATCTGCGACGAACTTGCATAGTTTCGTTAAACATCGATCGTTTCGAGTGGTAGGCAATCCGGCCGTCAATGGTAATTCATGGCCTGGCAGATATAAACAACTATATCTCCGCTTCTATTTGTCGTACGCAAATCTACGACATAGCAATTTGTAGCCTAAAACACGACACATCGAGCCACCTTATACCGATCTGCGACGAACTTGCATAGTTTCGTCAAACGTCGATCGTTCCGAGTGGTAGGCAATCCGGCCGTCAATGGTGATTCATGGCCTGACAGATATAAACAATTATAACTCCGCTTCTATTCGTCGTACGCAAAGCTCCGACATAGCAATCTGTAGCCTAAAAACACGACACATCGAGCCACCTTATACCGATCTGCGACGAACTTGCATTGTTTCGTCAAACGTCGATCGTTCCGAGTGGTAGGCAATCCGGTCGTCAATGGTGATCAATGGCCTCACAGATATAAACATCGATAACTCCGCTTCTATTCGTCGTATGCGAATCTGCGACATGGCAATTTGTAGCTTAAAACACGGCACATCGACCCACCTTATACCGATCTGCGAAGAACTTGCATAGTTTCGGCAAACGTCGATCGTTCCGAGTGGTAGGCAATCCGGCGGTCAATGGTGATTCATGGCCTGACCGATATAAACAACTATAACTCCGCTTCTATTTGTCGTACGCAAATCTACGACATAGCGATTTGTAGGCTAAAACACGACACATCGAGCCACCTTATACCGATCTGCGACGAACTTGCATAGTTTCGTCAAACGTCGATCGTTCCGAGTGGTAGGCAATCCGGTCGTCAATGGTGATTTTTGGCCTCACAGATATAAACATCGATAACTCCGCTTCTATTCGTCGTATGCGAATCTGCGGCATAGCAACTTGTAGCTTAAAACACGGCCCAACGACCCACCTTATACCGAACTTCGACAAACTTGCATAGTTTCGTGAAACATCGATCGTTTCGAGTGGTAGGCAATCCGGCCGTCAATGGTGATTCATGGCCTCACAGATATAAACAACTATAACTCCGCTTCTATTCGTCGTATGCAAATCTACGACATAGCAATTTGTAGCTTAAAACACGGCACATCGACCCACGTTATACCGATCTGCGAAGAACTTGCATAGTTTCGGCAAACGTCGATCATTCCGAGTGGTAGACAATCCGGCCGTCAATGGTGATTCATGGCCTGACAGATATTAACATCGATAACTCCGCTTCTATTCGTCGTATGCGAATCTGCGACACAGCAACTTGTAGCTTAAAACACGGCCCAACGACCCACCTTATACCGATCTGCGAAGAACTTGCATAGTTTCGTCAAACGTCGATCGTTCCGAGTGGTAGGCAATCCGGCCGTCAATGGTGATCAATGGCCTCACAGATATAAACATCGATAACTCTGCTTCTATTCGTCGTAAGCGAATCTGCGACATAGCAACTTGTAGCATAAACACGGCCCAACGACCCACCTTATACCGACCTGCGAAGAACTTGCATAGTTTCGGCAAACGTTAATCATTCCGAGTGGTAGGCAATCCGGCCGTCAATGGTGATTCATGGCCTGACAGATATAAACAACTGTAACTCCGCTTCTATTCGTCGTATGCAAATCTGCGACATAGCAATTTGTAGCCTAAAACACGACACATCGAGCCACCTTATACCGATCTGCGACGAACTTGCATAGTTTCGTCAAACGTCGATCGTTCCGAGTGGTAGGCAATCCGGTCGTCTATGGTGATTTTTGGCCTCACAGATATAAACATCGATAACTCCGCTTCTATTCGTCGTATGCGAATCTGCGGCATAGCAACTTGTAGCTTAAAACACGGCCCAACGACCCACCTTATACCGATCTTCGACAAACTTGCATAGTTTCGTCAAACATCGATCGTTTCGAGTGGTAGGCAATCCGGCCGTCAATGGTGATTCATGGCCTGACAGATATAACCAACTATAACTCCGCTTCTATTCGTCGTATGCGAATCTGCGACATAGCAACTTGAAGCTTAAAACACGGCCAAACGACCCACCTTATACCGATCTGCGACGAACTTGCATAGTTTCGTCAAACATCGATCGTTTCGAGTGGTAGGCAATGCGGCCGTCAATGGTGATTCATGGCCTCACCAGATATAAACAACAATAACTCCGCTTGTATTCGTCGTATGCGAATCTGCGACATAGCTACTCGTAGCTTAAAACACGGCCCAACGACCCACCTTATACCGATCTGCGACGAACTTTCATAGTTTCGTCAAACATCGATCGTTTCGAGTGGTAGGCAATCCGGTCGTCAGTGGTGATCAATGGCCTCACAGATATAAACATCGATAACTCCGCTTCTATTCGTCGTACGCAAATCTGCGACATAGCAATTTGTAGCCTAAAACACGGCACATCGACCCACCTTATACCGATCTGCGAAGAACTTGCATAGTTTCGGCAAACGTCGATCGTTCCGAGTGGTAGGCAATCCGGCGGTCAATGGTGATTCATGGCCTGACCGATATAAACAACTATAACTCCGCTTCTATTTGTCGTACGCAAATTTGCGACATAGCAACTTGTAGCATAAACACGGCCCAACGACCCACCTTATACCGATCTGCGACGAACTTGCATAGTTTCGTCAAACGTCGATCGTTCCGAGTGGTATTCAATCCGGCCGTCAATGGTGATTCATGGCCTCACCAGATATAAACAACAATAACTCCGCTTCTATTCGTCGTATGCGAATCTGCGACATAGCAACTTGAAGCTTAAAACACGGCCAAACGACCCACCTTATACCGATCTGCGACGAACTTGCATAGTTTCGTCAAACATCGATCGTTTCGAGTGGTAGGCAATGCGGCCGTCAATGGTGATTCATGGCCTCACCAGATATAAACAACGATAACTCCGCTTGTATTCGTCGTATGCGAATCTGCGACATAGCAACTCGTAGCTTAAAACACGGCCCAACGACCCACCTTATACCGATCTGCGACGAACTTTCATAGTTTCGTCAAACATCGATCGTTTCGAGTGGTAGGCAATCCGGTCGTCAATGGTGATCAATGGCCTCACAGATATAAACATCGATAACTCCGCTTCTATTCGTCGTACGCAAATCTGCGACATAGCAATTTGTAGCCTAAAACACGGCACATCGACCCACCTTATACCGATCTGCGAAGAACTTGCATAGTTTCGGCAAACGTCGATCGTTCCGAGTGGTAGGCAATCCGGCGGTCAATGGTGATTCATGGCCTGACCGATATAAACAACTATAACTCCGCTTCTATTTGTCGTACGCAAATTTGCGACATAGCAACTTGTAGCATAAACACGGCCCAACGACCCACCTTATACCGATCTGCGAAGAACTTGCATAGTTTCGGCAAACGTCGATCGTTCCGAGTGGTAGGCATTCCGGCGCTCAATGGTGATTCATGGCCTGACAGATATAAACAACTATAACTCCGCTTCTATTTGTCGTACGCAAATCTACGACATAGCAATCTGAAGCCTAAAACACGACATATCGAGCCACCTTATACCGATCTGCGACGAACTTGCATAGTTTCGTCAAACGTCGATCGTTCCGAGTGGTAGGCAATCCGGTCGTCAATGGTGATTTTTGGCCTCACAGATATAAACATCGATAACCCCGCTTCTATTCGTCGTATGCGAATCTGCGGCATAGCAACTTGTAGCTTAAAACACGGCCCAACGACCCACCTTATACCGATCTGCGACAAACTTGCATAGTTTCGTCAAACATCGATCGTTTCGAGTGGTAGGCAATCCGGCCGTCAATGGTGATTCATGACCTGACAGATATTAACATCGATAACTCCGCTTCTATTCGTCGTACGCAAAGCTGCGACATAGCAATCTGTAGCCTAAAACACGACACATCGAGCCACCTTATACCGATCTGCGACGAACTTGCATAGTTTCGTCAAACGTCGATCGTTCCGCGTGGTAGGCAATCCGGTCGTCAATGGTGATTTTTGGCCTCACAGATATAAACATCGATAACTCCGCTTCTATTCGTCGTATGCGAATCTGCGGCACAGCAACTTGTAGCTTAAAACACGGCCCAACGACCCACCTTATACCGATCTGCGAAGAACTTGCATAGTTTCGTCAAACGTCGATCGTTCCGAGTGGTAGGCAATCCGGCCGTCAATGGTGATCCATGGCCTCACCAGATATAAACAACAATAACTCCGCTTCTATTCGTCGTATGCGAATCTGCGACATAGCAACTCATAGCTTAAAACACGGCTCAACGACCCACCTTATACCGATCTGCGACGGACTTGCATAGTTTCGTCAAACATCGATCGTTTCGAGTGGTAGGCAATCCGGCCGTCAATGGTGATTCATGGCCTCACCAGATATGAACATCGATAACTCCGCTTCTATTCGTCGTATGCGAATCTGCGGCATAGCAACTTGTAGCATAAACACGGCCCAACGACCCACCTTATACCGATCTGCGAAGAACTTGCATAGTTTCGTCAAACGTCGATCGTTCCGAGTAGTAGGCAATCCGGCCGTCAATGGTGATTCATGGCCTCACCAGATATAAACAACAATAACTCCGCTTCTATTCGTCGTATGCGAATCTGCGACATAGCAACTCATAGCTTAAAACACGGCCCAACGACCCACCTTATACCGATCTGCGACGAACTTGCATAGTTTCGTCAAACATCGATCGTTTCGAGTGGTAGGCAATCCGGCCGTCAATGGTGATTCATGGCCTCACCAGATATAAACATCGATAACTCTGCTTCTATTCGTCGTATGCGAATCTGCGACATAGCAACTTGTAGCTTAAAACACGGCCCAACGACCCACCTTATACCGATCTGCGACGAACTTGCATAGTTTCGTCAAACGTCGATCGTTTCGAGTGGTAGGCAATCCGGCCGTCAATGGTGATTTTTGGCCTGACAGATATAAACAACTATAACTCCGCTTCTATTCGTCGTATGCAAATCTGCGACATAGCAATTTGTAGCTTAAGACACGGCACATCGACCCACCTTATACCGATCTCGAAGTACTTGCATAGTTTCGGCAAACGTCGATCGTTCCCAGTGGTAGGCAATCCGGCGGTCAATGGTGATTCATGGCCTGACAGATATAAACAACTATAACTCCGCTTCTATTTGTCGTACGCAAATCTACGACATAGCAATTTGTAGCCTAAAACACGACACATCGAGCCACCTTATACCGATCTGCGACGAACTTGCATAGTTTCGTCAAACGTCGATCGTTCAGAGTGGTAGGCAATCCGGTCGTCAATGGTGATTTTTGGCCTCACAGATATAAACATCGATAACTCCGCTTCTATTCGTCGTATGCGAATCTGCGGCACAGCAACTTGTAGCTTAAAACACGGCCCAACGACCCACCTTATACCGATCTGCGACAAACTTGCATAGTTTCGTCAAACATCGATCGTTTCGAGTGGTAGGCAATCCGGCCGTCAATGGTGATTCATGACCTGACAGATATAAACAACTATAACTCCGCTTCTATTCGTCGTACGCAAAGCTGCGACATAGCAATCTGTAGCCTAAAACACGACACATCGAGCCACCTTATACCGATCTGCGACGAACTTGCATAGTTTCGTCAAACGTCGATCGTTCCGAGTGGTAGGCAATCCGGTCGTCAATGGTGATCAATGGCCTCACAGATATAAACATCGATAACTCCGCTTCTATTCGTCGTAAGCGAATCTGCGACATAGCAACTTGTAGCATAAACACGGCCCAACGACCCACCTTATACCGATCTGCGACGAACTTGCATAGTTTCGTCAAACATCGATCGTTTCGAGTGGTAGGCAATGCGGCCGTCAATGGTGATTTTTGGCCCGACAGATATAAACAACTGTAACTCCGCTTCTATTCGTCGTATGCAAATCTGCGACATAGCAATTTGTAGCTTAAGACACGGCACATCGACCCACCTTATACCGATCTGCGAAGAACTTGCATAGTTTCGGCAAACGTCGATCGTTCCGAGTGGTAGGCATCCGGCCGTCAATGGTGATTCATGGCCTGACAGATATAAACAACTGTAACTCCGCTTCTATTCGTCGTACGCAAATCTGCGGCATAGCAATTTGTTGCCTAAAACACGGCACATCGAGCCACCTTATACCGATCTGCGACGAACTTGCATAGTTTCGTTAAACATCGATCGTTTCGAGTGGTAGGCAATCCGGCCGTCAATGGTAATTCATGGCCTGGCAGATATAAACAACTATATCTCCGCTTCTATTTGTCGTACGCAAATCTACGACATAGCAATTTGTAGCCTAAAACACGACACATCGAGCCACCTTATACCGATCTGCGACGAACTTGCATAGTTTCGTCAAACGTCGATCGTTCCGAGTGGTAGGCAATCCGGCCGTCAATGGTGATTCATGGCCTGACAGATATAAACAATTATAACTCCGCTTCTATTCGTCGTACGCAAAGCTGCGACATAGCAATCTGTAGCCTAAAAACACGACACATCGAGCCACCTTATACCGATCTGCGACGAACTTGCATTGTTTCGTCAAACGTCGATCGTTCCGAGTGGTAGGCAATCCGGTCGTCAATGGTGATCAATGGCCTCACAGATATAAACATCGATAACTCCGCTTCTATTCGTCGTATGCGAATCTGCGACATGGCAATTTGTAGCTTAAAACACGGCACATCGACCCACCTTATACCGATCTGCGAAGAACTTGCATAGTTTCGGCAAACGTCGATCGTTCCGAGTGGTAGGCAATCCGGCGGTCAATGGTGATTCATGGCCAGACCGATATAAACAACTATAACTCCGGTTCTATTTGTCGTACGCAAATCTACGACATAGCGATTTGTAGGCTAAAACACGACACATCGAGCCACCTTATACCGATCTGCGACGAACTTGCATAGTTTCGTCAAACGTCGATCGTTCCGAGTGGTAGGCAATCCGGTCGTCAATGGTGATTTTTGGCCTCACAGATATAAACATCGATAACTCCGCTTCTATTCGTCGTATGCGAATCTGCGGCATAGCAACTTGTAGCTTAAAACACGGCCCAACGACCCACCTTATACCGAACTTCGACAAACTTGCATAGTTTCGTGAAACATCGATCGTTTCGAGTGGTAGGCAATCCGGCCGTCAATGGTGATTCATGGCCTCACAGATATAAACAACTATAACTCCGCTTCTATTCGTCGTATGCAAATCTACGACATAGCAATTTGTAGCTTAAAACACGGCTCAACGACCCACCTTATACCGATCTGCGACGGACTTGCATAGTTTCGTCAAACATCGATCGTTTCGAGTGGTAGGCAATCCGGCCGTCAATGGTGATTCATGGCCTCACCAGATATGAACATCGATAACTCCGCTTCTATTCGTCGTATGCGAATCTGCGGCATAGCAACTTGTAGCATAAACACGGCCCAACGACCCACCTTATACCGATCTGCGAAGAACTTGCATAGTTTCGTCAAACGTCGATCGTTCCGAGTAGTAGGCAATCCGGCCGTCAATGGTGATTCATGGCCTCACCAGATATAAACAACAATAACTCCGCTTCTATTCGTCGTATGCGAATCTGCGACATAGCAACTCATAGCTTAAAACACGGCCCAACGACCCACCTTATACCGATCTGCGACGAACTTGCATAGTTTCGTCAAACATCGATCGTTTCGAGTGGTAGGCAATCCGGCCGTCAATGGTGATTCATGGCCTCACCAGATATAAACATCGATAACTCTGCTTCTATTCGTCGTATGCGAATCTGCGACATAGCAACTTGTAGCTTAAAACACGGCCCAACGACCCACCTTATACCGATCTGCGACGAACTTGCATAGTTTCGTCAAACGTCGATCGTTTCGAGTGGTAGGCAATCCGGCCGTCAATGGTGATTTTTGGCCTGACAGATATAAACAACTATAACTCCGCTTCTATTCGTCGTATGCAAATCTGCGACATAGCAATTTGTAGCTTAAGACACGGCACATCGACCCACCTTATACCGATCTCGAAGTACTTGCATAGTTTCGGCAAACGTCGATCGTTCCCAGTGGTAGGCAATCCGGCGGTCAATGGTGATTCATGGCCTGACAGATATAAACAACTATAACTCCGCTTCTATTTGTCGTACGCAAATCTACGACATAGCAATTTGTAGCCTAAAACACGACACATCGAGCCACCTTATACCGATCTGCGACGAACTTGCATAGTTTCGTCAAACGTCGATCGTTCAGAGTGGTAGGCAATCCGGTCGTCAATGGTGATTTTTGGCCTCACAGATATAAACATCGATAACTCCGCTTCTATTCGTCGTATGCGAATCTGCGGCACAGCAACTTGTAGCTTAAAACACGGCCCAACGACCCACCTTATACCGATCTGCGACAAACTTGCATAGTTTCGTCAAACATCGATCGTTTCGAGTGGTAGGCAATCCGGCCGTCAATGGTGATTCATGACCTGACAGATATAAACAACTATAACTCCGCTTCTATTCGTCGTACGCAAAGCTGCGACATAGCAATCTGTAGCCTAAAACACGACACATCGAGCCACCTTATACCGATCTGCGACGAACTTGCATAGTTTCGTCAAACGTCGATCGTTCCGAGTGGTAGGCAATCCGGTCGTCAATGGTGATCAATGGCCTCACAGATATAAACATCGATAACTCCGCTTCTATTCGTCGTAAGCGAATCTGCGACATAGCAACTTGTAGCATAAACACGGCCCAACGACCCACCTTATACCGATCTGCGACGAACTTGCATAGTTTCGTCAAACATCGATCGTTTCGAGTGGTAGGCAATGCGGCCGTCAATGGTGATTTTTGGCCCGACAGATATAAACAACTGTAACTCCGCTTCTATTCGTCGTATGCAAATCTGCGACATAGCAATTTGTAGCTTAAGACACGGCACATCGACCCACCTTATACCGATCTGCGAAGAACTTGCATAGTTTCGGCAAACGTCGATCGTTCCGAGTGGTAGGCATCCGGCCGTCAATGGTGATTCATGGCCTGACAGATATAAACAACTGTAACTCCGCTTCTATTCGTCGTACGCAAATCTGCGGCATAGCAATTTGTTGCCTAAAACACGGCACATCGAGCCACCTTATACCGATCTGCGACGAACTTGCATAGTTTCGTTAAACATCGATCGTTTCGAGTGGTAGGCAATCCGGCCGTCAATGGTAATTCATGGCCTGGCAGATATAAACAACTATATCTCCGCTTCTATTTGTCGTACGCAAATCTACGACATAGCAATTTGTAGCCTAAAACACGACACATCGAGCCACCTTATACCGATCTGCGACGAACTTGCATAGTTTCGTCAAACGTCGATCGTTCCGAGTGGTAGGCAATCCGGCCGTCAATGGTGATTCATGGCCTGACAGATATAAACAATTATAACTCCGCTTCTATTCGTCGTACGCAAAGCTGCGACATAGCAATCTGTAGCCTAAAAACACGACACATCGAGCCACCTTATACCGATCTGCGACGAACTTGCATTGTTTCGTCAAACGTCGATCGTTCCGAGTGGTAGGCAATCCGGTCGTCAATGGTGATCAATGGCCTCACAGATATAAACATCGATAACTCCGCTTCTATTCGTCGTATGCGAATCTGCGACATGGCAATTTGTAGCTTAAAACACGGCACATCGACCCACCTTATACCGATCTGCGAAGAACTTGCATAGTTTCGGCAAACGTCGATCGTTCCGAGTGGTAGGCAATCCGGCGGTCAATGGTGATTCATGGCCAGACCGATATAAACAACTATAACTCCGGTTCTATTTGTCGTACGCAAATCTACGACATAGCGATTTGTAGGCTAAAACACGACACATCGAGCCACCTTATACCGATCTGCGACGAACTTGCATAGTTTCGTCAAACGTCGATCGTTCCGAGTGGTAGGCAATCCGGTCGTCAATGGTGATTCATGGCCTCACAGATATAAACATCGATAACTCCGCTTCTATTCGTCGTATGCGAATCTGCGGCATAGCAACTTGTAGCTTAAAACACGGCCCAACGACCCACCTTATACCGAACTTCGACAAACTTGCATAGTTTCGTGAAACATCGATCGTTTCGAGTGGTAGGCAATCCGGCCGTCAATGGTGATTCATGGCCTCACAGATATAAACAACTATAACTCCGCTTCTATTCGTCGTATGCAAATCTACGACATAGCAATTTGTAGCTTAAAACACGGCTCAACGACCCACCTTATACCGATCTGCGACGGACTTGCATAGTTTCGTCAAACATCGATCGTTTCGAGTGGTAGGCAATCCGGCCGTCAATGGTGATTCATGGCCTCACCAGATATGAACATCGATAACTCCGCTTCTATTCGTCGTATGCGAATCTGCGGCATAGCAACTTGTAGCATAAACACGGCCCAACGACCCACCTTATACCGATCTGCGAAGAACTTGCATAGTTTCGTCAAACGTCGATCGTTCCGAGTAGTAGGCAATCCGGCCGTCAATGGTGATTCATGGCCTCACCAGATATAAACAACAATAACTCCGCTTCTATTCGTCGTATGCGAATCTGCGACATAGCAACTCATAGCTTAAAACACGGCCCAACGACCCACCTTATACCGATCTGCGACGAACTTGCATAGTTTCGTCAAACATCGATCGTTTCGAGTGGTAGGCAATCCGGCCGTCAATGGTGATTCATGGCCTCACCAGATATAAACATCGATAACTCTGCTTCTATTCGTCGTATGCGAATCTGCGACATAGCAACTTGTAGCTTAAAACACGGCCCAACGACCCACCTTATACCGATCTGCGACGAACTTGCATAGTTTCGTCAAACGTCGATCGTTTCGAGTGGTAGGCAATCCGGCCGTCAATGGTGATTTTTGGCCTGACAGATATAAACAACTATAACTCCGCTTCTATTCGTCGTATGCAAATCTGCGACATAGCAATTTGTAGCTTAAGACACGGCACATCGACCCACCTTATACCGATCTCGAAGTACTTGCATAGTTTCGGCAAACGTCGATCGTTCCCAGTGGTAGGCAATCCGGCGGTCAATGGTGATTCATGGCCTGACAGATATAAACAACTATAACTCCGCTTCTATTTGTCGTACGCAAATCTACGACATAGCAATTTGTAGCCTAAAACACGACACATCGAGCCACCTTATACCGATCTGCGACGAACTTGCATAGTTTCGTCAAACGTCGATCGTTCAGAGTGGTAGGCAATCCGGTCGTCAATGGTGATTTTTGGCCTCACAGATATAAACATCGATAACTCCGCTTCTATTCGTCGTATGCGAATCTGCGGCACAGCAACTTGTAGCTTAAAACACGGCCCAACGACCCACCTTATACCGATCTGCGACAAACTTGCATAGTTTCGTCAAACATCGATCGTTTCGAGTGGTAGGCAATCCGGCCGTCAATGGTGATTCATGACCTGACAGATATAAACAACTATAACTCCGCTTCTATTCGTCGTACGCAAAGCTGCGACATAGCAATCTGTAGCCTAAAACACGACACATCGAGCCACCTTATACCGATCTGCGACGAACTTGCATAGTTTCGTCAAACGTCGATCGTTCCGAGTGGTAGGCAATCCGGTCGTCAATGGTGATCAATGGCCTCACAGATATAAACATCGATAACTCCGCTTCTATTCGTCGTAAGCGAATCTGCGACATAGCAACTTGTAGCATAAACACGGCCCAACGACCCACCTTATACCGATCTGCGACGAACTTGCATAGTTTCGTCAAACATCGATCGTTTCGAGTGGTAGGCAATGCGGCCGTCAATGGTGATTTTTGGCCCGACAGATATAAACAACTGTAACTCCGCTTCTATTCGTCGTATGCAAATCTGCGACATAGCAATTTGTAGCTTAAGACACGGCACATCGACCCACCTTATACCGATCTGCGAAGAACTTGCATAGTTTCGGCAAACGTCGATCGTTCCGAGTGGTAGGCATCCGGCCGTCAATGGTGATTCATGGCCTGACAGATATAAACAACTGTAACTCCGCTTCTATTCGTCGTACGCAAATCTGCGGCATAGCAATTTGTTGCCTAAAACACGGCACATCGAGCCACCTTATACCGATCTGCGACGAACTTGCATAGTTTCGTCAAACATCGATCGTTTCGAGTGGTAGGCAATCCGGCCGTCAATGGTGATTCATGGCCTGGCAGATATAAACAACTATATCTCCGCTTCTATTTGTCGTACGCAAATCTACGACATAGCAATTTGTAGCCTAAAACACGACACATCGAGCCACCTTATACCGATCTGCGACGAACTTGCATAGTTTCGTCAAACGTCGATCGTTCCGAGTGGTAGGCAATCCGGCCGTCAATGGTGATTCATGGCCTGACAGATATAAACAATTATAACTCCGCTTCTATTCGTCGTACGCAAAGCTGCGACATAGCAATCTGTAGCCTAAAAACACGACACATCGAGCCACCTTATACCGATCTGCGACGAACTTGCATTGTTTCGTCAAACGTCGATCGTTCCGAGTGGTAGGCAATCCGGTCGTCAATGGTGATCAATGGCCTCACAGATATAAACATCGATAACTCCGCTTCTATTCGTCGTATGCGAATCTGCGACATGGCAATTTGTAGCTTAAAACACGGCACATCGACCCACCTTATACCGATCTGCGAAGAACTTGCATAGTTTCGGCAAACGTCGATCGTTCCGAGTGGTAGGCAATCCGGCGGTCAATGGTGATTCATGGCCAGACCGATATAAACAACTATAACTCCGGTTCTATTTGTCGTACGCAAATCTACGACATAGCGATTTGTAGGCTAAAACACGACACATCGAGCCACCTTATACCGATCTGCGACGAACTTGCATAGTTTCGTCAAACGTCGATCGTTCCGAGTGGTAGGCAATCCGGTCGTCAATGGTGATTTTTGGCCTCACAGATATAAACATCGATAACTCCGCTTCTATTCGTCGTATGCGAATCTGCGGCATAGCAACTTGTAGCTTAAAACACGGCCCAACGACCCACCTTATACCGAACTTCGACAAACTTGCATAGTTTCGTGAAACATCGATCGTTTCGAGTGGTAGGCAATCCGGCCGTCAATGGTGATTCATGGCCTCACAGATATAAACAACTATAACTCCGCTTCTATTCGTCGTATGCAAATCTACGACATAGCAATTTGTAGCTTAAAACACGGCACATCGACCCACGTTATACCGATCTGCGAAGAACTTGCATAGTTTCGGCAAACGTCGATCATTCCGAGTGGTAGACAATCCGGCCGTCAATGGTGATTCATGGCCTGACAGATATAAACAACTATAACTCCGCTTCTATTCGTCGTATGCAAATCTACGACATAGCAATTTGTAGCTTAAAACACGGCACATCGACCCACGTTATACCGATCTGCGAAGAACTTGCATAGTTTCGGCAAACGTCGATCATTCCGAGTGGTAGACAATCCGGCCGTCAATGGTGATTCATGGCCTGACAGATATTAACATCGATAACTCCGCTTCTATTCGTCGTATGCGAATCTGCGACACAGCAACTTGTAGCTTAAAACACGGCCCAACGACCCACCTTATACCGATCTGCGAAGAACTTGCATAGTTTCGTCAAACGTCGATCGTTCCGAGTGGTAGGCAATCCGGCCGTCAATGGTGATCAATGGCCTCACAGATATAAACATCGATAACTCTGCTTCTATTCGTCGTAAGCGAATCTGCGACATAGCAACTTGTAGCATAAACACGGCCCAACGACCCACCTTATACCGACCTGCGAAGAACATGCATAGTTTCGGCAAACGTTAATCATTCCGAGTGGTAGGCAATCCGGCCGTCAATGGTGATTCATGGCCTGACAGATATAAACAACTGTAACTCCGCTTCTATTCGTCGTATGCAAATCTGCGACATAGCAATTTGTAGCCTAAAACACGACACATCGAGCCACCTTATACCGATCTGCGACGAACTTGCATAGTTTCGTCAAACGTCGATCGTTCCGAGTGGTAGGCAATCCGGTCGTCTATGGTGATTTTTGGCCTCACAGATATAAACATCGATAACTCCGCTTCTATTCGTCGTATGCGAATCTGCGGCATAGCAACTTGTAGCTTAAAACACGGCCCAACGACCCACCTTATACCGATCTTCGACAAACTTGCATAGTTTCGTCAAACATCGATCGTTTCGAGTGGTAGGCAATCCGGCCGTCAATGGTGATTCATGGCCTGACAGATATAAACAACTATAACTCCGCTTCTATTCATCGTATGCGAATCTACGACATAGCAATTTGTAGCTTAAAACACGGCACATCGACCCACGTTATACCGATCTGCGAAGAACTTGCATAGTTTCGGCAAACGTCGATCATTCCGAGTGGTAGACAATCCGGCCGTCAATGGTGATTCATGGCCTGACAGATATTAACATCGATAACTCCGCTTCTATTTGTCGTACGCAAATCTACGACATAGCAATCTGAAGCCTAAAACACGACATATCGAGCCACCTTATACCGATCTGCGACGAACTTGCATAGTTTCGTCAAACGCCGATCGTTCCGAGTGGTAGGCAATCCGGCCGTCAATGGTGATTCATGGCCTCACCAGATATAAACAACAATAACTCCGCTTCTATTCGTCGTATGCGAATCTGCGACATAGCAACTCATAGCTTAAAACACGGCCCAACGACCCACCCTATACCGATCTGCGACGAACTTGCATAGTTTCGTCAAACATCGATCGTTTCGAGTGGTAGGCAATCCGGCCGTCAATGGTGATTCATGGCCTCACCAGATATAAACAACAATAACTCCGCTTCTATTCGTCGTACGCAAATCTGCGACATAGCAATTTGTAGCCTAAAACACGACACATCGAGCCACCTTATACCGATCTGCGACGAGCTTGCATAGTTTCGTCAAACGTCGATCGTTCCGAGTGGTAGGCAATCCGGTCGTCAATGGTGATTTTTGGCCTCACAGATATAAACAACTATAACTCCGCTTCTATTTGTCGTACGCAAATCTACGACATAGCAATCTGAAGCCTAAAACACGACATATCGAGCCACCTTATACCGATCTGCGACGAACTTGCATAGTTTCGTCAAACGTCGATCGTTCCGAGTGGTAGGCAATCCGGTCGTCAATGGTGATTTTTGGCCTCAAAGATATAAACATCGATAACTCCGCTTCTATTCGTCGTATGCGAATCTGCGGCATAGCAACTTGTAGCTTAAAACACGGCCCAACGACCCACCTTATACCGATCTGCGACAAACTTGCATAGTTTCGTCAAACATCGATCGTTTCGAGTGGTAGGCAATCCGGCCGTCAATGGTGATTCATGACCTGACAGATATTAACATCGATAACTCCGCTTCTATTCGTCGTACGCAAAGCTGCGACATAGCAATCTGTAGCCTAAAACACGACACATCGAGCCACCTTATACCGATCTGCGACGAACTTGCATAGTTTCGTCAAACGTCGATCGTTCCGCGTGGTAGGCAATCCGGTCGTCAATGGTGATCAATGGCCTCACAGATATAAACATCGATAACTCCGCTTCTATTTGTCGTAAGCGAATCTGCGACATAGCAACTTGTAGCATAAACACGGCCCAACGACCCACCTTATACCGATCTGCGAAGAACTTGCATAGTTTCGTCAAACGTCGATCGTTCCGAGTGGTAGGCAATCCGGCCGTCAATGGTGATTCATGGCCTCACCAGATATAAACAACAATAACTCCGCTTCTATTCGTCGTATGCGAATCTGCGACATAGCAACTCATAGCTTAAAACACGGCCCAACGACCCACCCTATACCGATCTGCGACGAACTTGCATAGTTTCGTCAAACATCGATCGTTTCGAGTGGTAGGCAATCCGGCCGTCAATGGTGATTCATGGCCTCACCAGATATAAACAACAATAACTCCGCTTCTATTCGTCGTACGCAAATCTGCGACATAGCAATTTGTAGCCTAAAACACGACACATCGAGCCACCTTATACCGATCTGCGACGAGCTTGCATAGTTTCGTCAAACGTCGATCGTTCCGAGTGGTAGGCAATCCGGTCGTCAATGGTGATTTTTGGCCTCACAGATATAAGCATCGATAACTCCGCTTCTATTCGTCGTATGCGAATCTGCCGCATAGCAACTTGTAGCTTAAAACATGGCCCAACGACCCACCTTATACCGATCTGCGACAAACTTGCATAGTTTCGTCAAACATCGATCGTTTCGAGTGGTAGGCAATCCGGCCGTCAATGGTGATTCATGGCTTTACCACATATAAACAACAATAACTCCGCTTCTATTCGTCGTATGCGAATCTGCGACATAGCAACTCGTAGCTTAAAACACGGCCCAACGACCCACCTTATACCGATCTGCGACCAACTTGCATAGTTTCGGCAAACGTCGATCGTTCCGAGTTGTAGGCAATCCGGCCGTCAATGGTGATTTTTGGCCCGACAGATATAAACAACTATAACTCCGCTTCTATTCGTCGTATGCAAATCTGCGACATAGCAATTTGTAGCTTAAAACACGGCCCAACGACCCACCTTATACCGATCTGCGACGAACTTGCATAGTTTCGTCAAACATCGATCGTTTCGAGTGGTAGGCAATCCGGCCGTCAATGGTGATTTTTGGCCCGACAGATACAAACAACTATAACTCCGCTTCTATTCGTCGTACGCAAAGCTGCGACATAGCAATCTGTAGCCTAAAAACACGACACATCGAGCCACGTTATACCGATCTGCGACGAACTTGCATAGTTTCGTCAAACGTCGATCGTTCCGAGTGGTAGGCAATCCGGTCGTCAATGGTGATTTTTGGCCTCACAGATATAAACATCGATAACTCCGCTTCTATTCGTCGTACGCAAATCTGCGGCATAGCAATTTGTAGCCTAAAACACGGCACATCGAGCCACCTTATACCGATCTGCGACGAACTTGCATAGTTTTCGTCAAACGTCGATCGTTCCGAGTGGTAGGCAATCCGGTCGTCAATGGTGATTTTTGGCCTCACAGATATAAACATCGATAACTCCGCTTCTATTCGTCGTATGCGAATCTGCGGCATAGCAACTTGTAGCTTAAAACACGGCCCAACGAGCCACCTTATACCGATCTGGGACAAACTTGCATAGTTTCGTCAAACATCGATCGTTCCGAGTGGTAGGCAATCCGGCCGTCAATGGTGATTCATGGCCTGACAGATATAACCAACTATAACTCCGCTTCTATTCGTCGTACGCAAAGCTGCGACATAGCAATCTGAAGCCTAAAACACGACATATCGAGCCACCTTATACCGATCTGCGACGAACTTGCATAGTTTCGTCAAACGCCGATCGTTCCGAGTGGTAGGCAATCCGGCCGTCAATGGTGATTCATGGCCTCACCAGATATAAACAACAATAACTCCGCTTCTATTCGTCGTATGCGAATCTGCGACATAGCAACTCGTAGCTTAAAACACGGCCCAACGACCCACCTTATACCGATCTGCGACGAACTGGAATTGTTTCGTCAAACATCGATCGTTTCGAGTGGTAGGCAATCCGGCCGTCAATGGTGATTTTTGGCCCGACAGATATAAACAACTATAACTTCGCTTCTATTCGTCGTATGCAAATCTGCGACATAGCAATTTGTAGCTTAAGACACGGCACATCGACCCACCTTATACCGATCTGCGAAGAACTTGCATAGTTTCGGCAAACGTCGATCGTTCCGAGTGGTAGGCAATCCGGCCGTCCAATGGTGATTCATGGCCTCACCAGATATAAACAACAATAACTCCGCTTCTATTTGTCGTATGCGAATCTGCGACATAGCAACTCGTAGCTTAAAACACGGCCCAACGACCCACCTTATACCGATCTGCGACAAACTTGCATAGTTTCGTCAAACATCGATCGTTTCGAGTGGTAGGCAATCCGGCCGTCAATGGTGATTCATGACCTCACCAGATATAAACAACAATAACTCCGCTTCTATTCGTCGTATGCGAATCTGCGACATAGCAACTCGTAGCTTAAAACACGGCCCAACGACCCACCTTATACCGATCTGCGACGAACTTGCATAGTTTCGTCAAACATCGATCGTTTCGAGTGGTAGGCAATCCGGCCGTCAATGGTGATTTTTGGCCCGACAGATATAAACAACTATAACTCCGCTTCTATTCGTCGTATGCAAATCTGCGACATAGCAATTTGTAGCTTAAAACACGGCCCAACGACCCACCTTATACCGATCTGCGACAAACTTGCATAGTTTCGTCAAACATCGATCGTTTCGAGTGGTAGGCAATCCGGCCGTCAATGGTGATTCATGACCTCACCAGATATAAACAACTATAACTCCGCTTCTATTCGTCGTACGCAAAGCTGCGACATAGCAATCTGTAGCCTAAAAACACGACACATCGAGCCACGTTATACCGATCTGCGACGAACTTGCATAGTTTCGTCAAACGTCGATCGTTCCGAGTGGTAGGCAATCCGGTCGTCAATGGTGATCAATGGCCTCACAGATATAAACATCGATAACTCCGCTTCTATTCGTCGTATGCGAATCTGCGACATAGCAATTTGTAGCTTAAAACACGGCACATCGACCCACCTTATACCGATCTGCGAAGAACTTGCATAGTTTCGGCAAACGTCGATCGTTCCGAGTGGTAGGCAATCCGGCGGTCAATGGTGATTCATGGCCTCACCAGATATAAACAACTATAACTCCGCTTCTATTCGTCGAACGCAAAGCTGCGACATAGCAATCTGAAGCCTAAAACACGACATATCGAGCCACCTTATACCGATCTGCGACGAACTTGCATAGTTTCGTCAAACGTCGATCGTTCCGAGTGGTAGGCAATCCGGTCGTCAATGGTGATCAATGGCCTCACAGATATAAACATCGATAACTCTGCTTCTATTCGTCGTATGCGAATCTGCGACATAGCAATTTGTAGCTTAAAACACGGCCCAACGACCCACCTTATACCGATCTGCGACGAACTTGCATAGTTTCGTCAAACGTCGATCGTTTCGAGTGGTAGGCAATCCGGCCGTCAATGGTGATTTTTGGCCTGACAGATATAAACAACTATAACTCCGCTTCTATTCGTCGTATGCAAATCTGCGACATAGCAATTTGTAGCTTAAGACACGGCACATCGACCCACCTTATACCGATCTCGAAGAACTTGCATAGTTTCGGCAAACGTCGATCGTTCCGAGTGGTAGGCAATCCGGTCGTCAATGGTGATTTTTGGCCTCACAGATATAAACATCGATAACTCCGCTTCTATTCGTCGTATGCGAATCTGCGGCATAGCAACTTGTAGCTTAAAACACGGCCCAACGACCCACCTTATACCGATCTGCGACGAACTTGCATAGTTTCGTCAAACATCGATCGTTTCGAGTGGTAGGCAATCCGGCCGTCAATGGTGATTTTTGGCCCGACAGATACAAACAACTATAACTCCGCTTCTATTCGTCGTATGCAAATCTGCGACATAGCAATTTGTAGCTTAAAACACGGCCCAACGACCCACCTTATACCGATC